>CM060962.1:38856014-38963514 GCA_030765045.1 Tenodera sinensis
GTAGATATGCTCCCGCAGAGCAAGTTCTCTAACCAATACCTGTAGCGATACCTAAACCCTGTTGGCGCCAGTAATCGTATCATTCAAGATAAGCTCATACTTTTAATCATTCACCAGAGAATGATTCTCACCAATTCTTTAAATTCGAGAATGTTTGCATCAAATTCCACTTGGAAAAGATACAACGTGGAACAGCACGTTTTATTATGTTGGCCGATATCTGGAAGGGAATTTACCACAGTTTTACTGCCTTTGTTAAAAAGAACGCTGTTCGTTGAACCTTATTCAACCTTTTGTGGGTTTAATAGCACTTGTTAATGTCAAAGGCTCTTTTATGCGATTCTATTTGATGTTGTTATCGTGGTATTGTTAACTTTCTCCCAGTTCGGTTTTCACTGCAGATGGCTCCGGCTATTGTATTTACACATGCCGCAGAGGTAAATGAATCGAAAACTGCGGGAAGGCAAACGAGTTCGTATTCCCCTTAATGAAAATGTTCATCATCGGTGCATTAACTGGAAATACGCTGCAGAACTCTTAGGATGAGTAGGCAGCCAATTAGAGGGCCTCATCTTATATAAACAATGGTTTTCTGAATTATTATGAGATGCCCGTAAAATGGAAAGCTTCTGTTCTAATTTTACTATGAGGTTTGCCGAATGGCAAAAGCTTGCTGGTGCGTGCTTTTACAATAGCAGTGATGAAACGTGAATATACATGGAAATTAATCTACTAATGAGGTGCTTCAGCTGACAAAACAATGCTTTATTAGTAAGGCAAGGTGTCAAACAAGAGTTACAACTTAGCTTTCTTTTTTTCCTTCTTTTAATTTAACTCGCGGATGAATTTTTAAAACAGTGGCATAATTTAACTAGGAAGCCATAATTTAATGAACTTTTATTTTGACTACAGAACATAAAGCTGAAAACTGTTTACCTGTTTCTTTTAATATTTTAAATAAGTAGAAGTGCATAGTAGGTATTTAAAGCAATTTAATTATTGAAACACTAATGCGTGTGACATAATATCTTCTCTGCACATTAGCTTCATAGCGATTCAGTATAACACTCTTCATTTCCCTATATTAATTCTCATGAAATTACAACTTATACAAAAGAAAAATATTAAATTTTAGCGAACTTGGCCATTTTAAGAGGTGGGGCGAAAGGAAGCAAGAACGTATATTAGCTGGTGTTCTCTGACAATACGATCTGGATTAATCGCTCGCATTTGACCGCCTCTTCATTAAGATGATATACTAAGATAGCGCCATTGCCATTCCGTCAAAACAAAAGGTGGCAGAAACCTTTCCAAGTTTAGTTTATGCTTCCCTCTATGCTCTGTCTGTTTAATAGACCTTCCTTACACATTAGACCTTCTTCAGTGTTTCATATGATGGGACGTATTTGGTATTGCAATCAAATATTTATTGAAAGTGGAACAGAAATAAATCAAAAGTCGAACCAGTTCACCCTCATTTTCGTAGCACTTCAAATGAAATAGTGATAAACTGCATTGTACGTTTTTCCAGCAGACCTTTTTCGTATATAGATCACTTGACGCTACGCCATCTTCATGTTACTTCTTTTAACTTATAAGAGGTTAATCCGTCAGAATGCTGAATGATTTTCATGTTGAGAGGCTTTGCGAGACCTGTTTTCGAGATCATATCAGTAGTTTCAGGGGAATGTACCTAGATATATCTATTGATATCTAAAACATATAATAAGGTTGTAGCCGAAATTTTTTACCTTATTTTCAAATTTGGTTGGTCTGTTGATACTAATGTGTATAATGGGCTACCTTGAAGCCAAAAATCTATTTTAAATTGTACTTTTACCAAGAATGAGAAAACCTATTGTTGTCAAACTTGATATTTTACAAACCTTGGGTCTGCTATGGCAATGTAATTTTATTGCTTTACCCAAAAAGGAGGAGAGGTTACGTTATAGCGCAAAAGGAAGGGAAAATATCAAACTCTGTTTTTAGTGTTTACAACAGTAATGCTTCTGAAACATATTGGTAGTTAGAAAATGTCGATGGGATGGATATTAGGAAGAATTACCTACCAATTGTTTCGTGTTTGTTATTAGTGTATGTAAATGTGCTACCGCGAGAAATAGTGTACTACCAATATAATTGCAAGCAATAGGATCTTAGATAACGTTTCAGATATCTGAAATGAATGTTTACAGGTGGCTTATAAGTCCTCTTGATGTACTTTCATCCAATAAGCTTGTTTATTACGGAAGATAGAAGCTTTTTTTCCTCAGTTGTGCCATTATTTCATTATAATTTATCAATAACCATTTTAAAAAAATAACCAACCACGTCATTAATATCAAAGTAGATCCACAACACAACTTTAAGGCTATTTTATCATGTTAATATTTGATTTAGCGATCTTCAATCATTTAAAATTGAGCACAGAAGTTACCATACTTAGCAATAATACCAATATGTAGAACAAAACTTTCCCTAAAAGATGGATTCGAGCTTCCCTATATACATCAGTGTGTTTTCTGTGAAATTTCACAGAATTCACAGTACAAATGCTAGATCCAGTAAGTTTTTAAAGTATATTTAAAGTATAGGTATTTGGACTACAGTGATATATTACAGAGGAAATTCTAATATATAAAATTGTACAAAATTAGAAATATCATTTTTTGCAATTTTCACAATTTAGTCTCCCCTTAAATATTTTGATTACGTTTCAATTTTTGTTGGTATCCCAGAGAGAGAGAGAGAGAGAGAGAGAGAGAGAGAGAGAGAGAGAGAGAGAGAGAGAGAGAGAGAGGGAGAAGAATGGAAATGGAGGAACTAAGCAGGCGGAAGAGACAGTGAACTTATATTGCCAGCACAGATGCGATGTCTGCTGGAAATACTCGCCTTTCAGTACTATCAATGAAATTATACCTTTCCCATTCACTTTTTATTTTTGTTTTGGATACGGATAATACTTTGGATTTCGCCATTTAAGCAATAAAGCATCTGTATGCATTTTACACAGGTATTACTTTTTACTTTCTCTGCTACTTGTAGTATCGTACCCGACCCAAAAATGTTTTGAGGCCCCCTGAATAAAAAAAACGGCATTGTTAGAAAAAGGCGCGCGCGCGCCTTCTGTCTGTCTGTCTGTCTGTCTGTCTGTCTGTCTGTCTGTCTGTCTGTCTGTCTGTCTGTCTGTCTGTCTGTCTGTCTGTCTGTGAACAGCATAACTCGAAAACGAAAAGTCGGTCGAATACCAAAGTTGGTATTTAAATTTAATACTATATTTGAAGGATCGAACACGAAGATTTTGAAGAAAATTACTCCGCATTAAACTACCCTTTACATGGAAAATATTTCTAGAATTTTCATTTCCTCAAAAATGTCTAACGATTTTGATTAAGATGCCTTATGTATAAGCTATTTTTATGGCAAATGAAATGTATATTTTGAGTTTTCTCGCTATAGCCCATGTAGTCCTGTTTACTCTTGAGGAATTTGCATAACTGGTAGACCAAATCTTACTATACAAAAATGTAGATCTCGTTACCATTTCGGAAATATTCCTTGTTGTTTGTGTGAGTTCTGCAATACTTATACTTTTCTCAAATGAAAGGTCGTTATTCACTCTTATCTCTTGGCCGTGCAAAGAGAACGGAATTTCTAAGCCTTCATTTAGCGACCAGTTTTAAAAGATATGACTATCGCTCAGAGTGTATTCCCATATTCCCTTTGCACCTACACGAAAATTACCTACCAATAAGGTAATTGCTACAAATGGTTATCTCAAGTAACATGAGGCAGATAGAGGAATAAGAGTTTGTGGGAATAGTTGGTACAAGATTAGAGATAGTCATGTGAGTGCAACACATCAGATTTTTTTTGTTTAAATATGTCTGGTAACCTTGCTATTGGCTTTCTCGGAACGAAGGGTGGAACAAATAGTGCTCAGCGGTCGCGTTTGTCCGTAGAAGGCCAGTAGAAGTTATGTCACCTTTGAGTAGAGATAGCAGCCTAATGGACGAATCTAAAACGTGGCAAGAAATATAAGCATGCGGTCTGCAATCTCACTGAAAGCGTCCATGCGGCCCCTACTGCTTGAGGCAAATACGAGAATTTAGCTTCGGATGAAACGTTTTAAACCTAGAGAAGCGAAAAACAAATGACTCTTTACATTTTTAAGGTGCATTTAGACAGATATTTTTCTTTCTTACTTTTTTCTTCTTTTACTTATTAGTGTTTCTTATAGTTGTACATACGTGTTTGTATTGCATGACGTAGAAATGGAGCTTATTTCGGATAAATAAACAGGACTGAGTTTAATAAAATACGAAGTTTTCTGGGAATTTTCGTTGCTAAGTAATGAAAACATGAATATTTGATTACGGTGAAGCGAAAAGACTTGCACTTTATATAATGTAAACACTCAACGTGTTTTACCGTTTCACTCAATAATAGCTGCAGCAATTATTATAAAAAGTGCGTGCGTGTTGAACTTAGGAACAAAAGATCCGCTAAATTCCATACTTGGTCTTAATTTCAGTAATTCCGAGAGATGCGACATGAAGTTAAAAAAAAAGAAAAAGAAATAAAAATAATGACACCTCAAACTATCCTTCACAGGGAAGATTTTTGGAAAGTTTCGATTTTCTCAAAAGTGCCTTAAAGATTTTGGTTAAAATGCCATATATTAAAGACATTTGCATAACAGATACATGTGTATCTAGAATTTTCTGGGATAGCCTATGAAATTCTCTTTATTTGGAAGGAACTTTGTGGAATCTTGCATAGCTGGTAAACGTTAAGCGTTTGACCAAAACGTTTTGCACAAAAAAATTGTAGAAATTTTTTAACGCACAATTTATTTCAAATAACGTTTTTAATGACATAAGCCATTTCCGAGATATTCATTAGTAATCGTTCAAATTGTTCAACACATTACCATTTTAAGCCTTGCCGGTACTCAAATGTTTCCTGCTATTGTAGGGAAAGAGAATGGAATTTTAAGACCAGCGCATATCGTTGAGTTCATAAAACATTTGAATACCACCATTTCCTTTGCATCTATAATAAAACCTGTAATATTGCTCTCTCTTTTTTTTTTTTTTTTTTTTTTTTTTTTGCAAAAGTTTATCTCATTAAAGTGAAGTAGACAGAAAAATAAGCTTTCGTAAGAATAGTTTGTATATCCATTAATAGATAAGATCCCCAGGGCGTCTCCTCCATGCAGAGGGTACCGTCATCGCCCGGCTGCTGCGTCCTCCAGTCACAGCCAAGGCCTCCGAGGAGTGCAGATTGGGGGTGGCGGTGGTCAGCACGTCAACTCCCCCGAACGTAAGGCGACCACTTGGCCTTTTAGGGACGCTACCTTTCTATCAAGATAGCTCCTCAATTGGCCCCTCAGGGACCTAACGAGACTGAGTGCACCCCGTACCAGACCTCCCAGCGGGGGAAAAATCCTATGCTAAACCCGGGTCCTCGCAGGCGCGCTATCAACTGCGCTACGGAGGCGGTTCCAGTTAATAAATAAATGAGTAGAGAAACTCGTGTAGGTGTTATATCTCTTTGAGTTTCGTATTTGTTAATATTTACTTACGATTTAATTTAGGCATTATTTAAGTATGAACTGCAAGTTATTATTAAGATCAACAACCGGGCGTGGATAATCGATCGCCAGTTCGCCACTAATGTTAATGTTCGTGACCTTGCTCTGGAATGGTAACTTTACTTTCGCGAGGTTCTATTTCTATTATTCACTATAGTCGAAAAATACGTTAGTATGGAATACATTAGTGCTTTTGAGAATCTCGTCCAGTATTATCAACTCTTCCTGTTCTCCTATGTTGCACTTACCACACTGTATCGCAATATAGTGGTGTTGGAGAGCACAATTCTTTTATGAATAAAATCCAAGCCGTGACCATGTGTTGGAATTTACGTGTCGATCGACTTTCTCAGTCGATCGATTGTCGAATGTAGCGATGATATTGGCGGAGCAACAGTGTGATAGCAGCAGAGAACGTGCGTGTATACGATATCTGGCCACACCAGGCGTGTGTTTGTGTTTACCCCGTTGCTCCTCTGATAGACTCAGTCACATTTAATTCAGCGGAGAATAGGAATTGAAAGTTTTCCATGCCGAAGTGTCAATGCTGTGAGATATCGGCACTCTGATGGAGTTGAGAACATGAATACAACTCGGCCAAATCCTCCCTCTTGTTGCCATGAATAGAACTTGGGCACTAAGCTGCAAATAGGTACAATTGCTCGTGCAAGATAAATTGGATCTGGCCCGCAGGTATATGCTGTGCGTTTAACGCAACAAAGGTGTTGATTAATGCTCAGGAATACGATACTTGTCCGAATGGGAATCCAGCTACTGCCCATTAGTGCACGATAGTCAGCTCTATTTCAGAGATTTCCTTGCATTCTGTCTGCAAATTGGGTGAGAATCACAGAAATAGCATGATATAACCTGCAAATCTAGAACAAGCCCTTTACCTCGGTGTTATATCAAATAACCTTGTAACCCCTTTTGCTGAATGTGTATTATTCACGCAGGCTTAAGTGCCTCTGAAATTAAATAAATCAACGCGATATTTTCACGCATTGTCAGCCTAGTACATAACCTAGCCACTTTAGAGTCAATTAACCTTCACTGCATTGTGGGTTCAGCGTTTTGTAACATATTGTGCAAATACAAGGCATATTTCCATACCACCTTAACAAGCATTTACATAGAACACCTGTAGCCAGAATCTCTCGACATATTGGATATGACTTGAGAAGACATTTTTCATAATTTAAGTGTTCCCCATGGTGTATTCTCATATCACAAGGTATATTGCAGAATTTCAGGCTCAATAGGAACTTAAATTTCAAATATAGAATATGCAGAGTTGCTTGACTTTATTGCATCCCAGTTTGCATATCATCTACATATCAGGCCTCTTGGAGATAGAAGGCTCACGATAAATGAATGTAAAACCGAAATAGGGAAGAAATAAAGCTTGGGATGGAAATATTATGATGCTGAATTAACTAATTGTCCCTAATTAAGCTATGTAAATGATTTTATACAACCCTAACATTATAAACAGATCGCTTTCATATTCAATATCATGCATAATTAACTTATTATGACAACACCGTTATAACATAATAACGGTACATCCCAAGTTGCCGTGGCTTCTACGGAGAAGAAGAAACCATGTTATATTCTTTTATCTGAGCAACGAAAATGCAAAACCTTTGTACGTTATTAAATATAAAATATTTGATATTTGAATTTATGACTTACCATGTTGTACAGATAATAGGCTACATCACGGTCCGTAACACCAGCTCTCTTCGCTCCCAGGAAGGGAATGCATGCAAACACCTGTTTTACTTATCGACGCGCCAAGTGATAACAAACGAAATGCAGGGAGAGAAGCTAACGTTTCAATCCATACCAATATGTACATGAGTGCTGAATTATTTCATTATGTAATTACTACACATAAAATGTTGTATTCAGTTCGTGGATAATCTTAATATGACTCACTATCGTTTGTTCAACAAATACCCCCTCCTACCAAAATCATTAAGATTGTCCACATGCATAAAGTGCTACTATTAAACGTTGAATGAAGCTGTAAACCTGAATTCACAATTGTTCCAGCAATTCAATAGGAATGCTGCTTGAGTGAGTTTCAATTTCTAAGCCTGTTGGGGATGTTCTAGCACGGGTTACCCTTCCAGAAGCTTCGATCGCCTTTCCGGTGGTCAGCTTTAATGGTGGATAGACTGCTCTAAGAACAAATGATATTAATGGGTTTGGAGAGGGTAAAATAGGATTAAAGGATATATAGCAAACGTACAAGGGAAGGCCATAATGTAGAATCATATTTATTGCCTGAGCGCTTTTATTCTTTAAGTGAAGATACCTTGGACACATGTATTTGTCCCCATAAAACAACTATAGCAGACACAACATTTAATGGCGAGTGGCAGGAGGAGCTGGTTAACACAACTTCCAATTGGAGGCTTGCCACGCTTTACGATGCCGTACCTATAGTTAAACACGCTGTGAAATCACGTTGTAGAGGCCGTGATATACAAAGTTTATTTGCGCAACAGGAAAGAGAATAATTTGACCATGAAGTGCTCAACTATCAGCAGTCATTAACTTTTGTGTCTGACACAAAATAGAATACTAATGATTCTGTTTAAAGCAGCAACTAACACTTCGTAACAATACATTTCAATGTACGATGAAATGAAATATAAAAACTATATCTCAAAAAAGAATAGTTTGCAACTAATGTAGCCAAAATTTGATTCATACTAAAGAACCCTAGTGATGGAGGGGGCGGAGGAGAACAAGATATAGGCATCAGAATTATATAATTTGATTTAATAGAGGACTTTCATTCAAGGCCTGTTGTGTTTTAATGGCACCTCCACTCTTTATAACATATTTCACTAATTTTATGTACATAACTAAACAGCAAGTTTTGAAGGATTATGTTAAATGCAAGAAAAAGAGCGAGAAGACATTTAAGACTCTTTCTTTGAACCTTTGAACCTGCTAAAATTTCTTCAGCTTCCCCAAGAAGTAAATGACCTTTTCGACCCACGGAAAAAATATCATAGCAATCCTTTGCCACCGTGGTAGTTTTGTTGTCCGCTGTACGACGGCACCCAAGTTCTGTTCCAGACACTGGTATGGGAATTTTTTCACTTTTCCTATGCTAGGAGGTTTTGGCACGGGGTGCACTCAGCCTCATAAGGTCCTTGGGAACCAATTGAGTTGTTGCTTGATGGAAAAGTTGAGTATTTGGTCCTGCTTTTCGGATAGGATTTGGTATGTGGACCACACACCATCTTCGTTTCTGCACTGTCATAATGTTCTGTGTGAACGGAGGCGGAAGATTCAGCGGCCGTACGAAAGGACTTGGCCAAGCAGGTCTGTTGCTTTATGTAGTTAATGTATTTCCCTAAGGCAAATAAGGTTATATTTGCGTTTATAACTTACTTATAAGACACCTAATGAAGCTGATGTCAATTTATTTAGAAAGGAAAATCCAGTCTTTAGCAATTAGAAAACTGACGTACGGACACCTAAGCAATATCGCGCAGGTAATAGACCGTATTATTGTTTCGTCCGATATGACGCAATGTTGGAGGACGTTAATTAAAAAAAAAACAAAAAACAAAAAAAAAAAAAAAAAACGTATTATTGTTTTTATTGCTACATTACCTTCAACTAATGGATCATTTTCTTGGATCATTTTACCCTTGATTATGCTGGTGCCTTTTGTTCTAGTGAGACGTTAGATTCAGAACAGGCAAGTAAATGGTCATAAATTTCTGTATTCTAATATCTAAAGCCTTCGAGATTACAAGAGCGCAAACTTATAACAGCAGATTCTACCTCTTGAGCAACAAGTTAACAGAATACCTTTCTTTCTTTTTTTCTCCCAGGTAACCACATCTTATCCCTTTATTTCAGCTTATCGTTATGAAGATGATCGGGAAAGGTAGAAGGGATTTTACTGTTTAGACTCTGTACATAATTTAATGCACGTTTCATTTGTAATGTACTTTGTGTTTATCGTTGTACAGCTCATCTTCTTGCTTCTCGCTTCTTTTCTCCCTCTTAGCCAATCAAAATGGTAGAGCAAACTTTGAGTTTAGCAACTTTGGAGAGAAGGCAGGTCTAAAGAAAGTAATTAGTGTGTTGGGGAGGAAACTAAAGGCTTTTCCTCTCCTTGCGTTTCCCCGTCTCCTAGTGTCAGAAAATTAAACTTTTAGTTCAAGTGTCAAACAGAGTACTGGTTGTCCTTTCCTTTTTACCTTGCCTTCCTAACTCAATTTAATGATGTGCGTACTGCAATGCTGAGGTTACAGTATTACGCTAGCTCGTAAAAACGGATTTTTCACTAACATTTTGTTGCATTGACAGCTATTTTATACTAGTGTACCGTTCCTCTAAATGGGTCGAATATCTGCGATGCAAATAGAGTAGAATATTGTGCGCTTTCTCCTTTTTGGAACTGCAACATAACATTGGCGTGCAGTTTTCGCTTTACAAACGTTGTCAAATTTAAGTGGAATTCAAATGAAAAGAGCCTAAAAAAGAAGACGAAATAATTATTCCTAAAAATACTTCAGTTCTTCTAGGTATACTAAGTCCTTGACACAACAGGCCTAGTGGTAGGTGCAAAGATCGCCATACGAGACAACTTCTGCTTCGTCCACCTAGACTATCGTGGACAAAATGCAGTAACGGGGCTGAGATGTCAGCACGCAGCTCGCCAAGGCTGAGTGCACCCCATAGCAGGCCTTCTAGGAAGCAAAATCTTCCCGGTAACCCATTGCAGGCAGTAACGCCACCGCAATGCTGAACAGAGGGCCTCTCTTAGATACTAAAACCTAAAATTACCGTAATTTGTTTTAGCATCCTGATCCACCCTCTGGTAGTTTTAACTTGTTCAAGATCCTGCAAATTCATTCATGGTATTTCCTTTCTTGCAGTGGAAAACATGAGCGTTTCTCTCCGATCCTCACCCACAAAGCATCCATTTCCTCCATAACCTTTTCACCTATCTATCCAGCTTCAAGTAGGGGAGGAACAGTTGCTTCGATAGCGATAAACATCTTGAAACCAACATTGCAAGCATAGAGCCTACAACCTTCCCTAAATTTTGATTGAGGTTTTCTCAAACCTATTTTTCTACATACATTTTTACCATTTTCTCAAGAACCATTTGTCCTACAATTATGAAACTTTCACCACTCATTTCTGGGTTGATTTTGATGGTATTGACATTTATTTATAATCCTATCATTAAAATTCTGAATGCTAGAAATGTTTGTTATTTAAAAATGGGTGAAAATATAGTAGCTATGTTTAGTATAAATTTTTTTAAAATATGGAAATCATATTTGTATAAAGTAAAACTTTCAGTATAATCAGTATCAAATTTCACACTTCTAGGGCAAATAGTTTCCCCGATAAGTGCAGTTAAACTTCTTAAAGCTAATATTGTAAGCATAGGGCTTAGAACCTCCTCTTAAATGTAATTAGAGCAGACATAACCAAAAACTCCTTCTTAATTGAAGTCTGTACAATAGCAGCGAACTATCTTGAGCTACAATTAGTAATTTTCTTAGTCTGAGTATCTTCACTGTCAATGAGTGCGTTTCGAGTTGTAGCACACATGTTAGATAATACTAGTGTCATCAACGGATATAAAATTCCCTTCGTGCTTTACACGTAACCCCGTGGCACAACACCCCATCCGGGTGAAGGCCTACCGCTCGACCACTGCATCCCTCACCTCTGCCCACCACAGGCGTCATGAGTGGGGTGCATTACTGGAGGTGGTACTAGCTGCAGAGCTAGTAATAGTAAGCCAGATATCCGGCGGCCCTATCTAGGTTATAGGTAGTCTTCCCGGATGGGTTGACGCGCCGTATCCACTTCCGTCCCCTGTTTAACAGCAGGGGTGGGGGGCATTCTTAAGAAACAAGGTACTGGCCTAATGGAAGGACCCACGGAAGGAGTGGCACTCCGTTGCTGCCTTCCCTGGCTTTAGGCGGGGGGGGGGGGGGTTTCGGCTCCTGTGGCAGATCCCTCGCCTCATAACTAAGTACCAGAGGTGGGACGTGGTTAGCACCCCGGTCCCTTCCGTCGGTTATACAATCTTCTCTATGAGGAGCCCCTACTTTTCAATGAAGTAGCTCCTCAATTGGACCCTCAGAGACCTAACGAGGCTGAGTGCGCCTCGGATCAGACCTCCCAGTGGAGAAACATCCCATGCCGGTACTGGGGATCCAGCCCGGACCCCCGCGGCATAGGCAGACCCGCTACCACTGCGCTACGGAGAGGTCCATCCGTGTTTTCCTAGATCAAATTTACCGTTGCAATTTCATCTCTTGTAATGCGACCAGTAGGGATTGTAATCACTAGTCATAATTTAATGTAGATGTTAGATACTGTAATAGGCATACACGTAGTCAAAATTTCCTTACACATTTTACGTCAGGATAGGAAATACCATCCACTAACGGCACTTGCACATCAGTTGAGGAAGACATTTAGCAGAAATGTTCTCTGTAACTTGGAGACCACGAGCAGAATCAACAAAAACGGTAGTAGAACTGGATTCACTTAATGCCAACGTCGGCTTATCTTCGACTTACACTGTCAGTTCTGCTGTAACAATGTAACCTATAGTCCATCATATGAGACAGAAATGCTGTGTTATAGTTCCAGCTCATTAACCCTATGGAGAGGGATATATATAGCACAGTATATGTGCGTTTTAAATATTTCTGTACATTTGCCTGCGGCGCTGCTTGTGTATTTCACGTAACTCATGTATACACACACGTAATTTCATTAATTTGCATCACATGGGACATCTCTGGGGAATTAAAATTTACTTCATTCTATCCGTGTAGTATTGCTTTTTGTATAGAAATGACTATTATTACATGAAAAGGTGACGCAGTGCGGACCCTTGTTGACGTCATCCCATCAGCTGTTGTTTTTGTGTATGCTGCAAATCAGAATATATGATGAGAATTTAACTTTATATGCATTCGATGTATAATGAGTGTGTCGTGTCTCATTCATTCGTTACCCAAGAGCTCGTGTTGCGATGAGGTAGAGGAATTTCAGCCGTTAATACCATGCACGGCATAGCGGATTAAAATTTCACGAATAAAAATGTATGTGGATAATTTTTATTCTCGTAGCAAGAAGACTTAGGGCTAAATGTGACTACAATCTGTTATATTACTATCACATCAGGGATTACATAAATAGTAATTTCAAAAGTATTAAAATAATGTCCTAACTACAGGAAGCTAATGCGATTTGTTACTGAATAATATATTTAATAACGGCAGGAACATTAATTTACAAAAGTAATGCAGATCTCTTCCTCTTGATGTAGGAAAACGGAATTAACACTACATTACAGTTTATTTATGCCACGTCCATCTAAACTGCGCAGAGCTTGAAACTGTAATATAGTTTAAGATGTGGAATCAGGACTGAAAAATTCAATGATGCCATAGCCACCTCTTAAACATTATTATTATTATTATTATTATTATTATTATTATTATTATTATTATTATTATTATTATTATTATTATTATTATTATTATTATTATTATTATTATTATTATTATTATTATTATTATTATTATTATTATTATTATTATTATTATTATTATTATTATTATCATCGTCGTCATCATGATCATCATGATTATCTTTATCACCATCATCATCACTATCATCATCATTATCCACTTTGTTATGCAACTATCAACGGACGAATGTATCACCAAGAGTGGAACTGTTCTCGTGTTGCACCCTAGGTCCAAAAATATATTTCCAATGGCTTTATTTATGGCAGACAAACGGGTCGAGTATGAGTGCCCAAGTTGTGCTACTCTTAATGGTTAACATGCGGCGCGTCAAAGCCTAGTGAGAAGATAAAGGTATTCAGTGTCGCGAAAAGCAACATTGTCACGTTTTCTCCAAGTAAGCGTTCGCACTCCACGTGCGGACATTTACTTCTTAGAATACCAGTGTCACGAGAAAACTAACAGAACAGGGAAGATGTTCGCAACGCTGTGGTTCACTCCATGTGGAGTTAATAACTGTCTGTCATTTGTGATTTTTTTTTTTTTTTTTTTTTTTTTTTTTTTTTTTTTTTCATTGGCTGTAGTGACACGCTCATTGGTGCAGTGTGAAACTTGGGCAACTTCCGAGTACAAACAATGCATTCGGGGTGGAGGCTTCTCATGATCAAAGGTAAAGCACATGTTAACCATTACAGTAGCACAATAATATCTGATATCCACTTATATGGAGAAGTTTTTTTGGAAGGCTTGGAAACATATCCGACCTTCAAATGGTCGAATCCGTTTCGAGGATCACAAACAATTACTGCGAACCTGAACCATGGCAAAGTGGACCGCCCTGGAGTTATTAGAGCGACTTGGACTTGTTTATATGCCAGGACTGTGCCCCAGAGGAGGCGAGAACAGGGATTTCATGTTCCAGATGCCCAACCCAGGCCCTCCCCTTCTACATGTATCACGTTAAGGTGAACAATCAAAATAAGCCCTGTAAACGAATAATCAAGTCATAACGTTTGCAGACCCAATTCCGCTTGTGTCCCACAGGATCAACAAACACATTACGGACTTGATTTCCTGTCATTTCTGTTCTCTAAAATGGGCAGTGGGGCCCAGTGTTTTTGGCTTATCATCTTCCCATAAATTACTGATGACAATATCTCCATCTCAAGGTTGCGAGCTCCTGCTAGGGGTAAACGTAGATTTCTCCAGACATTCTGAGTTTAAAGTTCCAAGTTTAAGGTAGTTCTGGGGGGTTTCGTTGCAGCGTAAAGATGAATACAAGAAGATAAACCTTCAGGGATCATTTTCACGCTGTGCATAAAAACGGATGCGTCGGCAATTTACACTAATCTGAGGAACTTTGATTTTAAAATGCCCATGTAACAGCACTGTATTATAAACTTTTCCAGCTCAATGGTATATATTAAAAGTTGACAATATCCCAGCAATTTCTCAACTAAAATCTGAGCCCATATTGTGGGGAGCGTTGTGATTTAATTTTTGGCCTAATTTGTAATGTTAATTCTGGACAGTTCATAATGAAATGGAAGTATTCTCACTTTTTTTTGTAATCTTGTCTAGCTAGGTAGACAGAATATTTGATAGCGCAAATACTACCTCTTCTCCTTAATTTGTATTGTATACGTTGCAATATAAGTAGTTTAAACATCTATGCATTCTCCCTCCAGTTGACCTGGTGCGAGGGTCATAAGCGAACATACTTGCAATGTAGGAGCTCTCGACCAGGCTCTGAGATTTTAATTTTTTTTTTTTATACCTTAAGTACATTTGTCCAGCTGGGGGGATGAATGGCAACTTCATCTGCTATAAAAGTGGTTCTTGGTTTTCTGCCCCTGAAATGCGCTATTTATAGTATTAAAACCTTTGTAATGCTGCATGCCCGGCGGTGAGCAGAAACAAAGGAATCTCCAGAGGCTGTTAAGTGAGATCGTACTCTTGTGAAAGGGGCTGCGGGAGAATTTGTAGAGTTCAACTTGAACTACCAATTCAGCAGGGCAACTGAATGTGAAAGAAAAGAAATGCAGTTCCTTCATCGACCTCATAACGCTGGGGTGAGCTCCAACACCAGGTCTTCATTTCTTGCTCAACTTTTAAGCTTTCTGCACAACTGGCGACTTCGTTCACTGTAGGGGCGAGATAAGGTTTAGTATTTAATTATATTCAGAATTATCTAATTCTTATAACGTTAAATTCTAGCAAACTCGTTAAGGTAGAGAAAGTCCATTCAATTACTTACGGTATTACTAGAATAATGGGTAAATACATATTTATCTTGTTATTAGTGTGATTAACTTCGTTTTGTAATAATTAAGGTGGTATTTTTACTTGTTGATAGCCCCTTTTATTAGCATCCATCACAGATGTACCCCGTGGACCAAAAAGAAAAGAAAGTATCACGTCTGGAACGCATAGAACTGTCATAGAACTCTGACAAGCACTTCCATTTCTGGAAGAACAAATCACATACTACAGGTATTTACAATTATTTTAAAGAGTGAACACCATAAGGCAATTCGTATGCGTTGAGATTCGTGTATGTTTGATGGGCTCAGTGATAAGAACTTCCATGTTTTATCTAATTTTGGAAAAAATTGATTAAAAGTTACACGGCAATATAACCATAAGGAAATAAATAAACATCAGTGCATACTGGAGTAGGATAGGTCATAGAAACGAAGTGTGAGAAAAGTTAATTTTAATAGCAGGCAGAGAAGAAAATGTATGTTAAAAGTTTTAGATTATGTCCATTATGTCAAACTTGTCTGGTGTAGCGTAAGTAGCGACGCTGATGTGATCCTGGCAATTGACAGCGTCGTTAAACAACAAAATAATTTTAATGTAGCGTAAGTTAAAATCAAAATAATACAAATCAGTACGCGTTACATATGATTTCAAATCTTAACTGATTTGTCGAAAACATTTTCACAATTTTTGAATTGCTTCTTATGAGATGCTCTTTGCTACGTAAACATGTGCTACGCATGTAAACGTGCAGCCTTGGGACTTTAACTTAATTTAAATCCCAGCCTTAACCACCGACTTTAAGGTCGGGAACTAATGGTAAGGCAAAGCTGCATGTGTGAAACAATAACTGCAATTTATTGAATACCCATTATAGACATACAAACATGTGTATCATACTTTACACTTGGTCACAGTTAGACCATAGAACCTGGATGATGCAACTGTTTTATAGCATCAATAAACACACCAAAGATAAGGTAATCTTAGTTGAAGTGCACAGCCTGGTAGGAAGATGCGGTTGATACAAGTGAAAATAGTTATCTACTATCAAATTTGTAAATTCCCAAGGAACAATGGAGAGGATAAGGGAGCCTGTATCTCAAATTTGCTAACCTACGTGCACTTTTTCTCAGTTACTCTGCCGATGTCTAATATTGCTTCAAGCAAAACGTACCTCCAATATTAGGCATACATACAATGTTGTATAAATATCTTAAAAATAAACATCAGTAAAGGAATGAGGAGATGAAAGCCAACAGAAGTATTCGTAGCGTCAGGATTTGGAAAATATTCGCAACCGAAGGACATCACTAGCAGCATTCCCTGAATGTAATCTCACGAAAGTTTCTCACGCAGAGACAAATATAGATTAGTTTTTGTAGCTCCCGTTGAGGAATGGATACCTTAGAGGCACGCTAAATCATCTGCATCCCAATGTGTGTCCTCTCTTCATCCATTTGAGGGAGAGAGTAAGAAACGCATTGGATGTTTGTTTGGAAGCGAGCCCAAGTAAGAGCTCCTAATTGTTTCTCGTTAGCTTGCACCCCTTGCTCTTCTCTCCCATCTTTGGGTTAATTCTCCGTTAGGTACTCATTACATCTCCCAAACGATTACCCCTTTGCCTTCACTCCATCCCCACGGCATTTCCCCAAGCTCGCGTTCAGTCATCTCCATGTCATTCTGTCTACAGCCAAGCTTTAACAAATTATCCAAATGAAATTTGCCAATTAGTATTTTATATGTCTGTCAACTGTGGTCTTTACCGATTGTGATGACCAGGTACCGCATCAGTAGAGTGCCATCCGTAAAATACCGCATGCATAACTGACTTGCACGAAAAGTCATAGTTCTGCAGGAATTAGCTCTCTCTTAGTTCCTCTATCGTTTACCTATGGTTGAAGGGGAACTCTTATGTTACACCAAGAAAACCGATATTCTGGTTGCAGACGTCTCCTAAGCATTCAAACTCATTGTTAGTTATAGAGCCATACACGCGCATGTATAGACAGAAGAAAAGGGGGAAGAAGTAAGAAATGAAAGGGAAGATAACACGCTGGTAGTATGTATCACACTTAATATTGTCGGTCTGAGTGACTAAGGTGGAGGTCTAATAGTTCCAAGGCCGCGAGTTCAAATCCGTCACAGACGAATCATTTTTAAGGGATACTGGGAGTGAAATTTTTGGTCAAAATTGTCAAAAAGGCGAAATTTGTTTTTTACCTTAGAATGTTCCTGGAACACCTGTGCATTTGGATCAGCTAACATTTTTCATATCCCCCACTCCATGTGGCCATTACGGCCCTTTCAAATAGCGCTCTTCCCTTAAGGTACACAGGATGCTCCTATATAAAAGCCTCTTTTTCTCAAAACTACATTTCTGCACATTCCAAAAGAAGGCCGCGCCTGAGTTTTGCTTCAAATTCAATGAAAACTTCCAAAAGTATTCATAAATAGCAGCTAAACTAAACTGTGCTTCAATATTGATGTTATCATTAACATGAATTCCAAAAACATTTTTTTTTTTTGTATGAAAAGAATCAATAATTTTTAAGATTAAATTTTCTTTGTTATTAAAAAAATATGTAGAGCATAATCAGCAAACGTATTTGAAATATCTCTTCATACAATTGTTACCCATGTTTTAGAGCACCAGTTCTGCAAATATAAATGAATTTTGAAAATTCAATAGACGCGAGCTCTATTTTGAAAATGTGCCTATTAAATTCATAAAATAATTTATATATCCTAAACGAATTATCCAATTTTAATGAAATTTGGTGTACCGCCTATTCTCATATAAATACAAACACAGTAAAAATTTCAGAAAAATCTATCAAGAAATGTGGAACTTTCAAATTTCACTCCCAGTGTCCCTTAAGCGTGCTGAAAAGCGACAGCCTCATGCCAGTAGATACATTGACACGTAAAGGGACATCTTCAGACGAAATTCCGGCACACCGGCGGCGCTAATATGAACCTGCCAATTGACAGCGTTGTTATCAGAAAAAAAGGAACAAACAAGACGAACGCTTCGAATTCAAATCCAGTATCTTTCTAGTATATGATAGAAGAAATCATTTCAGAACCCGCTTATGTATGGCAAAATGCAGCTTGAAGGCATAGCACGTCTATATGAGAAAACATCATCTTGTCAGATCAACAGCACTAGGGACTGGTAGTCTTCTTCCGCCGTATGAAATGATACCCCTTAGTTAAAGCTGGCAACTGAGGCTTAGGCGTATTCACTCTGACATTCACTGTAACTCGCCGCACATATCTCAAACGAATTAGATTTTGTACTTCGCTCAGAAATTATTATTTATGCAAAGTTTGGTTTTGGACATAAGGTTAAAAGTCTTCTCGAGCTTTATTCTCATGTATTTTATATTAATGCTCATCTTGAGCGCATCTTTCTCATTATTCATTATTATATTAAAAAATTGTGAAATCTGTGAATAATTGAAGCTTATCCCAATGGGAAAACGCCGCTAGTATCAGAATAACTTTAATTGCTGATGCTGTTACAGCCCTAATTTTCACATTCTGCTCTTTTTACATTTCTTGTACAAGTTGCTCCCCTTTGTTTCAGTTTTCAAATGTTTATTGTTGTTAGTACCTCTTCTGTTAGCTCAATTGTTGAAGACGTGGCGAAATCTTTATTGTTTCTCCTAACAACCTTTTATTTCAGCCCAAATTAATTCCGGTTATTTGGCAATTGTGTTAAAATAGCTATCACAAGGGTAAAGTTTAAATATTTTATGCGCTCTGCAGCAAAACAATTTGACTACATAACTATAAAATCGGGGTTTATTCGCTTCTACAAGTTTAAGTGAGTCAATTTCCTCCTTCAGTGGTATATAGTGGCGAATAAGACACTGAATTAAGTGCAATGTTTGTCACCATTCTTGGACAGGATTATAGATCCACTGTGAGTGATATATCATTGCAAATCGTACTTACCCCCCCCCCCCACACACACACACACACACACACACACAAACACAGAGACTGCAAGGTAATAACCACACACCAATGAAAGCAATCAAACGCAGTTCTCGCTACACAAGAAACTTCTAAATTGGTTCAAGAAGGTAGTAGGTCAGCAACAGGAGCTGCAAAAAGGTATTATTTATTTATTCATTTAGTTATTCATTTATTTATACTGTAGCGATATATAGTCCACGGGAATGTAACTGGTGCAGGCCAGGCACGTGCTAATCACGTTTCACGTATTGCCAGTGATAGCGTACAGTGTACGCACTTCCTAGGTCTAATTGGTTCATCTACACGTTGCTATGGCGTTTCAATTCAAGCTTTGTCCCACGTGTTGTGCAAATATCAATCATATTCTTAACTGCCCAGATTACAGTTTCAGTTATTGAGATGCAGCGCTTATGTAAATGTTATATGCCGCACTCTAAATAGATAGAAAGCGAATAGGAGGTAGGTCAAAATTATTCATTTGTGACAGTATGCTTATCGGCAATTTAACGGGACAAGTAATATCTGTAGAAAACGTGTATAAACATGGACATTTTGTGTAGATAGTGGAATCGGAATCGCGCCCCTGTAAACAAAGGTCAAAAATGGGGCTAGATTCAAAACACGGGTAATTGAGAGAAAAAGCAGTACATGCTAGTGTAGACAGATGTCATGAGGGTGGAAGAAGCTAAACTGGATCGCAGATGATGACCACGAAGAAGAAATCGCTTCCACGGATATATCCGCTGTTAGCAGTATAAGGGTTGAAATAGATTCAGGAAAACAAATGTGATAATTGAGTGAACAAGTGTGTAATTGTGCATTTACTTCCAGAGGACTTCGTAGCGTAAGTAATTGGATAGTTGGCGTTAATGCCGGTTGGATGTCACCCAAATGAGCGGTAACGTTGAGAATGGTGTATTTTGAGGATAGACCCTCACCAGGACACTTGGCTTGCTTTAGAAACCACTTTGAATAGGCACTCATAATAAGGATCGCCGCAGATATGCAGGAAAGAATTAGATTGTGTGTGGAATGGTTGAAAGGAAAGCCCGCACCGCAAAGTTGTGGCCAGAGATTGAACCCTCTCTTTCATAGATAAAGCTTGTAGCAGAGTAGTGACATTACTCGTACCCCTTCCATTTTCTCTGTACCTCCCTCCCTTCCCAATACTAGAGTTGACTAACTTCTGGTCGTGAAGGAGTGGCTCCGGTCCTACAATTTGGCGGTTTGTGAAAGGACTAGGGAAGGAGGCAGGGAAGTGTTTCTAATTTCATCCCTTAATGCACTGTGCTGGAATGGTCATTGAAAGCACATTACCAGTGTAATAGAAGTTAAGAGGGCATTATAGTAACATAAGTCTACCACGTGTAAGATACCGCTGCAGATTCAGCTGCCAGAAATAAGCATACCTCAAGTAATTTCTCGTGGCGGGGGTTCGACATTCCCCGGATTCCACGCAAAAGTGGTGCATAACAGGTGTGTGATTCAATTAAAAGGTTTGTTGGGCAAAGAGAGGAAAAGAATTATCTGCGCAAGTTTAGCTTCGAAACATAACTCCAGGAAAACAGGCATATGTAGTAACTCTTCCGGTATTCTCAACCAGAAGAGGCCTTGGAAATGCTCTTGTGAAATGTATCCGTTTTATCAGTTTTTCTGGCTGTTAATTTAATTTGTTCAAAGAATCTTGTACATGATTTCATCGATGTTGCAAATAATTGCCGACATAGCGGTGAGTAGTTTGGTACTTTTGGAGACAGAGGGCCTTGAATCGACCTTCAGAAGTGTCATGCGACTTCTTTTATCGCGAGGGATAGTTCCTCTTTGAATATTAACTGCTGCTGTTTAATAAAATGTACTTTATGAAACATAAATGGTATATTTCTTGTCTCACCGGAGCCATAAAAATGGCACTATTGGTTCTTTTTCAGCGACCACAATTGAAAACAATGTTCCTTAAGGCTCTGCTGAAATTCCTATGTGGCGCTCCCGGCTAACTATGTACCAATTGTTGCACGTTGCTTTTCATTAAAGCAAGTAATCACAGAAAACATTTGATACATAATTCCTACCTCACCGTGTTTCACCGATTTTGATATACCTCTTTAGTGTGAACTACTAACGTAAATTTAGTAGAAGTATATTCCTAAAGGTGTAAATAATGTACATAGAATGTGGTTTCCCCTTGAATGGTGTGTTTACAAGTTAAATGAGGACCAATATTTTGATTACATTTAGCAGTCTCTCTGTCCATGTCTCTTTCCGTATTTGTTTCTCTCATTTTGAGTTCTAAATTATCACTTACTCGTAAATGTTCAACTCAAATGCATAGTTGTGTTGTCAGAGCATCAGCGATTACCGAACTCTGTAATGTCAAAGTCCTTTTATGTTATGGCTCGACGATACTATAGCTCTATATTAAGTTCTGTTTGAATTATCGTGTAACAATGACATGGTTGGAAAGTGTCATTTGAAAGTGGGGAATCCTTATCGCAATATCATTTATACCGTAAGGGATTCAAGATTCTCGGTACTGCTGCGAGCTTATTGCACAATAAAGCAGTTGCCGATCAGTAACTCGTGCCAAAACGGGACATTCCACGTTTCGGGATTGCGATGGCTCCTCTATAAAGGTTTAGATCACTGCACCGATGCTGAGTGACACTGCGTTACATACATAAGTGCCACATGGAATGCTCGGTGCAGCTGTACCTACTTAATGGGGTAGAAAATTAGCTTGGGATGACGAAAGGTAATAGCTAAAGGTTGTGCATTTTTTATTTTATTTTTTTTTTTTTTTTTTTTTATTTTTTATTTTTTAGTCCGCGCGTGTGTGTGTGTTCAGCTGGCAAAACAACGCCCCAGAACATATTCAAATTGGCCACCATGCTGCTTTAGGGCACGGTATCGTGTGCGGAATAATTAACACAGATGGTAAGAGATACTGATGTAGCCGGTTAACCACCCAGAAACTATTTTTAGCATGTGTCGTGGTCAAACCTGATAATCTGATTAGGTGCCTTCTTATTGAACTAAAATTGCTAATTCTGTGAATTTTAAATGTTACTATGCGTTTCCCTTTCGGATACTGTTATCATAAATAATGCCACGAGTGATTGTCAATTTATCTAGGGAATTTGACTTTAATGAGTTGCATTTATGAAGACTATTTCACAAATTAAAGATGATATAGCCTATAAAATGTTATTTAAGTGCTATATTGTAATTACTAACCTCTTAAAAGAATTACAAGAAACATGTAGCAGGCACACACACATCAGCGTCCATTCACACGACCTATAAGATTCTCATGTTGATGCTTCAAGTTTTTAAGATTCTGATAATGTCAGAAGTTGGAATATGTGCTATTAATTTATAATTTCGTTCGACACAAAGTTTGCCAAACTGATTCCAAATGTATTTCCTGTTGTTTTCGGCGTTCCCCAGTTTCCCTCTTCGAATTGTTTCATCTATTTAAGCATTAGATAAGCGGAAGTCAGCCATATTTGACATTTGAATAGCGGCTCTGTTACGTCAGCCGTTGCGCATCTGTAGCACGTTGCAGCTAGATTCTCTAACCTGGTCATAACATAAGAAAAGCAGAGGAGGTGATAATGAAATGTGATACTTTTTCGCGAATGAAGGCTGTTACTGGTTGAAATTTTAAATTGTCACGCACATGATTGGTTGATTTCAACCAAGTCACGTATGAGTGGAATAGTCGACATAATAGTATTCATTCTCTCGCAGTGCAAGCATCAAGATCCGATGTAAGCTCTAGCAACAAAATTGTCCAAGCATGGGATATCCACTTCAGCTTTGCTATCCCGGGTCAAAGCCTTTAGCTTCTAGACATTAGAATAATAAATTCGATTTCCTACATTCACAGTACTTCTTCTAACCATTGTCGTTTATTAGTAGACAGGTTCTACAAGTTATTCTTATGAAATATTACTTTTCTATCTGCTAGATGTTAATCGAGATAATCGTTGCAGCTTCGATACACATTTCGTGGTGGGTACAAGGGTGAAACAGGAAGCCAACTTCAGATGTTTAAAAGCGTGTAGTTATATGCTTGCCCTGAAATTCCATACTCTTTCCATTACACTGCGAGAAACAATTAAATATCGACAGCACTTTAAAGGTTACAAAGTATTGACAAATTCAAAGTAATAATAACAAATGTCTCGGAAATGACTTATGGCACATAGCAATTATTTGAAGCCCCTCGTGGCGCTTAAACTGTTCTGCATTTTCTACGTGGCAGGCTTTGATCTATCTCATAGTTTGGACTACTAATTATACAGACGTATACAGTGTCCTTTCCGAATGCAGAAGTGTTCACAGACTGTTTCCACAAAATTCAAGGCATATCTCCGTTTTATTTTTTATGTAAATGTTTGAAATACCGGCATCCTCATTGAAATCGTTAGTTGTTTTTGAGAAAATAAAAAATCAGGATGTCTCATATAAAGGGTAGTTTGGCGTGTGGATATTTGCTTAAAAATCATAGATTTGCATCCTTGGAAGGTACTGAACTTAAATAGCAAGTTTTGTGTTTATCTAACATTTTGTTTTTCACATACCACATGCGGACCTTTTTTAAACTGATTTTTATACAGCGTACCTCATAACGTACTTCCTGAGAAATTGTGGTGTGGAAATTTTGGATGGGAAGCAATATTTCCGCTGCTTACTAGGAACGTGATAGAGGAACTAAAAATAGGTAGGTAAATGCACTAGCAGCCACCCGCGTTTATGCCAGAGCCCCTATCCATTATCCTATGTTTACCAACATGACCGGACAGGCTAAAGCCGGGATTGCACTGAGGCAACATTTGGACGACAAGCGACAGCCACAGCGACAGCGACGCTAGTTTTCATTGATGCAGCACAGTTCTTTATGTAGACAAGAACAGGGCAGTGCGTCATAATTATTGTCTCTCGTTAAGTCAAGCACGTTTGCCACATGCATCCAAAATCTGCTTATTGCATAATGTCCTTTCTGTGCGTCAAAATGCAGCGATTTGTTTAGACACCTGTGCAGATAATTGTGGATGGCCACAATGCCCCGGAGTAACTACATCAACTACAAAAGGTATCGGATAAATAAAGGCCGGAAGTATGCAGCATCATTTGAAATAATGGGAAGAGGGGCACTTTTGCCAGCAAAAATTCATTATCTTTTTAGCTTATTGCAAGATTTCTGAAATGCAACTTACCTTCAGCAAACAACTTTGATGATGATAATAACAACAATGACAACAACAACAATAGCAATAATAATAATAATAATAATAATAATAATAATAATAATAATAATAATAATAATAATAATAATTAATAATAATAATAATTAATAATAATAATAATAATAATAATAATAATAATAATAATAATAATAATAATAATAATAATAATAATAATAATAATAATAATTAATAATAATAATAATTAATAATAATAAATGTAGTGACACACGCTAATACAGCGGTAATAAACACACATTGAAATATGTAAACAGCGCGTACCACCGCAGCATTAATGTGTATAGCTGAGCTTAACAAACTAGATAACACCACCGGAATCTTGCACGAGACGGCCGGACCATTACGCCACGATTGCGAGTTGAAATAGAGAGGGCTAGCAGTCAGCTGTAAAAGATACTCTATGACTATACGGAGTGGTGCAATCAACCTCTCGACAAAGTCGAGCAGAAAACTGTTGTTTGGGTATATAAAAAGTTGTCGCTTTCTGCACGTCTGCACAAGTAACTGCAATAGGTAACAAAGGTGACATCTACACTTCAACCACTGATGCACAGAGTAGGAGTTTAGCAAATCGGCATTAACAATATACTCTGTGAACCCTTATTAAGGAAAGAAAATTAAAAAGCATTCTGGCGCAGGAGTCCCTGAAGGGAACGGGAGCTAAAAACAGCATGTCAAATTCATAAACTGTGGAGTTCAAAACAACATTTTTTTTCAGCAGAAAGAGATAAATTAGTTTATTTATTAATGCATACTGCGTATAAGGATTAGCTTAATCATATATGTTATGCTACTGCGAGAAAAAGTTCCAAAGAGATGCATAAATACTTTCATAACATTTTTCTTTCATATATTTATACTTGTTGCACTTTTGTAGTCATTATTCCATCCAGTGTAGTTAATATACACCAAGCACCGTATAATATTAACGTGCTCATCAGCATTTCAGAACTTAAATTAAGAATCCTAGTTTAGCACAGGGTTGTTATTCGTTTAAGTTCTTAAACAAGCTCTTGTGACAGAATCCCGTTTAGTCCCGCTACTCGCAAGACAAAAAGTTGGCACAAGAGAAGCTGGGAATTACATCGAGTGTCGGAAACATTCAAGTCTGGTTTAGACACTCCCCGAGAACGTATATGTTTTACTTATTAACAGATGAGACGTTTCTTGTGTTAAGCTGTATCCACAGCTTCATAAATATCTGTATTTAATTACTGAAGCAGGGTTTCCCAATTTTTAAAGACAATGCTTCCAGCAGATCGTTGTTACTGCTCACGATTATTATGCAGAACATCACAAACATGTCTTTGCATGCCAAAAGTGTAGCGTTAGAAAGAGATTTGCTCGAAACAGGATAATAAAAGCTCTTGAAATATTTACCTATGTATAGATTTTTAAGTACCTAGCTGGAAATTGAATTAATGGGTTGACTAACGGGGCAAATTGAGTGAAAATGTAGAAATGAAAATATACAGCTCAAGAGGTAGTCAGACTGAATCACTCAGAGTTCATAAATAGTTTATTGCCTCTTTCAACAATAGTCCTATAGGATTGTGAGCACATAACCAAGATATGCTCCTAGTATTCCATTAGCTGGTCTTGAAATTTCACAGGTTTCCAAGTAAAACTTTCAGAAGCTAAAACCTTGCTACCTCCTGCTGGGGATTGTGGTGGTGTTCATCCAAAATCATATTTCCAATGTACATAGACAAAATTACAGCATAGCGTGCACGGAATATCGTCGTAAATAAATGTGTACCGTCCAAGTAGGAAAATATGAAGAACGTCTATTGTGATGAAAAATACCCTATTCTATTACTAATTATTAGTTTAAAAGCCAATGGAGTTTCCGCTAGGCCAAACTAGTAGCTAAAACCTCTGGCCTCTGACGGAGACAAAAACTGCCCTCGAATGTTCTAAATTCCAAAGCTGTAACTTGCTCCACGGTCGCTCCTAACGCCGCTATCGATTTCTGTGTAAACATAAGCGTCATTCAAGACAAATACTTTTAGAAGGAAGGAAGCCATAGAGTTTGACAGAAAGTAACGAAATATCAAGAACTTATTCTGCATGGGGCGTTATAACTTATCTTTGTAAGATTTACTCCATCCCTTAGTTTTAATATCAATGTTCTTTTGTAAAAATTAGGAAAATGTTTTGCAAGAGGGGAAATTGCTGCAGGATGTGCTTGGATTTTATTTGTGCTGTCGCATCTCGCAGGCATATCCCGTTCCTCGGCTTGGATCCGA
The DNA here is from genome assembly GCA_030765045.1 of Tenodera sinensis. NCBI lineage: Eukaryota > Metazoa > Arthropoda > Insecta > Mantodea > Mantidae > Tenodera > Tenodera sinensis. The sequence goes on from CM060962.1 coordinate 38,882,923, forward strand.
AAACGCTTAGATGATTAATGTTGATATTTTCGTAGGCGCTCCTCTCCTCCCACTCCCGGGCCACGGTCTGAATGCGATGTTGGATCAGACTCTCAAAACAGGCAATGACATATACCGGTGGCGACCGTCCTCTGTGGAATAAATTACTTATTAATGTGACAGCGTTAAATGTGTGGTGAAGGCGCGGGAATAGTGCGCGCCTGCACACATGTATATCACCGCACCATACGCAGATAGCTTAGCTGGTCTGCATCGCGATATTGGGCCACTTTTATGACGAGCAGACAATAAAAGCAGGATTGTGTGTGTATGCAGAGCTCAGTTGTTGTGAAGTACTGCGTCCTTCTCGTTCGCGCTATCACTTCAGTTGAGTTTTATATGGTACGTAGAAGAGAATGGGGTGGACGGTATTAAAGAGAACGTGGGTATTTCCAGAAGTGTGAATGATCATGGGTTACAGCATAACCAGAACCGTGAAATGGAGCGGAAGCACGGATACAAAGGGCTTACGGTGTTGCAGCACATGTCAAAATGGTCCAAGACAGTCTGGGTCAAATCTCTCAAAGTTACATTTTCATCCCGAATACATGATGCCGAGGGTAAAAATGCGTTATAATTTTGTTTCATTTAAATAACATGTAGGACAAAATACCAGTTGTAGTTACTAAAGTGTGTTTGTCTTCAATTAATAGTTAAAATAAATACGTTTTTCGCATTTCTCTATACCTTTTCGATCCCAACACACTAGGGATCTTACCGTCAGCCGAAATTCACTTCTCACCAAACCGGCCCGGGTTCGATCCCAAGCAACCCCATGTGGGATTTGTGATGGACGAAGCGGCGCTGTGGCGGATTTCCTCCGGGTTCTCCGGTTTACCCCGCCATCTCATTCCACCTGTGCTCCGTCTTCATTCCATACATGGTCAGCATGACCACCTGCGGTGCCGTATGTAGTAAAAGCGGGCGTTAAACACTATAAAAATATGTAGTATCATTAAACCATGTAATCTACGTTCAGCTTACAACCAGTAAACACACACACACACACAAACACACACACACACACACACACACACACAGAGAGAGAGGTCAGTTATAAGAAAAAATCACCAATATGTAACATTTGCAGTATTACCATGACTTTATTATAGTTTACACACCTTGTAAAACCATTCTGCTTAGGTGCTTAGGAAAAATCGTTCTACTTTCTAATGACGATAGATAAAAGTATAGACACTCTGGTCTCTTTTTCTATTATAGCGAAGTGTTATTTGTTATATATTCCTTATTAGACAGTCGCTTCTTTCCAGCGTAAAGTATTTTTGTCTCACTCTACGGCCTATGCCATTTTGATTCTAGTGTATTGACTCCATTTCACTCTGCAGTTCGCTAAAGTTCCGTTGAATAGGTTCTACGACAACTACAGACTCTTTGTAGGTGTATTTTTTTCATTACTGACATTACACTGTTGCTGCTTGAACTCCCTTCTTTAGTTTATAGACAGACAAACCCGTTTTATCAGAATTTCCTCATGGAAATACTTTTTCCCCTTAATCTAAAGTGCTGTGCTGTGTTGCATTAAACACCTGTTTGTTACTGTTCGAATCCCTGGTAACCGGTGTTTTATTATTTTATCTTCCTGTTTTTATAAGTATTATAGAAGAGAAAACAACCGGCTTTATTGTTGCAAATTGTCATATACTAATTTTATTGCAATTTTGGTTAAAAAGGTTTTTGTGGGAAATTATTTTCATGCGAAGCTATGTTGTATGTTTTTCTTAGGGACTGGTACATATTTTAGCAACAAAATGCACTAACTAGGACTGAAAGTTACACGACTACTTTGCCTTAGATTTCCGTAGGCTAAAACTGTATTACTGATGCAATGAAAATAAAGTGTTTGTATGTTATTGTAGAGTATTACTTTGCTTGTAGTTTACCTTGCAAATGAACATATATTTGCAGATTGCTCAATGCTTTCAGGCCTAGCATATCCTGTGATTCACATATCAACAAAAGGCACTTCCATGGCTCTGAACGCTCCATTTTATGTATGGATTTTATTCTGCTTATCGTTTTAGATTCTCACTAAGGCGTGGTGTACTTCCCCTTAGTGCTCGATTTCTTTTCAGAATCTCTCCGTCTTCATCCCTTGCTGCTTTTCTTCCACTCCTGAAAGTTTTAAAACTTAAGCTCTTGCGCATCCAAAGGTACCTGAAACACATTCCCTTTAAACGCCATTGAGGAAGCTTTGGTCAAGACCCACAAACTTCTCGTACATAGTACTGGTTGTTGAAGGATAACATCGGCAGTGTTTCCATGTTACGTAGGTACACGCAATACAGGCGTAGGCATTATATTAGTTTCAGTGTTTAAGCTGGTACAATGTGCTCATCTCTATTGTTTACAATACTTTTTCACGTGTTCTTGCTATAATGTCGGTTAAGCTTAAACAAGTTCCTATTCTAGTTGCTCAAACAGCCTCTGTGTACAGTTGTCGTCATTGATGAGGTCGCGACGGAAACGGACCAAGAGGTCGACTCTCCTAATAAGCTGGTTTAGGTGTTTTGTGTTGCAGTATTCTGTTTAAAATATGTTGTATTCCTATTGATAACCTGCTTTGAAAATCGTACAGCAGAAAAGTATTGAATAATTCGTAGAAATAATACGCAGAGTGGAAATTTAGTACAATGCAAATCAAACGTAAGTGTTGCAGTTAGTAATCGCCGGAGGAAAATTTAATTTGTGAAGTAATGCAGATTTTTTTTCTTCCCCCTCCTTAAATGTAAGGATGTGCTGAAGTATTTTTCAATTTATGAAACTAATAAACATATTAAACTTTTTAATGACGTTAGTATTCTTTTATACAAAACACGATGGTTTGTTTGCAAGCGCGAACTACAAGAGAGTGTGGTTTTTGGCATATATGGTAATAATGCCAAGTTACACATTTGTAATTTTAGACAGTATAATTATGAGTGATTAATAAAGCAGCTGAAATAATTCGTTTTTGTTTTATTTTCAGGTGAGAGGTGGAATCCTTGCTGATTTGCTGTAAGACAAGGTCAGAAGAGCTTCAAACTATATAATTTAAATGTTATACTGCTACGCAATACTATATTGCATGATAAAAATGAACGAGAAGAAATAACTTCCCCATCCTTTTTATTTATCGGATACAACTCGCACTCGGACGCTGCCCACTGTGTTCTGCAGTACCATATGAATTTTTAAACTAAAGAAAGGAAAGTAGTTAGTATTGCTCCTTTTGACATTAATATAATATTCCTTACCCCTTTATAGTGCACTCCGTCCTGTATCAGATAAATTTAGATCTTAAGTGTTTGCTCATTGACCCCCTCCGCAGCGCAGTGGTGGTGCGCCTGCCTCTGGCGCGGAGGACCCGGGTTCGATACCCGGTACCAGCGTGGGGATTTTTTCCCCGCTGGAGGTCTGGCACGGAGCGCACTCAGCCTCGTTAGGTCCCAGACGGGCCAACTGAGGAGCTCGTTGATAAAGAAGTAGTGACCCCGGGTCGCGAAGGCCGCAGAACCGGCCGAGAGGGTTTGGGGCGCTGACCACGTCCCACCCTCCAGTTCCACACCCCACTCGTGACGCCTGCAGTGGGCAGGGTTGGGGGACGCAGCGCTCGGGCGGCAAGCCTTGACCTGCGAAAGGCGGTTGCACTAGGGACTTTGTTATGTTTGCTTATTAGATGTCATTAAAAGATAAAGAATGACAGTAATTTCTTTCCACAGTACGCCTTCTGGAAGTTAATAAGCACAAGTTATTGCTCAGCCATATGTTTCGAAATTGTATTATTGATATATTGCTACAAACCACATATAGGCTATAAGACAAATAATAAATAGAAGAGTTAAATCATTTTAAAAGTCTCGAACTGTAGCTACAGAAATCAGAGTTAAAATAGCACACTTTTCTGTGCTTTCAAAAGATAATAGATAATAGAATACGTTTCCCAGATTCATATTCATTTTTACTGACTGAAAGTTACTATGAATAAATCGGTAAACAATAGCGCTAACTGGACAGAAAGATCTACTGTTTAAAATCAAGTCAAGGGATGAATTGCAATGAGGAAAAAGAGCTTTCCAGTGGGGTTTTCAGTTATCATTACCACATTCCCCTATCGATTATTTCGGAGCACCAGCGAAGAATACATCTTAACGTCTCATCATCCACATCATGTAGGTGCAGAGAAGTTCAAACTTTTAACATAAATGTAAATTTAACCAATGTAGCTCACATTTCTTACTTTCCTAGTGTTGCATTAGTGTGCTTGTGTCTTCGGGAGGCAATGTGTAACTAACCTGATTAAGGTCTATTTTTTCCCTTGAGGTTTCCTCTCTTGTCCAGTAAGTTTAAGCTCTAGGGACCCCGGGCTGATTGGAAGATAATTTCATCATGGCATTCTTTCACTCTCCGATATGGCATGTCTGGTCAAATGACTAAATCTACACCAGTAGCTCGCACATTGCGCTTGGGAGAAACTCCTGTAAACACGTGTCTTCCATTGCTTTTGCGATTCGGATATTGAAGTGACTACTAAATACTGATAAACAAGTTAGCCTTTGGACAGATATTTCACTGCTTTTCAAAATTAATTTTGCGGCTTACTTTTAATTCAGTAAAAAATGTCCGAATGAAAGAACCTGTGCAGAAGATTCGCATGACATTATAAAAACTTCCACACAACCAAAAATATGTGGAAGCATTCCTAGTGAGGAACTGAATATAACCTTCCCACTTAATATTTTACACACTTTCGCCTCAGCCACTTTTGGGGAATCGTTCTTTTTAGGCTACATATTGTACCGAGTTTCATTAGCAGTATACTTCCCTACCTGTTGAATAAGTAAAGACTATCAGCTCAAGGCTTTGTGAAAAACATTGAATAACGAATCCAAAGTTGGGATCTATACACATAGGCTGTTGCATCTGCGAGGGCGCGCTTAAAAAAGATGGAAGACATTCCTTTGAGACCGTTCTTCACTCAAATTAAGGAGAAGGAAAGCAATTAGAACTGGCTGTAATGCGATATTCAGCATTCTGAGGAGATACGGCAAGGTTCAACAAGGCCTACCTCACACCGCTTTCCTCATTGTATTGCACGGGTCGATTTGCTAAATCGGAATCTTTATGAGAACGAGGTTGGGAAATGGGCGTTAGGATATCCGTTTCGGGCATAAAATTAAACGTGTTAACGAAAATTCACGTGGAAATTAATTCCAGCTGGAAATATCAAGAGCTTTCTGCCCTGCGTGTACAGCAAAGCTGATTTAAGAAGTCTAAGTGCCTATCGTTTTACCTGGCAACCAGCTCAGTGAAGGCATTGATATCACTCTCTAACAATACGCTGCAGATAGTTTCATTTCATAGATAATGAAAAGAGAATTTTTCAGTTTTCAGAAGCTGGTAGATACTTCCATGTACTATGAGTAATGTAGACCAAACAATTACTAGAAACGATCAACATTCTCTAGATTTCAAGCTTTTTGTTTGTTTAAGGTTTCTATATAAATAATATGTGATCCTGTTATTTGGTATTTTTACAGTATGATAATTTGGGAGAGCCACTAACACTGTAGAGACTTGCACCATTGCACTAATATACCGGATGGAAGGTATTGTTTCGGCCATACCTTAACATGATGAGCGTAACAAATATGTACAATACAATTATTCTTAATAAAGAGCCGTTTCGCCGAAAAAAATAATTTGTTTCAAATCTTTGGAGTCTCTACCTTCTTGACGAATTGGGTATAAATGGTCTATTGTTTCACTAACTGTCGCGCAAACATTGTGTGAACAATACTGTAATGCCCTTTTACCTTAATTCGAATGAATTTAGTCACAATTGAATGTTAAAATGTCATAAAAAGTGTAATTTCTAAGAGAAATTTGGCAACGTCACGTTAACCTTAAATTGTGACTAAATTCATTCAAATTGAAACAAAGACATTACAGCATTGTTCATTACAATGCTTGCGCGACAGTTACTGAACATTCGTCAAGAAGCTACATGGCTCCAAATATTCAAAACATTTGATACAAATTATTTTTTCCGGCGAACCGGCTCTTTATTGGTAACAATTGCACCAGAAATATTTGTTACACTCCTGTAGAATCCCTGGTTAACGTATGGTCGGGGCAGTACCTTGCACCCTGTATACGTTAGTTTGTTAGATGGTTGGTGTTAAAGCATTACTGCACTTTAAAAACATAACATTATAATTAATTTATTTTTGCTTAGGTTGTCATAAGCCTGTCAGTGAAGGGTGGGTAGCCACTGTTGTACCTTTACGTCGAGGACGGAAGCAACAAATCTCATTCAGTGAACTTTTCTGTTGCTCTAATTATTTACAGAGATATATTTTCAAAAGAGAGAGTAACCTTGATATATGGGAATGTTACTGACAGTAGACTGAGTGGAATTCCGTCCTTCCCTGGGTTAACGTGATGCCAAGCGGCGTGACCCTCGAGGTCTGTTTTGCAACGTATAATGAAATAATTTGTGGCTCAACAACCTTGAGTACTCGGTAGCCCTTAGCCGGCCTCACGCTCACACAGAAGTGGGCAGTCCTCAACTGAACGCTCTGAAACGTCAGCAAGCAACTCTCTTGCTACCAGCTCTCAGCTGGGTACTCAGTGAAAAGTGCAGGACAGGCGCCGCAAAGGGAAAATAAAGTTAGCGAAGAACTATCGGATTCATCACAGTAGTCAGTGGGCACCAATCTCCGAAAAATCTGCAGTGCTACGCTTCAAGTCTCCACGCCACAGTTGGAGCTCAGTATTGCAAAATATTAGCAATCCCATTACTGTGGAGGATAAATCGGAATTGCATTTTCCCTCTTTAACTCATTCTAGTATTCTGACTCCGTGCAACTTGTATATTTTATTTTAAGGTCCGTGAAAAGTAATTTTATTCTTTGCCCGAAATTATATTTTAAGTTTTTAAGTAAAGTAAAATATGGAATAAAATGAATGTAACATTCATTCAACTAAGATTGTCTGTCAGCCCCGGATACAAAAGTTCATTTTTATAAATGCTAGACTGAAACATGATTTCCGTGGAGTATGCAAGAATACTACTAAAAACCTTCAAGTTAGTTAAGCAAGAACAGGTGCCTTCCTATTTTGCATTGAACAAGAAACCTTTAGTACATAACCGGTTGCTCGAGATTTGCACGTAAAACCCTATTGCTGCAGTGAAAGGCACACGAATTGACGTACTTTCCTCGTATGTGCTATCCATGCGGAATCTCCTCTTGTAACCTAATTTCATGCGGACAGTCAAAACATAAGCTCACTAATGACTGATTTGCATTAACAAATTTATCAACACGAAAGAGCACCTTGCTGCGTTTCACAGGCTTCTCATCCTTTCTGACGTGATCGCTTTAACACGTTTTCATCATGCATGGCATTTCACCATGCTACAATGAACAGCTTTGAGCAGTTTGCAGTAACGCTTATATATAAACGTTCCGTCTGTTACAGATGTTTCTAACGCTCTAACATTCATTTTTGTGGGGAAAAGCGTATACATTTACTTAACGTGTTGATATTGGAAGGAATAAATTGCTACCTAACTATTTCACACTTATAAATAAGAGTATTAAACGTATTGCTTGAAAGGATAAAATTGCAATGGAAATATTCACAGTTCATTTATTAAAATAATCTTGTATAGCCTTATACTTTTTCCTTGTTTTACTGAATTCCAATCTGAAGAATGTCTACTATTGCATAGTAGATTTAAAAGTAATGGCCGTATGTTTACTATCATATAGTATTCAAATTTTACTGATGGAGAGTCACTTTCCTTAATGAATATTGCATTGCATTAGATACACACTAAAACAGAGATAAAAGTACAAATATTCATTCACGTAAGTTTCTTAAGTTTCAACTTTAATTGTATTCTCACTATGGACTATAATAATTTTATGTTAATTTTGTGGAATTCCTTATCGATTTCAGCGTTTCCAGTAGCCTAATGAACAAGGCTCATCATAAACGTCGCGGACGAACAGAAAAATAAACAGATCCGTTTAAAAGCCCAAGTAGCCGCTTTACCTTGTACGATGTATCTGGAATTGGCAGTAAAATCTAATAGATGTTTGAGAATAATGCTTTTAATCAATTTGTGGACATTTTAAAAGGTTTCATACCAGGTGTTAGGGAAACTTACATAGCTTGTAACATTTGTATCACTACATGTTTTGTTTACTTGGTGAAACTCGGTGTATTCTAGCTAGAAAACACACATACACTGCAGAACACACCTTTCGGCAACATAAGGATCCACACCATTAATTGTGAAGCAAAATAACGGCCAAAATTATTCATTGAAGATGGCTTAGCAATCAACGTTTTGCACTTCCCGCAACTATAGGTTTTAACATGGTGTTTAGGAATTGAATTATGCAGTGTAATTGTGAAGGAACATAAAGTGCTAAAAATAAAGGTAAAGGATTGCATTTCAACATTTCAAAGCGGCCTTTTGTCTTCTGGGATTTTAAAATGCAAATGGACAAATGATTTGTGGACGTCTTGTGTAAAGCGTAGATAAATATAACTTAATTAGATATATAATATATTACTTTATATACCTTATGTAACTTTCCTGCTCATATTTACCCGTTTGCAAATGCCCTCCTCCCATTAAAAATATATTATAGCATTTCACCAAAATCATAACAAGTCCACTTGAGTAGCGAGAAAGCCCAATATTTACACGCAGTCTTTGACTTCATGGTTGTTTCAATAGATCAAAGAGTATATTTAATAGGAGTCGTTCAACCGTTATAACGTTAATATTGAACACTACTAACATAGCTTTTAGTATTATCTTCCATTTGTATTGTTATATTTGTTGTTGTAAGTTTGTAAATCCTTTGTCTGCAGAGATTTCGATTTTAAAACTGAGAGTTCTTGCTGTATCTAGAGATGAAATGTCTAATAAGACGTTGATCTTTGTATTCGTACTATTGCTTTCTATCCGGAAAAATCCTTCTGCTCAAGTGATATCATCTGGGAAACTCACTTATGTTATTTCTTTCTGAACCAGAAGGCTGCGTAGTATCCGCAACATTAGGTTGGTTACGTCTATACATACAGCTTATAGTCTTTGGAGTTCCTTCGGCCATAAATGCAATCTGGTGCCGAGCACCCCACATTAATAACCACCAAGTTGCCCCACTCCCCCCATTCGATAGCGCTCTCGAAGCGTGAGTTTAATCCTTAGTCGTCCCTCCTGCTACCGTCTCAAAATCCGTCATTTACGGCATATTCCTCCACTAATTTAGATGATCGGTCATTAAAGTGATGACCAGTAATAAATAAACTAATTCTAACTAATATAAAACATCTGTAAGATGTGAGGTTATGGTTCAAAGGGTAGTTTCTCAGCCTTTCGCCGGAAATTGCAATTGACGAAGTTGGAACTGTCGTTAAAGGATAGTGCCGAAGTTTAAGTGGGTGCTACGGAAGATTTGCGCTGTAAGTGTCCAAGTTGGAATGTTGATGTGGTTATGGGAGCGGTGAGGAGGGTCCTGGATGTGACTTTAAAGCACTGAACCTGGGAATTGTAATGAATGAGCTGAAGATTAGCTGCTATATACCAGGGGACAGTTTAATCACATAGTTGCCCTTTGACTGGAGTTGTAATGGGAATAAATACAAACGCAGCAAAAAGTTATATCTAAAATGACGACGTTTTAATGGCTATGGGTGTCATGATACAGGATGCTCCTTGATTTTAGGTATGGTACGAACATAGACGTACCCGTACGCATGTATACACTTTATTATCGCATAATGTGCACTGTCCTAAATCTTGATGTACGCTATTCACCTCACACCCTCTCTATACAGCATTAGACCACGATTTTCTCACCCTATATCATAATATTAACTGATGCCCCATCTCCTTTATTTTTCACGTGTTTTATGTTCTATCTACTTGTTCTTCATTTTGGATCATAAACTCATTTTCATATTACGTACTTCTCTGTTGGCTGGTTGCTTGCTTGCTGGGCTTTTACCCTCCATGATATTAGAGTTGGCACGCTGCTAATATCAGACGTGCCTTACATATGAAAAGTGCAGGGGAAGACGCTGAAAAGTCGAAATTGAGATAACCACACCATCCGCTGGCTCATGTGCTCAAATTTTAAGAACATGCTCTGACAGACAATGAACGTACACAGCCTCAAGAAATTAGTATCCACAGTTTTTCTATACAGGATATAAAGATGGAGTAAATAACTCCTTTAATTCAAAATTATTCTACATGTTTTTTTTTTCTTAAAAAATTCCACAGTAAATTACCCCTTCATTTTAGAAGCACAAAACATATGCACGCTGAAATTTGTGATTAAAATTGAGGGAAGAATTCTGTAGCGGCTTTTGGGTCTACTTCATTCGAGGTATTTTAACTCTCGCAGGTTTTACAGAAGTGATGACAAGAGAATGTGGTGGATTTTAGTCATGATTTATGCATTATGCCATAGAAACTGAAGCAAACAAAGATCTTATCATTGCTGGTAAATGTGATTCGCAATCTCCGTGAAATAAATGCCACAAGGCATGTATCTGTAATAGTGCGTATAACGCTTCAGCAAATTGGAAATACAATCAAGCTCTTCTCTGACACGTTTGTTTGATCAATGTGTAGTTCTACAGCGTTGTATAACATCCTGTGCTTGTATGTTGGCTCTTTCAAGGGAATTGCTGCAATTTCCCAATGCGGTAAATTAGATTTGAGGTGGTCCATAAACCTGTTGTATTTTAAGTTGAGCAGTTGTCTATGTACAGGAACTTTAACAGTACGTTTCTATCCCATATTTGGCAATCTTGATTATAAATTGCTGTTACCATGATGAAAACAGTCCCATATTAATAGACAACATCGTTACGAAACTTTAATCCTGAATGTTTATTCATTCTAGAACTTTTTATTGTGCAAGTGGCCGCAAAGAGCACACAGTAGTGATTTCTTACACATAATAAGAGTTCAAAATTGTTTTCACGTAATGACAGTGACCCTTTTATTTCCCTTTATAGCTTTAAGGGCACAGTGTACTGTTGTGCTAATTATAGCAAATTTCAACGGATGCGGCTGACACACTATTCAGAGATTTTCAACATAATTATAGCATACAAATAAGTTTCATGGTCCTTTGCTCCTAGCTTTACAACAAAATAACTTAAAAAATGGAAATGGAGTCCAATGAAATGCTCCACGTGATGATATTTTGGAAAGCTTATTTAATGTTGCATATTATTCTAGTAATGAGTACTTCATAATCAAATGTTAACTTTCGTAGTGTTAAAGCCTCTCCCGATAGAAATTTAACAATGTTAAACCTTGTAAAATCAATCATATATATGAAACTAATAAAAACGTTAATAAAAAAATCTATTTTACGCAAAGAAAGATCTCTTTGGACTTCTCCATCAAACTTCAAAGTACGCATATTGAAAACGTGAAAGAAAATTAACAAACATTGCATCATAGGGAGCGCTTTAAAATGGCCAAAACGTAAAAAAGCAGGTAACGAGAAAATTAAGTTCTGAAATTTCATGCATTTGTGCACACAATGTATGCGTCAATTTAAGCGTCGCGTTTGAGTATTTAAATTGCCAGAGAGGTGAAGTGCATTTGGATTCTGATTCTACAATGTTTGAACATTTTTACCCTGAAAGTAAAAAAAAAAAAAAAAAAAAAAAACTTTTTTTTTTTCTGAAATACCGTAAATGGCTTACTAATCTCTCTTGAAATCGCCCCCATTCCGGAGGATGGAGAATTACAGAGAACATCATTTTTCTCTTCCATGCAACGCCGAGGCTCCCGCTAACACTTACAACCCTGAAGCAGCTAAGTAGAATGAAAAATTAATTTGAGTGAGAAGGGAAGTAAACTGGAGGGATACAAATTTCGGGGATGTAAGTAACTTTCGCTGCATTCGCCTAGCGACCCAGGGTAAGCCCCGAAAAAACTATGGGTCAGAAAGATCGAACCCACGTTCTCCCAAATGCGAGTGATACGCGCCACCATTTGCGCCACCTTGTTCGGTTTGGAAAGTCATAAATATAAACTAAACCTAATTTTGAATACATTTCGAACAGAATGTGAAATGTGTAAATTAACCTAATCGTGTACAAAATGGCAGTGGTTCTGGAACTGCTTCACCGAGCCATGGCAATATGAGACGCCCTGCACAATAAGCTTTGGACGAGTAAAATCCCCATTATGACGAATCAGATGCATCTTAAAGTACTGACATCCAAACCACTGGTACCTTCTGTCGCACTTGGTGGCGATGCTTGTCATGTTTGAACCTGTTAGTCACGGTTTCAGAGAAGTTGTAGTGCGTGCCACCAAAAGACAGATGACTACTACTCACACCACATCGCGCCCAGGCGATACATTCGGTTGCGTTTCAAGCCATTTTAATCATTTAAATTTGGCTGCAGCATTTCATTCTTGGTCCGTAGCCAAAACACTGAGCCGTAACTCATAAATAATATTAAGTAATGTCCAACTTTTGGCTTTCAATACTTGTTAGTGGTGTTTTAAGTTAATGTAATCATGAGGTGTTTGGTATTGCCACTAAGAGCGTTTAGTCAGTGCTACCACTTTTCTTGGTTACATTTCCGCATTTTGAGGCGTTTCATACAATTGTTCTTCCCATTTTCAGCGCCTCCACATGATGCAAATTGGTTATGATAATCACTTTATAGCGTACCAAAGGTTCCTTGCAATATGCGTAGTCATGTGGACTGCTCGTTTGTAATGTGGGCCTTTCATTAACAATCTGATGTGCTGCACTCACATGACTTTCTCTGCCCTTGTACTAACCATTCTTACAAACATTTGTACAAATTATCTTATTGCTTATTTCCTTGTAGGTGCAAGGGGAATATGGAAATACAGTAGACTATGAGCGATAGTCAAATCTTTTAAAGCTTCCCGTTCTCTTTGCACGCTTAACATATAAAAAAATGAACAACGATGTTCCATTTCACGAAAGTTTTAAGTTTTCAGAAACTGACAGAAATAACAAGGAATATCTCCGAAATGGTTCACTCTACAAAAAAACTTTATTTGGACAAATTGTGTGTTTTGACGAGATCTGCATTTTTTGTATAGTAAGATTTTGTCTATCTCTTACGGTTTACGAGTTATTCAAAAGTCATCCAGACTAAACAGGACTACATAGGCTATAGCCAGAAAATTCAAAATATACATTTCATTTGTCATACAAATATCTTAAACAAACGGCATTTTAATCAAAATCGTTAGACCCATTATCAAACAAATCAAAATTTTCGAAAAATGTTCCATGTAAAGGGTAGTTTAGGTTAGGACCATTTTCTTCAAAATCTTCGTGTCGCATCCTTGAAGAGCATTAAACTTAAATACCAACTTCGGTTTTTAACCGACTTTTCGTTTTTGAGTTATGCTGTCCACAGACTGACACACACACACACACACACACACACACACACACACACACACACACACACACACACACACACACACACACACACACACACACACACACAACACTCACACTCACACACATGGACCTTTTTCTAAAAATGCTTTTTTTGGATTCAGGGAGTCTCAAAACATATTTCCGTTGAAATCTCGACATCGAATTTGTAGGTGGAATACAATACTTGCTCTGCTTACCAGTAGAGAAATGATACTTGAAATATTTGAATGCTTCCTCTGATTCACTGTTGAGGGATAAACTCAAATACAAATTCCGTACAATAGTCTGATGATGAATCGTACCAAGGGTGCAACAAAGCGTTATTCTTGTGCAGCGATTATAACAATCGTATTCACATTCCCTGAAGTTACGAGAAACGATTAGGGTTTTACACTTGGTTACTACCGGGAGAGTAAAACAGCTCCAAACGGACTGCGCGGTGTTTTACCTGTCCGCGTCCTTGGTGCTCGTTGCGTCTGCCGCTATAATAGAAGGCTGCGGATGAAACCATGCAACATTTTTAGAACTACTTTTAAAGGCTTTATTTACCAACTTTATTAAAGGAGGTGCTGAAACTGGCCACTGTCGTTGTTCATACATTTTGGGCACCTCTTTAGGAAACTATCCATCACTCGCCGTAGCTCACGTTGAGAAATGCTGGCAATTTCCTTGCGGATGTTTTAATTCTTCTAGGGTGTGCGTTTGCCTTGTTTCAAGACATTTATATTTCAAGTTGCCCCATCTTGTTCTTTTTTTTTTCTGATAAATCATATTTTAAATAATGATTATCTCCATCTGTGAACTAGCTGTAAGTTTCCTGCGTTCACTGGATTAGAGTATTTCGTTGCATTGGAAGAGAGGCAGAGTATGAGCACATGGTCAGAACATTATTTTTGTGGTGTGTGTGGACCTCGGCTAGTGTTCTTGTTTAGTGAGTATTGTTTAAGGGCCCGTCGACAGCTAGGTCATTAGGGCGTTCTTGTTTAAATTTCACTAATGATGTTATAGGACGAATGTTTGAATTTGCTGCTAACATGCAACGATGTGCCATGCGTGCTATTTAATTATGAAGCTATGAATTAAGCTCACGCGGGATTATGTTAAAGATATGTTGATTTTTCTCTGTGTTATTGTCATGTTTGGCGACAGACTTTCCTTGTATTTCCACGTACTCATCCTACTGTGCGTGAGGACAAAATGTAAATACACGAAGCAGGTTGTCCATTGTGTGGCATCGAGTTGGAAACATTGCCCGATGATGGCTACGATAAAGATAAATTACAGTAATTTAATGAAATCCAGGTAGATTGTTAAATAATACCCTGTTTGCTTCTGGGAGTCAGTCTGTAATCAGACATACAGTAATATGATTGTTGAAAGTGACTAAAATACATTTCTGTTCATCACCACGTGTAAACACTTTGTTTTGTATGTTTTAATCATTCTCACTTTTCTATGGCCTGTATTTTAAATGCGAATGAGGGGACATCTAATACAAGGGCCTGAAGTGTGAACTTCTAACGTTTGTAAACACTGAGGGGCGTGCTTTTATGTGGGCTCATTCAGTTTATGGACCGTTATCAATTCAGAGAGTACAGGGGTACTTCGGAAATTGATTTAGACAGTTAAAATTTTGCTGTTAAAGCTATGAGGCTTCGATTTAATTAAGGAGCTACTTAGTGTCTGTGGGCTTTTTCCTTCAACTGGTATCTAGGGACTCAGCTATTGCTGTTCCGGTGAGGTGCAGTTTGACCAAGGGCGTAAGCAGAAGCAGCAAAGAGTGGTCCAGTCATGAGAAACACAACACAAGAGTGTCTGAATAAAACAGCCTCCTTCCTCCTTAATATTGCCCTCATAACAAAGGTAACGAAAGCATGTCGTTCGATGAGGTGCATTCATTGGCAGGAGTAGAGTTCGTTGCTGCCCCGCTTCCATCCAGTAGGAATCGATTCATATCTAAGTTATGCCAGTCAGAGGCATCTGAATATCTTCCCCACGTGGCGTAAATGGTGTGATAGGAACTGGATCCACTTTATCTGTTTACGATGTCAGTATTATAAAATGGAGTATAGACAATACAGAAATACAAACACATGTAGATATCTTTATGTTCGATTTCCTTCTGCCGTTGTCCTTGCGTTGCCCGTGTATAATAAGATAAACCGTTGGGATAAGCAGCTGAAGGAACTGGCAGTTTGTTGCACCAGAAACGTTCTGGTAGGTCTTCGGTTAGCGATGGTCTGTAGAAGCTATATAGGCTAGTTACCAAATGAATCGCAAGAAATCGCTGGTACTCGAGAACTAAGGTTTAACAAAGCCAACAGTTCAAAAGAAATGTCTGCGCTTTACGGATCACAACACAAACTGTAGTTGCTACACACTATCTGTTCAACTGATAGACCTAAATAATTTGATTTTGCTATACAAATACTTAATAAGATCGAAAATGATTAACAATTTTATTCCTACAGAATATTGTATTTAGCGATAAAGCCACATTCCGTGTGTGGAAATGTTCATCGTCAGGATATGGGCTTATGAATATCCATGTGCCTACATTGAGTATGAGTGTAACACCCCTAAGGTGGACGTCTGGGGTGCCCTTATGCATGATATAATAACAGGCCCATATTTATTTGTGGAGCAAGCTGTGACGTCAAACAGCTACCTTAACCTGTTGCAATTGCATGCAGTGCCACAAATCTGTCAACAAGACAACGCTCCTCCACACTACGCCAACGTTTCCTCAGTAGCGGATAAGAAGGGGATAGGTATGGTCACCACGACCCCTGCAACTAAGGCCCTCAGGCTTTCACTTAGGACCATGTAAAGCAACTGGTGTACAGCGTTCGTATCGACGACATTAACAATTTAAAGAAGGGAATTTAAGACACTATTCATCTTGTTATGCCTGATCTCCGTGTGTAGGATGACCTAGAATTTCGTTTATACGTGTGTAGAGCAACAAATGGAACTACATCAAACTGCACTGAAGAAATGCGCAAAATTGGAGAGTTTCCCTTTCATTTGGTGAAGATTTCATGTTCCTATATTGTTTCGTGGCTTTTCTATGATCGGTCAAAACTGCACCATACTTTACGGACACACGGTCGGTATATGTACGTATATGCCACTATTTAGCAACTAAGACATGGCAAACAAATGGGAATCGAATGTCTTTGTAACGCTACATATGCACGCGACACTAGAACCAAAACATTTTAATAACCATTATCTAAGAAAATGTCTTACATTAGAGTCGATTACCTCCAGAGGAAATACAGCAAAACTTTCTTACATTAGGGTCGATTACCTCCACAGCAAATACAGCAAAACTTTCTTACATTAGGGTCGATTACCTCCACAGGAAATACAGCAAAACTTTATTACGTTAGGGTCCATTGCCTCCACAGGAAATACACCAAAACTTTCTTACATTAGGGTCGATTACCTCCACAGGAAATATAGCAAAACTTTCTTACGTTATGGTCGATTACCTCCACAGGAAATACAGCAAAACTTTCTTACATTAGGGTCGATTACCTCCACAGGAAATACAGCAAAACTTTCTTACGTTAGGGTCCATTGCCTCCACAGGAAATACAGCAAAACTTTCTTACATTAGGGTCGATTACCTCCATAGGAAATACAGCAAAACTTTCTTACGTTAGGGTCCATTGCCTCCACAGGAAATACAGCAAAACTTTCTTACATTAGGGTCGATTACCTCCACAGGAAATACAGCAAAACTTTCTTACGTTAGGGTCCATTGCCTCCACAGGAAATACAGCAAAACTTTCTTACATTAGGGTCGATTACCTCCACAGGAAATACAGCAAAACTTTCTTACGTTATGGTCGATTACCTCCACAGGAAATACAGCAAAACTTTCTTACATTAGGGTCGATTACCTCCACAGGAAATACAGCAAAACTTTCTTACATTAGGGTCGATTGCCTCCACAGGAAATACAGCAAAACTTTCTTACATTAGGGTCGATTACCTCCACAGGAAATACAGCAAAACTTTCTTACATTAGGGTCGATTACCTCCACAGGAAATACAGCAAAACTTTCTTACGTTAGGGTCCATTGCCTCCACAGGAAATACAGCAAAACTTTCTTACATTAGGGTCGATTACCTCCACAGGAAATACAGCAAAACTTTCTTACGTTATGGTCGATTACCTCCACAGGAAATACAGCAAAACTTTCTTACATTAGGGTCGATTACCTCCACAGGAAATACAGCAAAACTTTCTTACATTAGGGTCGATTACCTCCACAGGAAATACAGCAAAACTTTCTTACATTAGGGTCGATTACCTCCACAGGAAATACAGCAAAACTTTCTTACGTTATGGTCGATTACCTCCACAGGAAATACAGCAAAACTTTCTTACATTAGGGTCGATTACCTCCACAGGAAATACAGCAAAACTTTCTTACATTAGGATCGATTGCCTTCAGAGGAAATACAGCAAAACTTTCTTACAGAAGTATTGACAGAAGGTTTGATATAAGTATCCTGTGCATAACATAACGTTTGTTTCAATGTCTCTTTAGTTTCTCATTTGATAAATCCTGATCGACTCCAGCATCTACACATTCTGATATACAGAAAATGTAATTTCTTTTCAGTCATTTAGTCACTAGGAACTGTAATAGAATTACAATTTGTGTCATAATTCATGTCCGCCGAGAAGAACAGGTGTTTTCAATGGTGAAAGTGCTACTGGTATCAGTTGAGCGGTTTTCGAGATTAAAAAAACACACAAGGAAAAAGAGTCTACATTTTTCTCTCCCTATAATATTGACAAAGATTATTTGGCACGTTATCGTTTGGATATTCTTGATACTGTGCTCCGGAGCAGGGGTGAAACTTCCGGTGTGGACAACGACGGTGTGCGACAGTGCATGTATGACGATGGCACAGTTGGTGGGACTGGCTCCCGTGCAATATTATCGGATAATTAAAGCAAACTTCATCGGCGGCATATGTCAAAGCCGGCCTAAAACCAATGTGTGAGGGTTAATAGCATACCAGCCATGGCGTATTTTTTTTCTTTACTTTTTTTTTTCGTTAGATGCAGGGTTGCATATTGTACTGCAGGGTGAAAGGGACGTGGATCTATATGCTCTGGAGAATGTTACAATTACTGGGGTAGCATTATCGACCGGACCTGAGCACGCGTGGCACAAACGTGCGTGCGTAAACGTGCAGATATTATCGCTACATGGGGGAGAGGAATTATTAGGACCGATGTTAGAGGAACTCTATGTTTCATAGAGCCAAGCGGTATAGTCCTCTGAAGTGCAGTTGTGGTAGGTATGCCGTATCTGTGTGGTGCTATTTGCTCTTCGGAAAACCAATCTGTAAGGGAATTTGGTGCCATACAAGAGCATGCAAAATCTCTGTCGAGCGGAATACTTCCCTTATCTTCTAGGCTTAGTTCAGCCTATCACTATCACGGATAAAATGTTTGGACATAAGTGAAATAAGACCGGCGTGCCTAGAGCCTCCCAATTCTATTTTATTTATATGTGTGGAAGTATTAATAAATTCATAAATTTATCGAAGGAAAACTTTAGGATTGTAAAACATTTTTTTCGTCTAAAAACTTCTAAGGAATATTAAAATTACAAAATGTAACAAAAAACAGATTTATATTGAATATTTGAGAAACCAGTTAAATCAACCCACACTAAATGCCTTTTTCTACAACGCATAAAACTATAACATTTGAATACTATTTGTCTATAGGATTGATTGCATGTATTTTCCTCTGTATTACAATCCGCTTTTTAATTTATTTTATTTTAATATCAATAAAGTTTATTCAACACACATTGTATTTTGGCATGGAGTTTATGCATAGCTTTCCTCTAACAGATACTACCTAGAGACAAAATCAAACTTAAAATGTGTTTAAATGCAAATAGTTTTTATTGATTTAAGGCAAAACTGAAGAACTTGTCTATGGCATTAAGTGCTATTCTTGTTTGTAATTTACCTCAGTGAAGATGATTACTGATGTATTTTAGCAGCCTACCACTGCATTATAAAGCTAATTAAAAAAGGTGGAGACGTATTGACTGGTGGGTTTTCAATACTCCTCGTGCATCATCTGTAGAATATTTTTGTCTGTATCACGTAATTTGCTATATAGAGCCACGTAACAATGTAAATTTTACTTTGTAACAGACCCTCTGAAATTTGAAACAATACAAGAGCATTTCCGTTTCGTTTGGTTTTTTTCTACTGTCCCTTTAAATACCCCAGTCTGTAGAGATGGTGAATAAAATGGGTAGAATTGTGCTCAAATGGGTCCACTTAGTTGAGAGCTACCCGATATTTGTCCAGACAACTCGCCTCACCAAAACTTCGAGCTCAGACACACCAGATTTGGAGGTAGAATAGGGCTCCTCAACAAGAAGGCGGGTTTATATATTAGCCTCCTTTAACAAATTAAGTAGACCAAAGTTCCTCTACATTGTGGTTTTTTTTTCGGTGTTTAAACACATGTACCACCTCAGAAGGTAGTGTGATGTCAAAGACTAAAAACATGACTGCCATTGCGTAGAGCACAATGAGCATCAAGCATGCTGGACTCACTCCAAGATTCTCTGACAGTACCTATTGCTTGTAGTATAATAATATCTCGTACCTAACATTAAAACCACTCAGTAATGAAGTCTGCTGTTTCCTCTGGAGTAAGTTGTGACAGTGCTACCAACATGCGGAGCACAACAGAACCAAGCAACAGAAATAATTCTTTGGGCACAGTATACTCAATAATTATGTGGAATTGGGTGCGGAGTAGGGGCGGGGGGCGATGGCCCGCATAGGAACGGGGCGATTTAAGTTTGTATTGAAATGTTAGGTTTCACCCTCTCCAAGCATCATCCTTCTACTTCCGCTCTTCCACAACACAAACCACTTGATTGACAAATTGCTCACGTGATCCCAGAAGATTGACAAGAGGGGGGGGGGGGGGGTAACACCGGCAATGACCTGTTTGTGTTCTTACCAAGTTGAATAACTTTAAATTAATAATCAGGATAATATTAATAAGCAAGATGCTTGGTCCATTTATTTAATGATCATCTTTACTACTTGGATATCAGTGTCACTAGGTAACAACAACAACAACAACAACAATAATAATAATAATAATAATAATAATAATAATAATAATAATAATAATAATAATAATAATAATAATAATAATAATAATAATAATAATAATAATAATAATAATAATAATAATAATAATAATAATAATAATAATAATAATAATAATAATAATAATTTATAGAGCTATTGTAATTAATGTCATCGTCGTTATCATCACTGTCAGCAACATCATCTAAATTCTTGTGAATCAGACTGGCTACTAAAATTGAAGACTGCATCGAAATAATAGGGTAAATCTTGATTATTTTGCCACCAACGATTTTGGTTCTTCAAGGTTTAATATACAACTAAGCAGCATTTGTAGCTTTCTTGGCAGAGGTGGTTTTAGACTTCGTTTCCAGGCCTACTTCATAGGAAACTATTAATATAAGTATTGTGACTGTTGTGTAGTTTAATGCTACAGGTAACACATTTCTTAGCAAATCGAGTCACTAATCGAATCAGTTCACTCTGAGCTAGCCCAATCCTAGTTGTTTACACCAATCAGAGTAGGAGTCGTCAAGGCAAGTTGTTTCTCAACCCTCTTTCATTTCCATACCGACTATACTATTGCTCGTATTTGTTTCTTGAGATGTGTTTCACACAGAGAGACGTAATAAGGGCCGGGTGGAATCTAGATAAACGTGGATGCCTTAAGGACTATAAAACACTATTGCGATCTAGGCTGATAGGGCACGCTTTTGCACCCAAATGTACATTCTTCACATTTGTTATTTTGATACACATCTTTCCGGCATACTTAGAAGTGCTTTCTTGAATTAAGTACACAATTGCCATACTATGGTTACATGCAAAAAACAAAACCGTCAAGAATGACTTGCTTTCCGTAGCAACCGATTCAATTCGCAAATAAGAAGAGTATGAAACGCTATGCCCGAATTGTCTGAGAAAGGTCGGGCTGAGTATTTGTAGACTCGCCTCTCTCAGACACCGCCTTGCGATAGTCCTCACCATCCATCTTCATCGATGAATAAGGAATTAAGTGGACTTCTGCTCTTCATAAAGAATGGGATCTACAGACAAGTTGATTACTTTCATTGTTGTAATAACAGGCCACAAACATCAATAGTATTCATGTTATTGTAAACCGTCACTATTCGACTTTTTATACTGTCACGATAGTTTGCAAGTGGGACATCCCGAAACAAGCTTCATAGTCGTTTGGTAATTGGCTTATAATGACGTAGAGATGATGCTGAAAGAACGGCAATGGGTATTATGAACATGTCGAAAGACCACAATTATATGAAGGACCTGGAGGCAGGCGAGCATACTAGTTGTATCTTAATGCTGTTGTTTTACTTTTTTCCTTCGTATGGTTCATACGAGTAAAGCGTTGTGGAATGCAAGAGCGTACCTTCAAACGAACGAGATATTAGTATATTCTTGTAAGTTTTTTATCAATAACATCGGCGTATTCAGGAAACTGTGAGTTTCATGATTCCTAACAAAGGAACAGTGTATTTCACTGTAAATCGTTCCTGAAAGCTTGTGCAGCGGACATAAACAGAAAGGAGTGTGCTAACACATCATCTACTCGCTGCACATTTGAACAGCATTCTAAGAAAATTGGACAACCTTGGCACCACCAAACCAAATCATATGCTAAATTAAATCTTCGAACTTAGTTGAAAAATTCAGTAGTTTCCTAATTTTTTTTCTGATGTGAAATTGGCAGGAAATACGTTTACTGAAATTCGTGATGAGATATTGTTTGATTATATGTTTGATTTTTGCAAATTTTGATAAGCAATATATGGGCAAATACTCTTTGTCCTTTCAATGTCCTGTGCCACAACGTTCAAGGCCCGGTCGTGGCTTTGGATATTTCAAGCGTGTCAAACTTTCTAACTAATCGCGATTAACATTAAAGAGCAAGTATCAACAATAAATTAACTCTAAGAGAGGTAAACATTCGCCATGGTAGCTCAGCGGTAAGAGCATCGAACTTACGGAGCCGAGGATTCGGTTTCGAAGGTCGTAGTCTTGAATTTTGCAAGTCTGATTCAGCTTTATGATCGCCTCTGTAGTGCAGTTGTTGGAGCGCATGACTCTGGCGCGGAGGACCCGAGTTCGATCACCGGTACCGGTGTGGGGATTTTTCCCTCGCTGGGAGGTCTGGCACGGAGTGTACTCAGCCTCGTTAGGTTCCGGAGGGACCAATCGAGGAGCTACTTGATAAAGAAGTAGCGACCCCAGGTTGCGAAGTCTTATAACTGGCCGGGAGGGCTCGGGGCGCTGACTACGTCCCACCCTACAGTTTCGCACCCCACTCATGACACCTGTAGTGGGCAGAGGCGGGGGACGCAGTTACCGCGATGCGCTGTTGCGCTAGGAGGGATGCTACATTGCTCCACATTACGGAGTCCGTTTTATTACCGAACTACCTTTGTAGTGCAGTAAAACCGTTGTTTTCCTTAATAAAGGAAAATCTTCAAGTGTTCGTAAATGCGCCCCTTTAAATAAAATCACTTGCATAACACTATCACAATATCGTACGGTCTTGATGCTTTAAGATTGGAAATAACTTTAAAGGCAAAGGGAAATTACCAGTACAGAACATAGGTAAAGCTGCTACGTTTATCAGTAGTTGCGTCCGGAGCTTTCAAATGCAGAATTGGTAATGGGTAGGAGACGACTTGTATTTTGGCCGAACGGGAGAAGTACTGTTTTGAAGAACTTTCTATAGATAACTGCGGCACATAATGCAGATTCCCTGTGGTCATAGACCACTGAATTATATGTAGATATTGTTGTGCTAAATATCATGCGCGAACTTCGCCAAGGAACACTTCATTCACTAACTTTTACCAAGATTGTCTGAATTCCTGCCGTATTTTACGGAATGGCTGACGTCTGACTTTGTCGGGGACATGTGCCTCTCATGCTAGTTTCTCTATGGTTCACTATAAATGTCTCGAACTAGAACAATCTGTTGTAAACATTTGGGACGGAAGAAAACCATTGACAGGAACACTGTAGCGGAACGCCCTTAGGCTGCTGGTTGGTGGAGGGTAGTTCATGGGTGTTATAGAGGCGCTAGTGTACCTGACAGTACTGTCGAGAAGTCTTTTGGTAGGTATAACTTATTGATAAATTATATTTGCATCATTATAACATAATGGTAACATTCAAACTGTTTTGTTACATGTATAGTAAATGGTATTAGCGTAATTACATTACTTAAAGTGCTAATGCAAGTCATGATAAACAGGTATTCGTACCGCATGAACAGGAAACAGAACATAGTCTGGTCTCAGTAGTTGGAAGGAGAGAATGGCTTTCGTCTTTTGCTAGCCGTTTCCGTTTCCCGCTCTCCGTGGTACTGCTAACGCTGGCAGGGCAGCATTTTAGGAATTTGAACTCCAACACAATGGCTGTGTTATGAAGAGACTTTGTAATTTCCCTTCCCGATCACTCTAAACAGAAGTGTGTGTTAAGTTATTGACTCAGTTCTTCGTTATATTAAAACACCACAAGTGTAAACTTTGTTCGAAATTTCAGAACACTCTGATCATACTGCTGGGTATATCCAGAGTGAAAAGAGCGCTATTGATGATGATGATGATGATGATGATGATGATGATGATGATGATACTACCGCCGCCGCCACCACCACCACCACCACCAATAATAATAATAATAATAATAATAATAATAATAATAATAATAATAATAATAATAATAATAATAATAATAATAATAATAATAATAATAATAATAATAATAATAATAATAATAATAATAATAATAATAATAATAATAATAATAAAACAATAACAATCGAAACAGAAAAGGAATAATTAAGAGATGTGCGTAAACAACAAATAATATGACGCTATTATACTTCGAATGGTCTGGAATCGAACTCAGTACTTACTCCTCAACATCTTAGGCGGAAACCGCTACATACCGGTTTAACCTTGGTCACAGACGAGTAACCTGACATTTAACTGAATTTGTGTCTCAGTGATGCACTTTTGAAGGGATCGATGACAGAAGCAGTGGCGGAAGAATGCAGTGTATTTCCTTCAGATACCGAATCTACCCGACCCGATATGCTAAGCGCGCCCAATGTATGTACATAATACAGTAAAAGTTATCGGGTCTATGCTCTGTGGCTTTCTGGCTATCTGCTATGCACTGGATCGATGCGAAAAATGTTATCGGAGTTTATTTTTAATTAAATGTACCTACTGTGTGCGTTTGTAAAGAAAATAATAAATAAATAAGCAAAGAAAGTAAAAAAAAAAAAAAAAATAGTAACCGTTCACAATGTAAAAATAACTGACGTGAGCATTTGTTGATTAACATAAGTATTATGAGCACCTGGTTGGAGCCGTTCAAATACTATTGTCATATATGCATCCAAAGCTTTGTGGGTGGGATACTGGCGTTCAGTGTAGGTGCATGTGTCATTGGCCCCTCCATTTTATTTTTCCAATGGATTTTCCCCCCTTTGTGAATTCCAGGAGAATTTAATCTTCGATATGAGGTAGGCTTCCACGTTAATAGCATGATCCAGTATCCTAATCCGGTGATGGAGACCAAGAGTAATGGGGCAAAGTGGTATCGGAACTGTGCTCTGAATTTATGTCCTTCGCGTGAACCGTCTTCAAGCTTCTGGGTACGTGCCTCAGGATTGAGATAATTTCTCCTACATGATTCGGCTACATCAGCATCTCCTTCCAACAACGTATGCCATGAGAAGCACTTCCGTATTTATCAGATATGACCTCTTATTTCCTCTAACTGGATTTTTGTTCATGTTTAGAGTTGAGGATACACGGTGCCAGTTTTTTAACAATTTGGGACGCCAAGAAAGTTTATTTAGCCAAATATAACTGCTAATTTATTTTTATGGGTCAATGGCTGTGGTAAATAGATAACAGAAATGGTAGGTACTTCTCAGATAAGTGGAAAAAGTCGATACACCAATCAATAAGGAGGTCCAAGTAAGTTTGATATGTGGTCAATTTTTTAATATCTTTGACTTGGTATACATGACGATCAACAAAACGAAACACTACCTTGATGTGATTTTTTAGTTTTCCTTCTCTATCGGTACACCCAAAGGGCTGACAGTTCCGAGAAACGTGGTCCAGGAGTAATGTGACACGCTGTATGAGTGATCCTATACTAGTTAAATATACCCAGTAATGACAGTTATTCTCTGTAGCCCATGTAGCCTCTTAGATATCTCGTTCAACTATTTCATTTTGTTTAATTAGACCTACATTTTTAAATTTTTAATTTGAGATGTTCAATAGAGTGGAAAACATGGTAGACCTCGACATGCCTGTCAAGGATTTTCGTTGAAAGACATACTCGCATAAGTGGCCGTCTCTTGAGATGAGGTTGAACTTGTGTAGCAGAAACAAAAAAGAACGAGCATGTCCATGGTGATAGGGGTGTGCACTTAAACGATAGCCACTTCCCAAGGGCTGTGGTTTCCCCCACGTATCTAAACAAAAACCAGACGAAACAGATCCTGCTCTTCACTCTCTCAGAAAGACAGAAATGTCGGCTCTTGAAAGCTAGGAATCCTCAAGCGGAATTAACCACGCTGATAATAGCACCAATATTTTTTCTGAACTCAGCTAGAGCATAACTTAACTCAGTTTCGCTAAATCTGAGAACGGATCTGAAACATTTTGTACACTTGTGCTCTTTACTATGCTGAGTTGACTTGCTTCGTGCACTTCTGACCCATCGAGACATCTTGGAGGCGGATACGTTCAGACGCTCAAGTATGAGATACAAATGTAATGCGTTTTCTTTTCCTTCAGTTTTTCAACCCCCGCGCGCACTGTTTTAACCTTTCAAGTGTGGTCAAAAATATGTATATTAAATTTCTACGCCAATATGGCTTCTGGAAACTACGTTTGACATTCAGCTCTAATGTTATTCAAGTAGGTGCTGACTCCAAAGAAGTTTTCTGGTTACATACAGAGCAGCGAGAATAATCATTTTAATGATAAGTGAGTCCACATGATTCCGAATTTCCTATTGGTAAGTCTGCATAATTAGGAATTATAACGTCTTCCGGATCGGGGCAGGCCTCCGAGTCCCGACACCTCAGGGGACCTGTGAACCCGCAGGGAGGCAGTGTACGAGCCGTCACTGGGGAGGTAAAATCTGTAGTATTTAGGGACCTTGCCCTCTGCTGTCGTCTTTGCTCAGATCCAGCCACCCTTCGTATCCTCTGGTCTCATCCCTCCCTTCCGGGGAAGCCCCGTCAGGGGCATAAGCACAAAAGATTTCATTGATCGAGGTCCTAAGTTCCCCCGAGGAACCTTGTCTATCCTATCTATTCTATCTAGAAGTTATGATGTTCATGACTGTGCCCCCAAAATAACTCAAAAAATGAATGATGTTATAATAGCTGTTTTTATAAAATTATGTTCTCAGATCCCGCCTGAATAAAAAATCAGTTATATGTTCTCTGACTACTAAAAATATTGACGTCTTAAAGGGGTAAATTAAAGAATAATATTATTATCGTGAATTTTATACGGTTATATAGGTATTGTTTGCCTTAGTGGATTTTAATTTTTCCCTTGTTACTGAAAGTTAAACATTGGCTTTCCATTGCTAGTAATGAGACGCCAAGCATTGTTCTTAATCTGCTGTTTACATTGCGCTGCCAGCAATGCGTCTGGTGGAAGTGAGATGATGGAGCCAAGGCTTGACACCAGTGCAACACCAAAGCCTCCGACTGTGCTGTCTGTAGCTTCTAAAATGGGAATGCTTTAAAATGTCTTGGTGACAGCTGCCGTACTATGACACAAAACAGCCCATGTCATTTTGTCAGCAACGCATCACAACTAATGTAGCTCATTCATCGACGTTCTGTATATAGACAGCAGATGACTTCGTATATCTGAGGGCAGAAGTACACATTATTATTAATTTATAGTTGTGCATATGAGGAATTGAGCAAAGTCGCCAGATTGATTTGAATCACTGTAATACAGAATTGATTTCTTATTCGTATTACAATTTATATTTATTGTGTTTATTACATCCGAGATAAGAAAAACGACAAAGCTGACCATCTTAACCCAATATAACCTTCTTCCCAATATAACCTTGCTTCTGACCTTGTCCAATGGGCTTGAAGTGCAGCACATTCCTTAAGATGTTGCCAGTTCCCGTTGCGGAGCACAGTTTGGCGATGTCTTCATTCCCATACGGCGTAGACAGTTGTGTTGGCTTATTTTTGGAAAAGTGGCGACTGTTTCACTTCGGGGTAGATTTGGTATTATTTTTCTTTTTGTTAGTAATTCTTTCCATTTTTTATCTTTTGTTATACTGGTAATATATTCTTTGTGCTTTGGAGGTTGTCCTAATATTAATTTTTGCCGAATGGAATGATAATGGTGTTTTATTGCAGCCTAAAATCTCAGATCCCCTTTTGGCCAAATTATCGGTTTTATCATTTCCAGTTATTCAAATATGAGATGGGATCCATTGAAAAATAATTTTTCTTCCATTTTTCTGTAATTTTCCAAGCATGTCTTTAATTGGTACCGCCTTTGAATTTAAGGAATGTTTAACACTTGGAATACTTGTATGGCTGCGGTGGAGTCACAAAATATAACAGCGTTTTTAAAAGACTAAAGTCTGATGCATAGCTGATTGAGTGCAATATATATTACATCACATAATTACATCACATAATTACATCTTATATATATGATGCAATTATTTAACATTAAAACTTAAGATCTGTTCTGTTGAACTGTTGAAGCTTGGTCTCTGTGTGTTTTTGGAAGGCATGAAAACTCGCAATTTCATAATACAGGGTGCCAACTCCAAAATTATGTCATTTTAGAGTCTTTATAATAATATGAAATGCACTTTTGTAGTCTGACTTCTTAGCTGGGTGTAACGAGTTCAAATTCCTAGCTAAATTAGGCGCTGTTGTAAATCCGCTAGAAAATGCGGAAGTTGAGAAGAAGGCACAAGTTGTGGTGTAGTACCTACCCAGAGCTCAAGTCTACCACTATGGTACAAAGGGAGTTTCTTGGTGTTTACAACTGAGTACACTAGACGTCAAGGGGATAAAAGCATAGCATAGGCGGAGTGTAAGGGGAAGACCAACGTGTCTCCTGTGAGCAGGTAGAGGATGTTCGACAGACCTTCCAACGAAATCCACGGAAAGAAATTCGTCAGGCTTCACGGGAACTTCAAATGCCATGAGCAGCTATCCACAAGGTGTTAAAAAACATTGCATCTTCTGTATGCAGACAAAGCGCAGATATTGTAGGTCCTAAAGTGAGAGAATCTAACAAGTTACGAATTTGCTTATGACATACACAACCGAAAAGTTAGAAATCCAGTTTTCTTTAAAAATGTTCATGTATCTGGGACAGTAACTAGCCAGAGTGTGAGCTCTGTACAGCAACACATTTGTTAAATTCACTCCAGTTATTTACTAATTTCGTGGTTGCAATAAAATACTATATTTTGCTTCCATTTATTTGTGCTACCAGTGAATTTACATTGTAGCTTAGCAAAATTCTTACAGAAACGTAACTTCTAAATAATATTGACAATACTAATAATCGTGTTTTAGATTTTGAAATGACCGACGAAATAAAATCCCATCTCGTGGAACTAGGACGCCTCAAAGTGAAATGACGTGTTGGAGATATGTTATTTTATGCCATTATAGTTGCAGCACAAATTTTACTGTATAAACTTTTTTAATATAAATAAAAATGAATTTTGATCGCGAGGTCTAATGAGCTCATATTTCCTTTGTTTACCTAAATGCCAGTCTTATAAAAGTGACATTTTCGGGCAAATCAAGTGAGTATGGTGCGTGAACATTATAATGGCATTTTAGCTCAAAGAACGCAAAACAGCAAGCTTGGCGATTATAATAGCTCGGTGTAGTTTATTTTCGTACACAAACAAACAGTTGTGTTTTGGTTAGCGGCGGAAGTAATAGATAAACAGCGTACCAGCTAACAAAAACAAAACCGGATGGCAAGTGAAATACTATTGAATTACCTACATAATAGCCACAGTATTTAAGGGCACAACTTTAAACCCTAAACCTGCTAAGTTCTGAGTCCGTCTGTTGTTCAACCACGCACAAATATGTTAAAGTAAAACTTTAATTTTTTAAAAATATCTATATGGTATACTAAATAATAGTATTACTTTATAATAATACTTTATAATATTAATAATTTATTATTATTAATTATTATTATTATTATTATTATTATTATTATTATTATTATTATTATTATTATTATTATTATTATTATTATTATTATTATTATTATTATTATTATTATTATTATTATTATTATTATTATTATTATTATTATTATTATTGTTGTTACTGTTATTTTACACGAACCTGCCTTGCAGGCAAATATTTTCAAAAGTACATCTTATAACTAATTGGAATGAGCCTTTCTGTGAATTAGGAGCATTTTCAATTAACTTTGGTTAGGTAATAGTTATAGGGAAGTAGTTTACTATGCTTATATGGCTTCAAACACATGTGTAAGATAAATATAATTCCCTGTAGCTGTAAGTTCATCCCGTACAGGTCATATAGTTTTCTTTCTTCTGTTTTTATTGCATACGAGAGTACTTGGAGCTGAAAAATTGAATCTTACTGTGATACGCAAATTCCTCCCACAAACGTATTGGTAAGGATGGTATTGATGGAATGGTTGCTGTTCAAGGAATGTACTGAAATGCATTACCTTCCATTTGCCAAGCTTTTCCAAAAAGAATCAACAAAGCAACACGTTGCTTTTAGGGGAAAGAACTTTCCTATCGATAAGCAATACTTATTGCCATTTCGTTGCAATTTAGAAGGTATATCTGTCATTGGCAGTTTTTGGCTTTTATGTTCCAAATGTTGGATCCTGTGTGGGTCTTCTAATGGTGAACGGAGAAGTTTGAAATCAGGGAATTGTTAGAAATTCTACACAAACAGGACCTTCCAGCTTATAAACAATATAGGTATATAGTTTATAAATTGTTATATATAATTATTCTCAATTGATTTATTATGCAAAAGCGATCATAGACATCAATAAAAACTAATTTTTTAAAGAGTTCTGTCCGGTCATATTACTTTACTGCATAGTATGATACAGAAGAAAGTGGATCGTATTTATCACCAAAAAGAACTATTAAATTTGCATTCCACTGCTGCATTTAAACCTCTTGGTTGTATAAATATGAGGAGTAGAGGGGGTCTAATCAGTATGCTTTGAAACCGGAAACTACTAGTCAAAAATGCAATTCTAAGCATTTGAAATCTGCTCAATTTAGGTACCATCGATTACTATGTGGAGTACAGAGAAAAAAAATTTGTTTTGTAAAATTTATTTTACCTTTAAACATATTATAATCATGTAGTATCCCGAAGTAAGCAGTAATGTATTTAACACCTTTCAGAAAGTTATAAATAATAATGCAAAATGACAGATCTACAAACTATGAAAAAACTATTACTATTTCCAGTTTTTCATAATGTGCTAATTTTAAGGCAATAGGAAAAGTAAAAACTGGACGATTTTATTTTAAAACTCAATTCTCTACCGAGCGAGGCTGCTCCGCGTTAACGGGTGAAATGAAATCGACTCTATCGACACTCTTCAACTGCTGTGGTTCTCAGCGTCCCATTTGGGCATGAACGACCGCTTCATTTTCCCCAGAAGCCTCTATTAGGCTTAAGGTTATTTTACGTGCCGTAAATCTATGACGCTGGATCACCGGCTTTACTTCCCTTCAGAAGCAAGCTATGCTAAGGATTTTTACGCCCGAAAAAATCCATCACCATCCGCCGGGTTTAAACCCGTGACCTCGGGCTCCATAGGCTAGCATATTGACCCTAAACTATGGAGGTATCGAACGCCCACTCTGACCGTGCACCTTTAATGTTTTTCCCTGGTTACTAGGCGAATGCTGGGGTGGTTTATAATTTGTCACTATTTCCTTTCAATCCGTGTTGTCTTTCAGGTACTGTGCTAGATTTCTTGGCATACGGTGGTGCCGGAGAGATGGCGCGGATGCTTGCTCAATGGAAGAAGTAGGTACTCTCCGTGGGCAATAGAGAGTCTCTTGGTCTACAGGTCGTCCATCCCCCTATCTATAGGAGTTTTCACGTAATGAAGGCACAATGGCTCTTATGGAGAATCAGCGCGGCGTTGCCATGTATGTTGCGCCGCAGCGATTACCGTGGTTTTGCTAGATGATTCCTGAATTACTGTTCAAATCTATCGCTGTCCATTTCATCATGATAATCAACAGAACCTTTTTACAAGAAAACAAGTTTTGCACCCTGTACAAATCGTACCATCCACATGCAATATTACAAATCGTGGTCCGCGAGCAGTAAGTGGTTTAAGAGCAGTGGATAACCCGGCAGAAAGCGCTTCCTATCCTTCCAAACTTTTGATACCCAACTTTCATCAAGGTACACGATTTTCCTTACCTCTTTGCTGAATTGTTTTATTTTCCGTAAACAGGAATGTCGCCGCACTATAATGTAATTTGTCTCAAGCATAAACGATTTATTTCCTCTGTTTTCAAAATGAAATCCCATTTCCTCCCTAAGCTATAAAAGGTTGAATATTTAAAATTTGGCAAGTCCTCATCCTCATTGACTTTTTTCAACACGGTCAGAATTGTAGGGGGGAGTACTTTGAAATAGAAATTCAGGAAATTTGTGCCATATTTGCGTTCAAAATGATCATATTTTATCTTCTGCTGGTTTTGCATGTAAGCCGCGGTGTAGTGATGGGACCCTCTTTACATTCTTTTCTTAATATAAAAAATGTAGGCCTACTGACACCAGTCGCCTTATGAAGCTCACTAACAATAAAGGAGTCACTGTATCCGGGGTTCTTTTTCTTTCAATAATCATACACTCTAACAATTGTTTTCCGGTCACCACATTTAATAATTTCGCCTTTTTTTCTGCGATCCATTCCGCACTGATCACTTAACTGAATGCACATAATTACCAGAGAGCTTGTAAAACTCGCTCACGCCTCAGATTCCCAAAACCTATTGAAAACCTGCGCTGAAGTACAATGCTTTATCGGCCCTTCAACTGTCATACCACATCTGGTTTTCATCATCTCCAAGACACGAGGACCGGCTTTCGTCCCGCGCGCCGCAAACATTTGCCTTTAAATGGTGATTCATGGATACTTCGGTACTGGAGACGTTCTATATGTGTTTAAAAAATAATTTCGTTATTTCCTTGACAACTTTGTCGCTGGAAGTTTTTACGTGGACTTACAGAACGAGAATTAGCCAGCGATGACATTTTCCACTGTATAAATGAAGAATCTTAACACTTTGTTTTAAACTTTATTTATTTAGAAAAATATGTTTAGACATATTGATATAATCTAAATACCAACGTGGCCTACAAAAGCAAGCGAATAATCCAGATTTTTTCATTGCAATTATTTCGATTTGAAACCATGTTTTGACGTTCGGAGCGAGAAAGATGTTAAAAAATCTGCTTTCCACAAAATTTTAGATTTTATTGTTTTAAAAACTATATAATTATATAAAAGGTTTATCGTGCATGCCATAGTATTCTTCGACACATTTCACACCGAAATGCATGTTCATACTTTATCTTAGTCGCATTTGAAAACACGCACATTTGGCAACAGTGCACGTGAATCTTCCATAAGAATA
This sequence comes from Tenodera sinensis, assembly GCA_030765045.1. Taxonomy (NCBI): domain Eukaryota; kingdom Metazoa; phylum Arthropoda; class Insecta; order Mantodea; family Mantidae; genus Tenodera; species Tenodera sinensis. The sequence goes on from CM060962.1 coordinate 38,916,348, forward strand.
GCATGGTCCATAAGAGCCCGTTGTGCCTTCATAACGTGAAAACTCCTATAGACAGCTCCAGCAGTGAGACGATCTGAAGCCTGGGATTGTTAGCAACTTCCCGCGCGTCTCTGCCTGCATGTGTGGTTCCTTCATTTCATCCCTTCCTCCTGGTGGATCTACTGTATTCCTCTTACGGTAATGTGGCTGTTTGACATCAACCATTCTAGCCGTTAACTTTCTCAGAAAACGCTGGAGTTGTTGATGTTTCAGCCGCATTCTCGTGAGCGGAACATAGTCAATGTAGATGATATATCTACTTGTAACATCATCGTGAGCTGCCATGTCGCACTGTCTCCCCTTTCCCCTCCAGAGAATAGAATATCCCTCAGACTTTTCCCGTGATAGCACCAACCATTCAGTAAGCTTGCAATACAAGTGGTGATTGGTTTAGTAATCACAACTTTAAACACCTAATTTAAAAGATTCAGGTTAAGATAAATGAAAAGAGCGTATATTTGTAAGAGGCCTAAGGCTTGTTATGTTGAAACTCTAGCTGTAATCTTTCTCAGAAACAACTAGAGCTGCTGAGTTAAATACATTCCGTACAGCCACAATCTCGTGAGGGAAACAGGATAGTTAATGTAGATAGTAGACTATTTATTACAGCATTGTGAGCTGCCATGTGCTACTGTTCCCCCTTTCCCCTACAGAAAGCAGAACACCCCTCAGACATTTTCCCGTCAGAGACCTATAGTAGGTAGGTTAACAAGTGGGAGGCGTTCCCCTCTGTTTTACGATCTATAATCTATAGCACAATGTTTTGTAACTATAGTTTTCCCAATCAAAGTCAGACTGGTGTAAGCCGTTGCTGCCAGTAAAACCGATGTAAAATGCAGTAAGAAAAATGTGTAGATTTATCAAGGTTGGTTGTGATACAGCTCTGTTAGTGACAGCCTTGCATGAAGCGAGCGAGAACTGAGATTGCCTGCAGTCAGTATGCACGGAGTGAACAAATAAGAGTAACTGTGAAAATCAACTAAGTTTGTTTGGCTTGTGCCATGTTATAGTTGGGTAACTGAAGCTAACAGCTGCGTCAATAGTGCTCTCCATAGCACACAGAAACAGGCTGCACAATGCTCGGAAAAACGAGAAAATCCACGTAATGCAACTGAATAATTCGACAGGTACGTACAACTCGTTCAGTCCATTCATGTGCCAAGGAAGGGGTTTGGAGCAAAATGGGGGCCATTTTAGCTGTTCAAAATAGAAGGCAAAAAAGTTTTACCTAATTCATTAATAACCTTTATCTTAATACCTATTAATTTCATACATAAATGATGTGTGCAGGTTAAGTTAGGAAATTAAGTTATATTTAAAACTTCTTTTATCGTGTATGGAATTTGAGCCATGGAACTTCGAGATATGCTGGCGCTCTACCCGTAGAGCTACCGTGAACAAAGCTTCTGAGGCCTCGTCGCATTCATGTGCTCCAGTATATCCTCAAGGCGATTTCATTTATTCCTCAGATGTACCATAAGGAAGGCAAATTGCAGTGCTGCAGAGAGTTTTAATTTCGTGTTTCTAGTTATTCGCTCTATTAAGATTAATTTATGCGCAGTCGTTGCCAAATCCAGCTATGCCATTATTGTCCTAGTCCAAACCAATAATTCGGCTCACTTGCACGTCTGCTTTCTACATATATTACAGGACAAATCTCAGTTGTATCCTTCCGTTATTGCAGAGGCACACATTATCAAATAGAACATGCAACTTTCAGTGGACTAAAATTAGGTCCTTAAGGTTTGAAATTGAACTATGTCAGAATAGCTGACTTAGCTGTGCTTCATTGTTTCTATTCACAAGAGAAGTGTAAAATTGTAATTTAAAATCAAAACTAGCAAGTTAAATTGATATTAAATATATGCAATACCCTTAGTTTAATACAGCATACTTAAACTAAACGCTGTGGTGTAATGTCTTGAAGTACTTTCAAATAAACCTGTCATGACTTTGTGAAATATTGAGAAGTTGCACGTGTACGCATCAATATATAACATAAAACATACACATTTCATAATATTATATTTTTGTTACGATTTATGTGAGAAAACAGATAGTGTCTGAATACTTTTCTTCGTTCTCCCAGAAAAGTTATTTTAAGTTAGTTGTATTTTAATCCCACCTCTTCAATTGTTCTTTCACATTGGCTAAGAATAGCAAACACATCCATAACTCATCTGCTTTTCAGCATAAGCATACACAAAAATGTTCTAGCACAATTAACATTCCAATGTTATGACGGGCTGCTCTTTTATGACGTCGTTACACAAAAAGCAAATATTATTGTGAAAGAGAACTGGTAGGGGAACGTCCTGCGACTAATTATAAGAATGAATTTGCAGTTCACACACTAAATTCTAAACATTTTTTCTCCGCTCCTTGTCCCTTCTTATATGCAAGAACGTTAATCGTGACTGTCATGAACGATTGATGTGTTTTTAGAAAGTTTAGCATTCCACACCAACTGACGATGCCTTTGATAGCAGAATGGTTTGAATGATGTGGCGGTCGGTCGATCAGACTCGGGTGCACTGCCCTACATATTCACGCGGTATTTGCTTTTGATCGACTGAGCGAAAGCCTCTCAAATAGCCTCAACAAAGGGATCAGGGCTAAACAGGATTTGAACCTGAACCGAGCGATTAGTAGCAGAATAGTGTTACATTGAACTTTACGGACATTGCTTGGCATGCGCTAGTTGATCTTAATATCAGGCGATCATGTTATTTCTTATATATTTTATAGAATTGATTAAAAATGAGGGAGTCTTTTAAACACTTCATAGCTTTGAAGCTTAAGACAGTGCTGCGAACTTCTCCCTATAACGTGTCATAGCTTCCCTATTAAACGAAAAAATAGAGCAAAGGAATATGTGGCACTTCCAAAGCTAATCGCTCCAGTTACTAATGTGCGCGACGTACAACAGCCGTGTGACGCAACACGCCTCGGAAATTCGTAGGCAAGAGGTGCGGAGTAAACGGAAGGACAGACTTGTGTCTTACAACCACGCAGGGTCTCAGTGCAATATACATTCCCGTCACCTCGTTAGTCCTTATCTATCAATAAATTCCCTTTCTCCTGTCTCACATGCCCTACACTTCTCGTTGAGAGCTGAGACCAAGAAGAGACTTGGTCGCTGACGTCACAGCGTTCAGTTGACTGACACTGCTCTACTCGGGCTTAGGTATAATCCCCGGGCGCGCCTTCCATTTATGAAGATCTTAATTACTACATAAACTCTCACAAGAAATAATTTGATAGTTCCATAAAGTATAAGTATATATTTATCTTGAGACCTAAATACTAATTAAATGTATATTCTCCTACATGCACAGTAAACTGGGCTACTAATTAACATTAACAGAAGAATCCCTGGAGTTAAAATCCATGCATTCCTTTAGATGTTATTATATAAGGAGTGAGATTAGTTAAACTAAAATACTATTAATTATTGGAATGCGGTCCTTGTGTTTGTAACTCGAGCACAAACAAGGCTGATGGTTACAATATCTATTATTATGCAGTCGCTTCCTGTAGTGTTTTGGGCCTTTAATGCTTAACAAGCTTAGCTTCTGTCGAATGATATTATCCAATGGTGATAGTATGAGAATACTTACGGGATTCACAGCACTGAAAGAATTGAATGGGCCAGATGTTGAATTTCATGTGGACCATCAACGCTGGACAGGAAATGCTTCTGTTGCATCATTCAGCTAATTTCAGCTGGCGAAACCCTGGGAGTGTCTAACTGTGTGCATTGGGCTCCTTTCAAACCCTCACGTGTTACCACATCCTTCCGGAAACTGAAGTGAACCACAGACTGGAACATGTCGTCTGAGCTTCCGCCTAACATTTACATGTTGCAAGTGTTTGTGGTAGCTAACCCCAATACCTCGGGAGAGGAAAGGCTTCTTTTCCTTGAAATTTAGTGTCCCACGTTAAGAGCAATCCTGAACCCTCTGGGATTCGTCTAGTAACGCAGATAACGTAAATACGTGAGTTTCATAGAGCCGCTGCAAATTTCATTCAGACTTTCAGTTTGTGTGCTACGCTACAGAAAATGAGTGCATTCCATGCATTATCTTTGAAGAAAGTAAGAAGTTACAATTTCTAGTTAGGAAAATATTATGCTGAGATATTCATTTGTATCACCCGAGTTTCTCTAAACACAGCATAGAACCAGTAGTATAGAAGCACAAAAATAAATCAATATTGTATGCTGATAATTAAGGATATTCCTAGCTAAAATTTATTAGTATTTTCATAAAATTCAAATTTTAGTTTTTATATTAAAATACTATGAATTTCGCTCCTAGATTTGAAAGAATCAACACGTGACCATTAAAATGCCCAGGAGCACAACTAATGGCTTCTATTTACTTCCATTGCCGGTTACTCGACTTCAGTTTTTCTTACACATTTGCTCATTAACAATGCTTCCATAGGATGTAGTTAGTAACCAATCTTGTTCAAATTTTCAGCAGAAAACGGTTTATGCTGCGATTTTAAATTGCTCAAGATAGGGCGTACTTAATTTGACCACTGATGACATATTGTTACAAAAATTATACTTAAATGTTTACACTTTTTTTAATGACCAGAAAAGTGAACAAATTTCTGTACGGCAGTTTTGCGCATTAACATTCGAATAATATGGTAATATTTTTATTTATTTCATAGTCACGATTTCTTCATCACGTAATACACCTGATTAATTAGTATAATAAAAGAAAAACAGCTGGTTTCTCACAGACTATAAGGGGTATCTGCATGGAATTAAAACGTTTAGATAAAAACAGCAAGATTTAAGCATTTCATCTATGGGTACCGGTAAATACGTATTAAGCTTCTACTTTTATAGCCTTTTAATTTATTACTGTCAATAGAAACGACGTCATGTGACTTTTTGTAGTGTCACTGCGCTTGTAGGAAAATGTGAAAATAAAATGTTTTGCCACATTCCTGTACGTTAAAATAAATATTACCATTAATATAAAATACGTATATTCATTGTTACAATCATTTTTGCACATTCTTAAGAAAATAACTTTAAAACTATCGGAGAAATTTCATTGAAAATTAGTAGATACGTGTACCAATCTCTGCACACTAACGGCATTTCAAATAGTAGTATTTAATGTCACTTATAGATATTGCTCAATAGATTATTCTCCTGTTAGATATTTAGTTTTAATGGGACTGTAGTTTTATTTCCGTACTTCTAGTCTTTGGCGGCTACGGAAGAGAAGGTTGCTTTGTGCGCATTAAGGTTTATTTGGCACGGCAATTGTTAATTAATCATGGTTGCTCGCTGCTGTTTTCCCCAGTTGTCAGTTGCACACCCTCTAGCCCACACCAGGCCAGAATTTTTTTCTACCGAACAAATCGATCGCTCTTTTCGGGTGGGATTCAAACTGTTTACTTTTCTGCATAAAACTGGGTCCTCTTCTACAGCGTGTCACCTCAGAGGCGAAATGTTTACGACGCGAACTAGTAATGCCCGGAAAAAGTGTCCAATTAGTTCTTTAGTTTATGGTAGTAAAAGTGAAAGCAAATGCACACACAATTTTTTGAGCACTATCCTACAGTTAGTCAATTTGATTGGTCCACTTTTTATGTGAACTGATTTGACTAAGAAAAAATGACACGAAATAATGACATATATTGATAGATGTATAATTTTCCTCTAGTTGACCTTAAAAAGTAGGTAGTTGAAGCTGCTTGGTATTATAAAGTTGGTTCACAAGGTTTCGACGGTAATAAAGCAGATAAAAACAAACTTCAGTTTTGTTGTATGTGGCAAACACTCCTTAGACTTGTCATTTATGTCATTTACATGTATAAAGGGATGGTTGCGAATTGGTTTTCGCACTCCCATTGCTTCAATACATACGGAAAGTGAACAAATGTTGGTTAGAGGGATTGTTCAAACTGTCTTCCTTCTAATTTGAGACTGTTTCCTAAATATTAGACAGTCTGTCGTATCCAACAAGCGATTTTTTTACGGAATAATTCAGCTGCATAAATCAAAAACATAACAGGTTTAAACATACAATACAGAATAGTTGCCTTACCTATATTATATAGGTAATTTTATCAAAGAGTATCCCAAAATAAAACTTGTTTCAAGTAGTGTAAATTGGAAATGAAAGCATCCAGGTAAAATTTGGGCATTTATAGATTATCCAGCCATGAGTATAAGATATAAGGGCCTAATTCTTTTCCGCCACAAGTAGGGCATCTTTTAATTACATATACAAGTATGGCTTCTGTTTATACTTAAAAAAAATAAAAGAACAACGCTTCCCTCTTTGGCACTATGTTATGCAATAATTAACTCGTGCAGGAACAGAAAACCTAGGTTGTTCCTTGAGCTAACAATTAATACGTCAGTTAGAAAGCAGGTATTGATTTATGAAGTGTAAACTTCTTTTAGTTTGCTATTAAACTACACCATGTACGATCAAAACTGTGTGAAAATTAAAATAGCTATTCCGGAAAACCGCATAAAACATTTGACCTGGAATCCAAATTTACATGTAAAATAGTACCTACACTCAAAACATTTGCCTCATTTCCTCTCTGTATGCGCGTGACTGTTAATGCTTAAAATAAAACGCATTATGAAATAGTTATTTTTCTTCTCAAACTGTAACTTTAAATCAAAATAACTATTTATTGTCTTTATCGGATCATTAAATGTTGTCATTTGTTCCATGTTCACATTTCATTATGTCAAAAGATTCCCGTCCTTATCTATTGTGGCTGTTGAGAAAACTAGGCATCAACATGTTGGAATTTAATTCCAACATTGTATTAACAACAAAACCGTTTTAGTAATTTATTTCCTATACTCTGACAGATATACATTTTTATATTATTCCATAATTAATAATACATTTGGTTGCAAGGTCAGTAATGTGGTATAACGGGGAAAAAAAAAATCCCAAAATACCAGTGCACTTTAAACCTTGTCTATATATTCGAATATCGCTGCCCAAAACAATTATATTTTAATGATGCCAATAATGGAGATTCCAGATGCAGAATGACATTTTTATGCTAGTAACATTTACCGTTTTCACGTTTTACATCAAATTGACCTATAATTTGGTACAGCGGAGCAAGTGTACTCCGGTGTATTTCGGCGTCCCTATCGTCGTTCTGCCTCCGACTATTTCGTTTAATGTATGTTATTTTCACAGAAATTTAATTAGTTTTTAAATGCATAAATAGTGGAATTCACTACTCGCACTATCTCCATAAAATAAATTCCTGGCCAAAGATGGAGATTTGTGTTAGAAATTGCGTAACCTCGACACAGTTGCACACATTTGTCGTAGCCGAAAGATGATTAATGTTGGCATGTTCCACATACACGTGCACGTTGTTGGGGAAGTGCCTGGAAAATACTACCAGCACTACTTGCTACTGCCCTATCTCCCTTTAAAACATAAAGCTGCCCCTGGGGAGACCGTCTTTCCGTCCACACACACACACATACATACGCACACACGTACTGAGACAATCCAAAAGCCCACAATCGGGACTGCGTTTGACCCAACGGTTATTCTCCAAGGGTTAGACTACAGAGCAGAAGGGAACAAGCTTCCCCTGCCCCGCAGACAACACTCTTTAGTCACACCACAAACACCCGAGGAGCAGATTCACTAATTGCTTTCCCCCAAGGTTTCCTCTGATGGCCAGTAATTTGATGGGTATAAACCCTTCGATACACAAACAGGACGGTATCTCGCGGGACCGGTTCGGGCAGGAATTGGAATCGATATGCGGATGATATATGAACACGTCGCGCTGTTATAGAGGCTTGCTTGCCGGCTTCCTCTTCCTAGCAACATGCGATACAACTTTCCCTGTAGTACAACCCTTTCAAAATATATTTTGTGAGCGACTTGCAGAATAGTGGAATAGAATAGATCTCTGAACATAGCGCTTAAAGTGAAATTACAAGGATAAAGTGTTAGCATTTATGTTGTAGGCTTTTAGAATGGATTGTTACATAATCTCGGTTGGGAATGCTTTGTTTACCATTTCATTATTTACATTATATGGAAGAATAGAATTCATAGTAATAACCTAACTTAGTTGGCCATCCTAGGGCAGGTCCTTCACTGCAAATCCAGCCTTTTCCTTTTCCATTATTCCCCTTTTTCTGCTTTCCTATTTGTCTCCACATAAGAACCGTTTATTTAAATTTCTTGTTATCCTGAATCTTCTTCGGCTACGAAAGTTTTTGGAAGTCACAATTTATTTCAATACATCTCATAGAAGGAAATGTAGTGTCATTCTTTCTCAAAGAACATAATTTCCTCTCTCTCTCTCTCTCTCTCTCTCTCTCTCTCTCTCTCTCTCTCTCTCTCTCTCTCTCTCTCTCTCTCTCTCTCTCTCTGATCAACTTCGGTATTCTTCTTCCTTCGCTCATACTTTTTACTGTATGTTTTCTTATTTTTAGTCCGCTTTATGCCTTCATAGCACACATTTCCAGCTTTTTCCTCATTTCGTCACAACACCGAGGAATGATATCTCCTTTGTTTTCCTTTCATATTTACCTATAACAAGTAGAGGTATTGAATTCCACCCCACAATTCGATGCCGAGATTCACATGAGATTCCTTGCCAACAACGACACCCTTGCTTGGTCTATATGATCAAGGAAGCTCTGTGGCGTAGGAGTTGCTTCGTATAACTGTGCTTTTCTAAGCGTTAACATGCGGCGGAACAAAGTGTTCAGTGTCACGTTTTCTCCAAGTAAGCGTTCGCACTCCACGAGCGGACATTTACTTAAAGGACCAATGCCACGAGAAAACTACCAGAATGAGAAATAAAACCGGGAAAGTGTTGCAATGCGTGGGGTTAACAACTGCCATTTGTGTGATTTCTTTGATTTTATTGGCTGAAGTGACACGCTCAGTGGTGCAAAGTGAAACCTTAGCGACCCCCGAGAACAATGCATGTGGTGTGTGTTAGCTGAGGGGCTTCAGATGATCAGAGGTAAAGCGCATGTTAACTATTAGAGTAGCACAATAATACCTTTTGGGTGTAGAAGAAAAGTTTCAAGAAGTGAATTAGGTACAATTATCACTGGTCGACAAGATTTTTTTCACAGGAAATCTGAATAGTGAATCTAGTGCATTTTTTCATCCTGAATTCAGATATGTAGTCAGAATTTTCCCATCAGGCATAGTTTTTCTGTGAAAGCTACTTTTCAAAATATGATTTTAGCGTTTTCTTTGACCTGTCATAGGAACCTTTACCTCATATGTAGCTATTTTACTCAAGCCGTATTTATTGAAATTATTTGTAATATCACGCTGAAGCACCACAAAACAAGAGTGTGCAGGTTCATTCATGTTTAGACATGCTCAGACCTGTCTGGCATTGTGATGTGTCAGTATTGAGCTGACTGTGACATTGTTCACTAGTGAAATATTTCCTTCCTTTCTGTTTAGAAGTGTATTGTGTATGTTGTGCATGTTGTATTTCAGTGCTTAATGTTTTCATCATGCCAAGAAAGTGTGTAAATCATGCAGATAATTTCTGCTATATTTGTGGTGAGCTGACCTTCAAGTCTCAGAGGCGAAATATGACCCCACTTGTAAAGAAGTGTTATCATCTTTACTTTGGCTGTCAAGTTGGTGATTTTGATAAGAGCTGGGCCCCAAATACATGCTGTGTTTCGTGTGTTAGACTGCTGACTGGGTGGGAAAATGGTACACATCATATGCCATTTGCAATTCCCATGATTTGGAAGGAACCGAAGGATCATTCAACTGACTGTTATTTTTGTTTGACAAATATTAAAGGAATCACATCTAAAACAAAATATACAGTTAAGTATCCGAATTTGCAATCTGCATTGAGACCTGTCTTACACAGTGAAGAGTTCCCCGTACCAGTATATGTAGATACAACCTTAAGTGATAACTCTGATTCTGACCTAACTGAAACTCAAAATGATTCAGATGAAAATAAAAATGATCTTACATATGAAGCCAGTAGCTGTTCATCAGAACCATACTTTCCCAATCAGCAAGACCTTAATGATCTGATTCGGGATTTAAATCCGTCTAAACTGCAAGCTGAAGTTTTAACTTCCAGACTCAAAGGGTGGAATTTACTCCAAAAAGATGTAAGAATAAGTAGTTATCGTAGCCGCCATAATGTTTTCAAAGAATACTTCTCTGAAGAATATGGTGTTGTGTTTTGTAATAATATTTGGAAACTCTTGGGCATCAACACCGACCAGATGAGTGGCGATTGTTCATAGACTCCTCTAAAGTAGGTTTGAAGGCTGTGCTGCTACATATTGGCAATGAACTTCCATCAATACCAGTAGCGCATGCCGCTATGAAAGAGACATATCAAAATATGAAACTAATTTTAGAGAAAATACAATATGGAAAATATGAATGGAATATCTGTGGTGATTTAAAGGTCATTGCTTATGGAAACTCTTGGGCATCAACACCGACCAGATGAGTGGCGATTGTTCATAGACTCCTCTAAAGTAGGTTTGAAGGCTGTGCTGCTACATATTGGCAATGAACTTCCATCAATACCAGTAGCGCATGCCGCTATGAAAGAGACATATCAAAATATGAAACTAATTTTAGAGAAAATACAATATGGAAAATATGAATGGAATATCTGTGGTGATTTAAAGGTCATTGCTTTATTGCTTGGTTTGCAACTTGGGTTCACCAAATTTTGCTGTTTTTTGTGCGAGTGGGACAGCAGAGATAAGAAGTCTCACTACGTTAGAAAGTCATGGCCAAAACGTGAATCTCTTCTCCCTGGCCAGAAAAATGTGGCATGTGTCCCTTTAGTGAATCCTGAAAAAAATATTTTTACCTCCATTGCATATTAAGTTAGGAGTTATGAAAAATTTCGTCAAAGCTATGGATAAACTTTCTGATGGATTCTTGTACTTGAAATCGAAATTCCCCAAAGTCAGTGATGCTAAATTGAAAGAAGGAGTTTTTATAGGACCACAAATCCGATCATTAATGGCTGATGAACATTTCGAGGGACTGTTAAATCCACTGGAGAGAGCAGCCTGGCAGTCTTTCAAAAGTTTATGTTGCAATTTTCTTGGAAACCATAAAGTAGAAAACTATCGTGACATAGTGGCTGATCTTCTGCATTCTTATAAAGCTATGGGATGCAACATGTCTTTAAAAATTCACTTCTTGGACTCTCACTTGGACTTCTTCCCCGAAAACCTTGGAGCTGTCAGCGATGAACACGGTGAGCGTTTTCGTTTTCATCAGCAAATTTCTACGATAGAGAAGAGGTACGAAGGCAAGTGGAGTTCCAATATGCTGACTACTGTTGGACTAAAATGAGAGACGTTCCAGATGCAAAATATACCCGAAAATCACTATCTACCACTTTCTAGGTAAGTCAAAATCAGTAGTTATAATTTTGAGTTAGATAGCTAGTTACGGATTTTTTAGAATATTATAAAAATTCAAATGAATATCACACAAAACTCCTGCCCGATGCGGACAAACTGTAATTATATTTGAATTCAGCACGAAAAATACTTTTAGAATCTGTTATTTTAATTCTTGTGAAAGAGAAAAACTTAGTTTTTGTAGACCAATTAATAATTATTAATTTATTTATGTCTGCATCTTATTTAAAACGTGATCGATGCTTATATATTTAGTCCTGCACTAAAATGTACAAAGTAACATAAAGCTATTGAGTGTGCCATACTAACGCTTGCTCGTAATAAAGGGAAAAGCTGTAGTGTTGCGGAGCTAAAATGACACTATTGTTAATACTAAGTCAGGAACTCTATTATTATTATTATTATTATTATTATTATTATTATTATTATTATTATTATTATTATTATTATTATTATTATTATTATTATTATTATTATTATTATTATTATTATTATTATTATTATTATTATTATTATTATTATTATTATTATTATTATTATTATTATTATTATTATTATTATTATTATTATTATTATTATTATTATTATTATTATTATTATTATTATCATCATCATTATCATTATTATTATTATCATCATTATCATTATCATTATCATTATCATTATCATTATCATCATTATCATTATTATTATTATAATTATTATCATCATCATCACTATCGTTATCGTTATCAATTTATCATTATCATCGTCAATATCATCTTGTACTTTAAATTGCAAGTTTGAATTAATACACATGGTATATTTTGTCCCAAAATAGACATTTTACCAGAAAAGCTCTCGTACAAAACGTTAAGCAGGTAGAGTGAGTGAGTGATTAGAGTTTAAGGGCCCGTCGACAGCTAGGTAATTAGAGCCCTTAAGCAGGTAGAGGTTCTATGCTGCCATAATAAATGTCATCGTTGGGTGCTGCTGATGTAGAAACTTGGAAGTGCCGTAACCGCCACTTTATTTGTAACAAAAACCAAATTAGAGTTTGTTATGGTAACCCACATGACTTGTAGTTTATTTGGCCCCTACGTTATGATCTGCGCATGTGTCACGGTGGTTACCAAACACATGTTCTACCAGTTTCTTTTCAGTTGTTTGGAGCGTGAACCGTGAAGAGCTGATGGGTGATACTGGAGGTGTTCGCATGCCTTCCCCAAAACAATCCACACGGAACAAGGACTTGCATTGTTGCGTTAAGTGATTTGGCCTGTCGTCCAGAACTTCAATTCCACTATAGGCTCAAAATGCAAGCCTGTATCTCTAATTAATTACAGAATGAGTGAAGTTCAACTGATTGGTTGCATCCATCCCGAATCAGTAGACAACTGCATTGCCAGGCAAGTTAAACCGTAACATATGCACTTTAAGAGTGGTGATGTGCACGTTGTTTATTCCTGTGATTCGAGGAATTTTCCCCATGCTTGAGCAAGGAATTCCTAAAGTGTGAACTCACACTGGCACCAGTTTTTCGAGCAAAATGGATAAAAATGTCAGAACTTAATATATGGTAGAAGAATTCAATAGTATCTATTGATTACTATCAATACATAGCATAGGTACGCCTTCAGAGTTACTTGTCCTACTGTGAAGGGAGACAAATGCCTCTGTAGAGGAATACAACTGGAACCAATGTCTTCCGGGCCATTATCCAACGTGAAGCTTGGCTCTTGAGGAAGACCTTCAAATCAATTTACATGTCACTTGAAAGTTGTTAAGGATTGTATAGTGGCTTCTAGAGGTAAAAGTTAAGTGACGTGTTCAGTAATTAGACTTATGCCGTTTTACCTCATGTCGACCTACTGAACCGGTTGTTAGTGGCCTTTAGGAAAGACGAATCCCTTCTACCCTTGGTTGTCATATCAGAATTGCTAATGGTGTGTTTACATCGGGCAAAATAGGCATAAGTCGCAATTACTGAGAACCTCAGTCTTTTGCTCTTAACCTTTGGGGCCACTGTACCTACCCATATGCACATGTGCATCCTACATTCCAAAGTGGGTTGGGCTTTTAAGCGTAAAAAGTTTGGATACAAATCTGGGACTCTGAACATTGTCGCCAGCTGCAATTTGTGGACGTTTCGAAATAGTGAATCGCATTCTCGTGTGCTCTTTTTAACCAGAAGCCTTACTAGGACTCATAGTCATGCATTTGTTTGCGATAAATTAACTTTTAAACCTGCATTTTATTATGGAGTCACTATTGATCTCCAGGTGATGGTTTAACTCACGTTCCGTATGACATTTCCCTCAAACACAGACGACTAGGCACTAAAGCTGTCAAGCATTCGATCACTCCAATTACCTCCTGCTACCTGAACCATAAATATTCATGTAACTTTGTATATATGGTGGCAATGTATACACTCAAGATTTGTGAGGGGAACTTCCGCTACTTTACACAAGCTACACTTGATAATTTTTGCTCAACATAACCTCCCGTACCGGCAGCGTTGAAGTATCCCCTCAATGTAAAACTTGTCATATGCTCTACAAGAGAAGAGAAGGGCACAGAGAAGGCCGTACTTTGGTATTCCGTAAAACAAAACTACTTCTATCTCACTCACAGTTAGATTTTCCATCGACAAGGACAGTGTTTCTTAATTGTGAAAGAGTTGTCAAAATCGGTTGAGTGGTTTCCTATTTTGCTCACCAACACGTATACAAATATCCTCTCCTAATAATCATAGTACTAGATTACATGCTTGGGCATGACAAACGTGAAACCTACATTTCATCCACACTAAGCCAACAGTTTCTTAAAGGCTCTGTACTCTACAGAAAAACATGTTGGGTTATCTGCTATAACATACAAATTCTGTAAAACTTATATTCGTAAATATTTCGCAAGAAACATGAAATGTTAACTCGATGGACATAGAGAGCAAGTCAACTAAATTTAAATTCTTATAGAACTGCAAGACTGAAGACAATTTTCAAGTCCTGGATACTAGAATACAAACATGAGTCATAGAACATGTTTGCGAATTTTGCGTTGACTTTTCGCTAAGCATATTATAGAGTAGAAACTAGTGTGTGTAGCTATTCCACAGAAAGTGGGGAGAAAGGTATATATCATTACAAACAATAGACACAGATGATCACGATTTAGCTACTGAGAAAGTAGAAGGACGATAAAAGAAAACACACATTATTATAGCGGTACTCGTACAAAATGTAATGCAAGGTTTCTTTCATTGACATTTTAGTCAAACACTGTAGATGTGTGCAGGATGTAGTGTAAAAACATTCGAGGGAATTTTATTCTAGTTCAGCAGATGTAAATATACAATGAAGCTTATTGATAAAAAACTTTTATTAAAACCCTTGTGAAAGCAAATGCTGCTGTATTTCCATCAGTTTCACGCCTTTTCGTTGGATATTGACGTCAGGTGTTCATGTATTATGTTAAAACTGTGTAGTTTTGTTATTGAGGGGAGGTATAGCTAAAGTAATTAGAAATGCAACATCGTCGATACTTCATATACTTTTTCGTAAAAATCAGGGAAGCTTTGTCTGTAATTAGGTTGTCAGCGTGCAGCAGGAAATTGTAGTTAAAAGGAGTAAAGTAGAATGTCTACTTTATAATTTCATAGCGAATATAGCGGAGGCCAACAAAAGTTTATTAATTTAATCGTCATTTGAAATTTAAGAAGCCTTCTTGGTGACCTCAGGTAACCCAGCATGTCTCTGATAAACACAGTGTGTATCCTTATTGGTGTCAAATATTTTTGGGGTGCCCTCCTAAAACCAAAACGGCGAAGAAGTTCATCTGAACATGGGTCTGAAAATCATTTTTGGGAGATTTATTAAAGGATTTGCCCCCTTTGTTTTCATCAATAATTCATTAAATTGTTCTTTTCCACTGATGGATTGTTTTTACTCGTTTATCTGTTGTAGAGCACAGAAGGCACAAGAGAATGTATTCTGCGTATGAGCAGACCGATTTTCACTACAGGTATAGCCTTGCAGATGGGAATGTGTCACGAGCTCACGGGCTCATGAGCGCGTGAGCTTTATGCACAAAGGTGCCCCGATAAGCAGTTACCTTGTTCACGAATGTTCTCACGCTTCACCAACGCTTGAGAGAGAATATCCCATTTGAGAGGAGTGTTACGGCTGTTGAGAGACCAAGAGAGGTAGGAAGCATTGACTGTTAAGAACGAGTTGTTCGCAATGTGGACGCAAACCCATAAGATGTGGTGCAGCAAGGGAAGACGATAGTCAGATGACTATCTGGAGAATTTTGCATGACAATCTTCTGCACCCGTGTCGCCTTCGGTGGGTGCAAGGATCAAATGTAGCGGACTTTGAATTAAGAACGACTTTCTACCATCGCATGTTACAGAGTTGTGCCAAGTTCATTAATTTCTTAGCATGCACTTGTTCACTGATGTGACTGGGTTTACTCGCGATTCATCGATTTTCATAATGCTCATAGCTGGTCCTTTGAATACACTCGTGTAGTATGAAGTACAACAGGACAGATATCAACAGAGGTTCTGCCTAAACGTTTGCGGTGGAATCATTTATCATTGATCCCTTTTTCTTTCCTTCGCCCCTGAATTCAGATGCGTATCTACAGCTTGTCAGAAATAAGTTACATCATTTAATTGTTAATGTGCCTCTGGACGACATCCGACATATGTGATTTCTACATGATGGTTCGCCAGCTCATTTCAGTCGCATAATACATAATTTGACTTACGCATTTCCACATAGTGTAAATTGGTTGAGGTGGATTCGCTGAATGGTCTCCTTGATCTCCTGATGTGAATCCAATGGATTTCTTTATCTGCGGGCCTCTAAAGGCCCTGGTTTATGTGCCTCTTGTGTGGGATATTGACAGTCTGAGAGAGCATATCCACTCCGGCTTTGGCCAAATACGAAACGGCAGATTGCAACAGAGTCTGCGAGAGCATGGAACGCAGATTTAGAGCACACGTCGAAGTAGGAGGAAGTCAGAAAAAAGTTTGTAACCTTCAAGTTTATCTTTTAGCTCAGCAATAAATGACTTTCAGAAATATTTGACACCAATGAAGATACACCAGTATCATTTAATTTTTTTAATTTTCAGGGGCTCTAATGACCTAGCTGTCGACGGGCCCTTAAACCCTAATCACTCACTCACTTTAATTTTCAGAAAAACTTGAAATACGTGGTCGAAACGCCCCCGTGATGAGATTCCCAGACATGTCGCCTTTTATTATAAAGATTTGTTAATCCGAAGGTCCACAGTTTTCAAATCAACAGAACACCGAAACAGATGTCTCGAAGCATGGGCCTAAACAGCCACCTAATCCATTCTGGAGAGAGAACACGTTACGGAAGCCAATACAATCCCTTGCTTGAAAATTTAATAATTATTAATTTTTGCACGAAAGTGTGCAAAAAATTATAGCGGTTGCAAATTAAATTGTGTTCCCATGTTTCGTTGCCTGGCATGACATCACTTAACCAGATTGTGGAGCGCACGGAATTAGAAGCAACCGTGAGTTATTCTCACCATTGCGATCACATGCGGATTTGCTGAAGGGAGGGAAGTGACATGGTAATTTTACGAGTTTTATTAAAAGCGTCAAGATATTGCTACGGCTGTTCGGCGCTAATGGACCATTGGCCACACAAAATAGTACGATACAACTGGAAATTGCAGGAGAGAAATTGCCAAGTCCATTGGAAATTTATTTGATTCCTGTTTTATATAACGTTCGAGTTCAGTGATTTAATTTGAAAGCAAATGCGGTAGAGTTGCGTCTTGGGTGGGATGTCCCAGATTTCACGAATTAAATAGCCCGATTGCGATGGGGTATGACAGATGTTTAGCGCAGAACTGTCCACACTCGTTAGCCATGTCAGCCTGCAGCTGCCTTGAGGAAAATTGGCCACGTAAACGATATTGGAAACAGCCAATAACGGATTCATAAGCCGCTTAGTGCTTACGTATATAAAATAAGTTAGGTACCTTCTTTCGCATAAGAAATGCTTGATGCATATCAGGTACATAAACAATGCAGATGTTCTCTTAAATATTTGCATTTAATCTCACATAGGCCCTTGCACTCATCTAACATATTTTTTTTCTACAAATATGATTAAATTATATGACGCGGTTCCTTTTAATATATAAGAGTACCATTTCATGTAGAAATATGTCGTAAAATACCCGAAATGTCTGCGTTAGTCCGGATATATTTATTCTGCCTTCCTCACATTGAATTCCTCTTGCGCTGATATCAGAAAATATGGCGAAGACCTAAAATATATCTACTGGAAATATAATACTATTACAAATAAAATGTATTTAAATTGGCGTTTCCATACGTCAGAGTTTAAGATGTTGCGGCCTCTTTCGCGGAGGTCCTTCCCAGTACTTGATGAAAGTTGTTGCTAGTTTTCTTACAAATGGACAGTTTGCCGTCCATATTAATGGCACATGCCCCTTACCGAAAGCCTGGTGTTCTCCAGGGCTCAATCTTCGCCCCACTGAGGTGAAGTACATACGTTCCTGATCTTCCAAACTTCCATCTTGTGGAAGTGGTGTTAGGCTACTTGCATCAGGATCTTCCTACGGCTATTGTTGCTCTGCAGAATTTCTTGGACTCTCTTATTCACTGGTGCTCTACATGGTGCATTTCACTAAACCCCCGACAAGACAGAGACAAAAATGTTCTTTCTCCGTACCATTCCTTCTCCCCGTCCTTGTGTATCCTTACAATGCATTAGCTGGTTACCCTCTTCTGTTCCAGTCAAGTACCTTGGAGACACCGCCCTTACCTGGAGCACACATGTCAGCCGTGCTGTTAATCTGACTTCAGTTCTATCCACTACCCAGTAAGCCTACATCTCTTGGCCTTGATTCCTATTGCTATACCTATTCCAACCTACGCTGCTCCGATGTGGCAGAGCTTTAAATCGCAACTACATCGCTTTCAGTTTGCTCAAACAAAATGATGGGTCTCGCATTCAGTGCTCCCAGGTTTGTGCGAAAATATCAGCTATACCAAGAACTACGCCTTCCATCTATACAGCAGTTCATTAACCAAACAGCAAGCATAACCTTCCGCCTAAGAATCCTGGAGCTGTGGGATACCATCTAGACACGCGAACACGACGACCACGTGGAGTAAGAACTGGTTCTGCTTTACTGTTGTGAACAGCTTAGTTGCGATGTCAGTCTAATTACAAAATAAACTTCTTCGTGCATACGCTCTTTCTTCACTATATATGCCATTTTTAATAATTTTAAATAGTGTGTAAACTTCTGGTCAATTATGACAATGCAATTTGTACTTCCTTTGCAAAAGGAATTTAAACTTTGGAATATTGCTTCAGTGAACATACAGTGGATATTTAAACCTGCAGACTATAATTAACTTTATCACATAATTCCTTGCTTTAAAAAATAAATCATGAAATGCTCTTTTCGCATGTGGAAATACAAAATCGCATGATTAACAAAGTCAGGAATTTGTACAGGTGGCGTGCACGAAAAGAACCAAGAACAAAGGAGCGTTTAAGTAACGGAAGGACTTAGCCCAACGTGTGTGTGAAATAATAAAATGTGTGTTTTGCTCGCGCTTTAGTTACTCAAGATGTTTGCTCCCTTTCCATATTTTATTTTCCCTTCATTATTGGTGTTTTGCGTGGCAACAGCGATAACGGTAATTTCCTCATAAGCTAAGAGAACACGTTGTATCCGATTATGTACAACACACAAAATATACTGAATACAACACTTATCCTCAGAAAATATTTTTTCATTGTTATATTTGCGCGTGCCAAATACACGATTAAGAGAAAGGCAATGCTACCTAATGTTGACGGTCCAGCGCTCTAGAGCCCTTAGCCATGAAACCGGCCACGAAAGCCTATCCAAACTTAATTATAACCGGAAAATAAGAGGACGTACGCTATGGAATTAATACTCTCAGAAATGCAAACTAGACTATATCGAGCAGCTGAGGGAGGGTTTATACGAATATTCGCAGTTAAAAGTTTGTAAACTCTCACAGTGCATTTACCTAGTATAAAAGTAACATTCGACCAATTTAATTGAGAATGTATTCATTTAAATAAATGTAAACATTATCATCAGAGACATTAGAGGCACACCGAACTGAAAACTGCATTTTCGATCGTAAAATTTCCCCGTGTCCAAGAGCCATTGCGAGAAGTTTAAAACTTTCAAACGGTTAGTGTGGCAGTCATTTTTAAGTATCTATGACTCAATATCTTCATCTATTTACAGTATTAATTTTATATTCTTATTACTTTTAACGATTCGGATTATCAAGACGAGCAAACCGCAAGCAATCTTTTTTCCGCACTTTTACCCATTTTCTGCAAACTTGTTTAACTTGTATTATTGTTAGTTATGTACTGAGCATCCTCAGACGTCTGCTATGTGTATTTAAACCCCAGGTTTCAACAGACACCACATGAGTTCCAACTCAAACGTTAGTAGTGGTGGTTAATCTTTAACTATAACTTAAATGATTGAGTTATATAATTATTGATTAATTATTGTGAGAAGAGTTTCAGTAGTACAGAGATTCAACTACTGGATTAATAAAAATAGAAATATTCTAATGGGTGAAGTACATTATAGTTCACAGGTACTTTTTTAGCGAAATATACCAGTTTTCATGGCACAGATGTACCTTGAATTCAAACTCCACTACTGATCGCGGTTTGTACTACACTAACCAGATGATATAGAGATGCTGTGTGTGTGTGTGGGGGGGGGGCAGTAATGAAGGGGGACACCTCCACCCACCCTGACCTCGACACAGATTTTTGCGGGTTACCATCCCCACAAAGGGAAGGGACGAGGCGAAGTGAGACCGCAGGCTTGTAAGAGAGTGGAGCCAGCGAAAGCGAGAGTCGCACAGAAATCCCTAACAGTTACAGATATTCACATCTGGCGTACAACCGAAATGTTTGCTCTGCCAAGGGAGAGGGCGACGAGGCGACCCTTGCGGCCCGGCCAGCAACTTCCAGGAAGGGCCAGGAAAGAGATTCCAGAGCGCAACCAACTATGGCATCTTTGCGCATTCTCCGGAACGTACCGCGCTACCGACAAGGGAGGGAAATGAGAAATGAATCATGGAGTAGAGATTAGTGCACTCCAGCATGCGCCTAAGTGACATGGAAAAACCACGGAGGAACCCATGTTAGAATGCAATCGAACCCGCGGCCTCCCGAATGCGGGCCACAGACATTACCGCCTAGGCCATACCGCTCGTTAATGATGCTGTCAGATTGACAATATTTAAGTTGGTCTTTAACTTGTAACGACCAATTTCTTGTTAAATATTGTTCAATTGTTGCAGCCCTCGGATGTTGTCTTCCCAAAATAGAAGCGAAATCAGCAACACTGTGGCTTTGGCCTCCCGTTTCAAGTGTTGCCGTTTTCAACATATTTTGATACAATTTCATGCTTGAAATCTCCCGCTTCATATGAGAAGGTTTTTGAAATACAAAATGACTGCTATTCTGCAAACAAAAAGTAAACATAAAAAGCAAAGGAACGTCAATATGGCACGACTTAGAAGCCACTTCCTCCTTCCTCCTACCCTCCATGTTAATGATAGTTCTCAAATGAAACAAGTCCAATTCCCCCTCATGTCCTTCTTTAGTTGTAACTACATTAGGTTTTTGGTCCTTTAGCAGTTAATTCGCATATCAGTCAGAGATGAAAAGAAAACACATAATGTTACATTGATGGACTGATGGTGGAAACTGACTGACTAGTTGACTCAGTCCTTGCCCATTTAGCTAACGTAACTGTACTGGTCCTAATTTGCATAATTTCCGTGCGTAGGAAACAAAGAGCTCATAATGGAGGCAGTGTTTTTACGAGGCAGTTGGAATTACTGAGGCAAGACTTCCAAATTGGCTCTGGGAACATTTTCAGTAATACGCGCCCTGTTACATTTGCATATCATCAAAAAGTGTTGAGGGCCCGAATATTTATCGTCGAGGCATAGGGCTAACCAAATAACTGTTCTAGGCACGAATGTCCCTTACCAAAACCAGTATAAAGAACGTTCAAGTTTTCATCAGGTGGTGAGAGTGGAAATGCATCAGATTAAGCGCCTACGAAGAAATCTCGCAGATTCCTGAATTGCACAACCTAATGGGAGTTTAATTTTCGTGGCACTCTTCCCTCCTTCCTTTCTCTCATTATAGCGGCTTTATTGTGTTGTTTTGCTTCTCTTTACCACCACGAATAAAGCTCATAGTTTGCAAAAATGCGATTTAGCTCTTTCTCTCTTCATTGCTCCTATGGAAACGTGCATTGACTTCATCATGTTTGTTCCTACACCACTATACTTGAATCAACGCAATGCATTTCTTGCGTTAGAGCACGATTTTGAAAGTCATTAGGAGAAAGAGGCTCTTTATTCCCAACATTCATGGAATGTTAACGTTCTCTCGTTATTCCCTGCGCTGCAAACTGATCACATTAGCCTAACAAACGTATACTTCCGTAAAAACACAGCTTATATTGCAGATTCAGACACTCTTTCTTCGGTGAGAAAGTGATATTGCAAAACCAAAATATAGCTCGTGCGCATTCACAAAAGTGCAAATGAGATAAATTACGTTTTACTGCAACCTTATTATTCTATGTGATGTTGCTTTCGTTGGAAAAACGACAGAAATACACTCAACTGTCAAATAATAGTGAGAACATCCTCGATACTTGAACCTATATGTCAATGTTGCAACAAAAAAACACTGGATCTCGCTTCAGGTGGAATGAAATTCCGCTACATCCTGCTGCAAGAATACAAACATAATTATTAAAAACAATGCATACCTTTCTCTATGAGGTGCCAGACTATCAAGACGAAGGATTAATATTGGTGATGAGTAGCCTTCGAACCTTCATACAGCTATCGCGAAATGAGGCGTTCGCAAGTTCCCTGCCACATGGTCAGAGCGCGACGTCATTGCACGAGTACAGTGACAGCACGAAACCCAACTGGGCTCACAGCGTCATGGTGTGTGTCTCTATTCCAAACGGAATAAAATGCCTCCAGCACGAAAATTGAAATATTTACATACTGCTGAACTTCTACAGCAATTTGAGAGTGGATATTTTACTGCAAATTGTGACAGCATAGAATATAAGTTATGTAACAACGTGATCTACATCGTTTAAGCGTCGACTGTACCTGGCCCCCTGTGCGTTGTGATCATGTGACAGACTGACTCCTCCCACTTCCTATAGTCCATACTCCGCAAACTTTTGTTCCCTGTATGAAGGTTCGCTCCCTAGTGATCGGGAAGATGACGATGACAATGATGGTGCTATTACTGTTGCTGTACTTGAGTAAAGTCTAATAACGGATTATATAAAACATATAATACAACTAAATGAATATCTATGACTGCAAATAACTGAAGAGGTAGCTGCTCATGACATTTGCAGTGTCTCACTGTTGGAAGATTCTGTTATCATTGTACCAGTTCTTGAAAACCTGGTCGAGAAGGCCACATAACTGGCCGGGAAGGCAGAGGTGGTTTACGCAGCGGTCGGGCGGTAGGCCTTGGGTCGAATGGGCTGTTGTGCCACAGGGTTGCGTTACTTCTTGAGAAATTGTACCTTGACTTTCCAAATTGATGTATTTACTTATCAGTTACTAGATATGAGAGGGCTGCTTTGTTGAGCGGTCGTTCATTGCCGTCTCTGGACAGCTCCAATAGTGGAACGGATCTTCGAGCCAGGATATTAGAAACTTCCGCGCGTCCCTTTGGTCTGTCTGCCTGTTGCCTGTAGCCATCTGTGCTTCCTTCACTTCATCCCTTCCTGCTGGGGGTTAACGCCGCAATAAATGTCATGTAGGTGCCAGGGCGCGATGTGTCCCCCTTAGTTGTATACCCAGCATAAAAAGTAGTATGTGCAACACTCGGAATAGAAACACATTAAGCTGCGTTTTCATGCATATAAAAGTGCCTTCTTTCTTGTCAATACTGTTGTTTTCTGTTTTATTCGTGTTCTTTGCTGTCAAAATCGATGAATGTTCTGTCTTCGGGATGTCCACGAAATGAGTCACTCTTACTGGCAGCTTCATAATAAACCCGGGTCCGAAATTTTGCTCTACGGCACATGTTGCACATTTGCCTCTTTGTTACCTTGCCTACAGTTATACATTTTTACAAGAGTCCCGTTGTATTGATTGTGACTGCGAAAGCTGGTTAATGAATAATACGCAGAATGTTTAGAAAGTGATGTCAGAAAAGACTCAGTAAACAACGGGTCCTGAATGAAATGCGCTCTAAGTACTATCAAACCCCTGCTAAAATGAAGCGCGATATTGTCCGTCTGTGAGCCAGCAAGGACTTCTCTAAGGATGAAGCCGGGAATATGTTTGCACCGTTTAGAGCTCATGGATCATTAGTACAGGCATTGGACTCACCTTCATGTTGAGCGGAAGGCACGAGTCAACAAGAGGGCAGTGCATATTTTACACTATTTGCTATGGAATAACTTATTCGGACTTAATTCATTACGAGCAGGCCTGGTTTCATCACCACCACCACCGCCACCGCCACCGCCACCACCACCACCACCACCATCATCACCACCACCATCATCATCTTCTTCTTCTTCTTCTTTTTCTTCTTCTTCTTCTTCTTCTTCTTCTTCTTCTTCCCTTGTGCATTAGACATTTCTGTCTGTAGCATCTGTACATCTTTTTCCTTTATTTTGGCCTTCCAACATTTCTGGTTTGTGATTATTAAAATGGACCACGACCAAGAACTGCTGGCAGGCTTAGGTATGATAAATGATCTCTATTCGTTCTTTTATCTTGAAGTGTAGAATCATCGATTTTATTAATTGTCAAATAATTAAGAAGGCGTAGTTAAACATAAAAATAATAGCACATTTTTTCCAAAACACCACAAAAATTAAACCAACACTAGTCCATTCTCCACCCCTTTCATGAATAGAATGCACTGTACTAACATTACTGAAGTCCACACAATTCAAAATATATAAACATTGTAACTGAATAAAATGATGTCAGCGTAGTATAAAATAGAAGTTCTGCTGCAGGCTTAACCCCAAAACTGTAAAATTGAAGAATTTTAGAAGAAAGTCCAGCTGCAGGAAAATTAAACATCTTTGCTGTTTTTATAAATGTTTAAAATTAGTGGCAACATTGTTGTGCTAGTTTCAGTGCCTGGCTGGTTTTGTAAAACAAATACATTAAGAGTGATGCACGTTAAGGTGTTTTTCGCTCCACTTTTAAATGAAAACTGCAAATTGGACAGTTTTTGTATTCCTGAAAAACAGGAGCGTCGATAAGAATCGAATCAGGTTTGCGTGACGGATGGTCAGGCTTGTAAGGTCAGTTCGCATTCACTCAGAAAGCGGAATGGTATTTTCCTTTCCGTAGCTACCTAGTTTTGATGTGTAGCAAATAAGGATAATTTTAGTTTCCTTCACTCCTCCCCCCCCCCCCCAGAAGTCTTATCTTAAATTCTTAGCATTGTTCTCTTAGACTTAGTAATTACACGAATATTAACTTAATTGTATTTAAAATATATTGTATAGCTTGTATAGATGGGAATCAAGAATGTTATTAACTAAACATTATTATCATCATCATCATCATTATTATTATTATTATTATTATTATTATTATTATTATTATTATTATTATTATTATTATTATTATTATTATTATTATTATTATTATTATTATTATTATTATTATTATTATTATTATTATTATTATTAATATTATTATTATTATTATTATTATTATTATTATTATTATTATTATTATTATTATTATTATTATTATTATTATTATTATTATTATTATTATTATTATTATTATTATTATTATTATTATTATTATTATTATTATTATTATTATTGACCGCCTCCGTAGCGTGGTGTTAGTGCACCTACCCCTCGGACGTCGGACCAGGGTTCGATCCCCGGTACTGGCGTGGGATTTTTTTCCCCCTCTGGGAGGCCTGGCACGGGGTGTACTCAGCCTCGTTAGATCCCTGAGAGGCCAATTGAGGAACTACTTGATAAACTAGTAGCGACACCAGGTCACGAAGGCCGCGTAACCGGCTGGGAGGACTCGGGGCGCTGACCACGTCCTGCCCTCCAATTCTGCACCCCCCTGTAGTAGGCAGAGGTGGGGAACGCAGCCGCCGGGCGGTAAGCCGTGGTCCGCGAAGGGCTGTTGCACTAGGGGTTATTATTTTATTATCAATATTATTGTTATTGCTATTATTATGCGTTTATTTGTTTGTCATTCTGTGGCTTACTCATATTCCGAAGCTCCATTGGCAACCGTGTTTTCCCTGCTTTAACACACCATTTACTGCATTGGTGGACTGAATAGAAAGATACTTGGATAATTTCGTTTTCGCATGGATATTACAAGGACTTATACGACAGTTACGAACTTCTCCATTCCCCTTCGTGGTTTATAACCATAGGGAAATCGCTTGCTGACAGTGAATAAATGCTATAATATCTAGGTCGGAAGCTGACATTGCCGCTTTACTGCGGCATTGCTAATGAATTTTCAGTCACGAATGACTCTTGAATGACTCTAGGAAGAGTAATGGACGCAGCGATTTGCGATACTGTTGACAGTTGATAATATTAAGTCCTTAGGAAATCCGTGGAAAACCTCGCCGTGATTCCACTGGAGATTAAAACGGGATAGCTTGGTTAACGTTAAACATGATAAATGTGGCAAGGCACTCGTGCCTGCAAATGAAATCCACGGGTGTATTCATCTCACTACATAACCACGAAATATAAGGCCTCCATTATCACCGTATTCAGTTGTGTGTTTAACATTTTCACTACCAGTAATAAACAACACGTCGGCATATATATTAAAACGACTAGCATTCGTGAAAACTCAGTTCAAAAGCTGCGTTATTTCCGCAGCATTCTTTCTCCCATTCAAACTTCCTCTGCTAATGAACGAAATAGACAATCACCGTGGACAAGGAGCGCATACATATATACCTACATACATACCGACATGCATAACAAATATACAGACAGTTAGACATACCTACTTTGTGAAGACTGCAAGTTATTTGGTACTCGTGGAGTTTTTCTCTGCCGTTAAAGTTCCACACATGACTCATATTTTTGTCCACGGGGGTACGTCGCTTGTCATGTTTACCTGCAGGGGAATACTATCAACCCTTAGTTGTTAACAGCGAAATGGTTAGAAAGGAGGAACAGGGATATCTTTTGGAGCTTGTACCTCAACCGTATTAAGGTATTTAACTCGGATTAACCGTTAAGAAAGTGAATAACTTGGGTCAGAAGGATGGATAATCTCTGAAGAGGCCTTTTCTTCCCATTGAAATAATATAGGGAAGCATAGGAAATGTACAGATCCGAAAACAGAGGCGTACTGCAAAATAATGTAATAATGACTATAGATGAGACGAATGGTACCTATGGGCGGCCGGAGCGTTGCCACGACAGAGCCCCTACATTTTCCCAGTTAGAAGCAACCCGGCGGAGGCTGGCTCAGCCCGGTTCCCCTCCCACCCCTGGGATTCGTATTCCCAACGGGGGCGCGGAACTCGGACTTGTACCACTCATGGGTGGCCCGGAAACCTATAGGCTCACCTTTCAATCCGGAGGAGGAAATTTCCAGAATGCATCCTTTTCCCCTGTCGTGCTCCTGCCGTGACGCTTCCAACCCTGAAAGAAACCTAACGGGATGAAGGATGAAATGAAATGATTAATGTAACGAAATGGAGGGACAGAAAATTTGGAGGATATGGAAATCTTCCCCAGCATTCGTCTGGCAAGTCTGAGGAACCTCCGAAGAAAAAGAAAAAGAAAAAGAAAAAAAAAAAAGAAAAAAAGAAACGTGCGTTAGGAAGGTCGGCCGCGAGGATCGTACGCGCGACATCCCGCATGCGAATCACAGAAGTTACCGCCTGAGCCATCCCGCTCGGTTTATATAATGCTAAGGAATTATTTAAAGACTTATAAAAGGAACATTTTATTTGGATGAGTTGAGTTGTTTACGTGTTCACTATATTGGGGGCTTGCATGACGTTAATTGGTTTGATGTAAAATAAACAAATATTTTGTTAACAACGCTGTCAATTACCACGATCATATCAGCGTCGCCGGTGTGCCGGTATTTTGTCCCGTAGAAGTTATTTTACATGCCAGTAATTCTACTGACATGGAGCTGTCGCTTTTAATCACGTTTAAAAATCGTTTCAGGTCGGGTTTGAACCCACGACCTTGGGATCAGTAGACCAGCGCCTAACCGACTAACTTACGCAGATCGAGTTTGATGTTGTGATCATGTCCAATACATATAATACTATTTGCATAAATGTGCATTATCGTATGCAGCGTAATATTTAACATTTTGTACCACTTGGATATAGAGGTTTGATCTACAACCCCTCGTTTGCTGGGCTTGAGCTTGCCGTGTATTGCCGCTTTAGGCAATGTTCTGCGAATATATTGATAAAATCTTTCTCACTTTTCTCTATAGGAAAAGTTCGAAACTTTATAATTTGAAATGTTTTTATTTTCTGTCCCCTTCACATTTAAATATTATCCTCTAGGTCGACAGGGAATTTATAACTCTGCCGTTACATATATACCTATAATTATAAACCTATAAGTTTATAGCTTCTGTAATACTACGCTATTTATCAGTGTTTAGGTGCATATTTTGTAAAATGTGTTCGTAGTTTGTGTTAAAGTGAAATGAAATAGTTTATATATCATTCTTTACAAAATGCAAATCAAACTTTTAATATGAAATATTCAAAATTTTCGGTTTTAGGGGTATAAAAAGGATCCCAGTTTGACTTTCGAAAATATATGTCCCAAAAAGTTTTGGATATAGAACTAAAATTTTATCATGCCTTATACGTACACTGGATAAAACAATGACAAATTACAGTTAGCATCTTTTGTGGGTTGTTCCCTTAAGTCTGCGTTCGAGTATACTTAGGGCATGTTTCCTGTTTATCTAGATTTATTGGGAGGGGCATCCATGCGCAGCCTGTGAAAGATTTGTTTACAGAGAAACTTATGGGCCAGCACTCCAGATTTAAAATTCGCACGGCATCTGAATGGATTTAAAAACACTGGCTTCATTTCCTTCGAATTGACAGACTAAATAATAGGATTTTAAATATGATAATTGCGGAATTTATACAATTTTCAGTTGTATTACAAATGGTTGCAGCTCCCTGAATGACTTCAAATAATTAAATATACACTTAAAACTTTCAAAAATATAGGCATTTAAATGTCCTTTGGAGAAGTGCTCCAGTGAAAGGGGAAACAGGGTTGTTTCTATATGAAAGCAGCTTATTACCAATAGCGTATACAATCATAAAAGTTTAATAATAATAATAATAATAATAATAATAATAATAATAATAATAATAATAATAATAATAATAATAATGATAATGATAATGATAATGATAATGATAATGATAATGATAATGATAATGATAATGATAATGATAATGATAATGATAATGATAATGATAATGATAATGATAATGATAATGATAATGATAATGATAATGATAATGATAATGATAATGATAATGATAATGATAATGATAATGATAATGATAATGATAATGATAATGATAATAATAATAATAATAATAATAATAATAATAATAATAATAATAATAATAATAATAATAATAGTGCTGCATCATATGAGCTAGACGGGCGGAAGAATTTCTGATATCAGAAAACTATCGGAAAGCATGTTGTAGAACTCCATTCTGATAGGAATTGCTTAGTGTCCTTCATGTGCATTAAGATTTACTGTCCTTTCTAATGATCGAGACGCCACGGAATCTCAGTCTTGCAATTGTATTTTTATTGTGTTATGCACATCTGTGTGCAAAAAATAAAATGGGGCCTTTAGGAATGGAGCTATATGGATTGGTAATTAAATGGTTAGCTCAGCCCTCTGCACAACAAGCAACTTTATCAGGTTACTGATCTCGTCCCCAGGTAGGCAGATGGGCAGTCCCGTTAAGTTAATAATAAGGACGATAATGTTAATAATAATGGGGTGATCGTCATCATCAATAACTTTCGAGGATTAGGCCTTTTGGCCTATTCCCGCCTCAGATTGGAAGTTGGCCTCTCCAGCATTTCCTGCTGGTCCAAGATCTCTTTTCCCTCTTGGTCTGTAGTTGTAGAGACCTTGGGGTAGTATATCTTCCGACATTCGCAATGTTTTGATACTTGTTATTTCTGTAGGTGCTGATGGTTTCTGTTATGGGAGTGACGTGTAGTTCTTCTCTTATTTCTTCATTTCTTTTGTGACCATACAAAGTTAACTTGCTAAAGATATTAATAAGTTCATATAAGCAGCTTCTATTCGTCTAAGTTGGTTTGTGTTTAAAGCCCAGGTTTCTCAGTCATAAAGTAAAGTAGGGATTGCCATCACTTTGTAAAATTTCAAAACAGTCTGTGATCTGACTTTGTTGATTGGTGTTTTCTTGATTGTGTATAGTTGTTGGAATTAGACTGGTTTGATCCCTGTGTCTCTCGGATTGAGGTAAGAAGGATTGCAGCCCAGAAGTTAAAGACATTGACTTCTTCAGTAATGTTGTTGATGGAGATTTTATATCCAAGATGCTTCTTTCCCCTGAAAGCCATTGTTTTGGTTTTATTTATTGAAATTTCTAGGTAACATTCTTTTGCTATCAGTGATAACTTATGTACCGCCTTTTGCAGTACATAAAATACAGGTAATAGCTCAAATAGCGATGGTGTTTGATTACCACGACCCAAATTCACCAGCTCTAGTAGTGCTACGAATATCCGATTTTAGTGGCGACATTTACATTTGGTAGATGACAAGTAACTAGTGGCTTAGCTGTTAGAGAAGTCCAAAGTCATGAAATGTGTTGAGTAGGTGTACTCCAAATGAATGCCGATAGAATTAGGATTCCAAAAGTTAATGTGTCAGTATTAAGAGAATGTCCTAAACCGTAGTTGAAATATGTAGGTTGTGTCGACGTGCTTCAAACATTGATTCGCGTTAATTCACCAGTAGTCTGAACTCCGTTCACGTATTCAGCTCCTTGACTCGTTTAAGCGTCATTGGATCATCTAGTGAACAATATTAATTTCTCGAAATTAACGTTCGCAATAGGGAAATATTTACTCGGGCAACGCGTTAATAGCTTGACTTGGCGTAACGTAGTTTAACACTTTGTTTCACCGGCAAATAAATAAAAATTGTAGCGGTAAAAGGCAATGAACGTGTCATTACTTCAAAATCACTCTATTACCCACACCCACGAGACGAGTTAGCCCGAGGCAAACGACAGCAGCAATGACACACACCGTTCAACGCAGCACCAGCGTCATATATAGATATACTCACTCACTCACTCACAGCTCCGCTTTTTGTCTTTTGCAATTTATTTCAATATAGTCGTAGAGAGGCGAGTTGCAGTGGAGTTTTAGCTAGGTAAATTTGGAATCATTGCGAAATAAAAGTCACTATTGTGATATGGTCGAATTACAGTTGTAAAACTACCGCAGACTGTCATAAGTAAGTGTAGACTATGGTAGTTTTCCTGGTAGAATTGGTCAATTAACAACCTACCCATATTACCTGTACGTTAGGAGTGCTGCATACCTATCGGGCGTTGTCTCATATCGATCACCTTGTTTACGTTTTTGTAGTTGTCATTATTATTACTATTTACTATTATTATTATTATTATTATTATTATTATTATTATTATTATTATTATTATTATTATTATTATTATTATTATTATTATTATTATTATTATTATTATTATTATTATTATTATTATTATTATTATTATTATTATTATTATTATTATTATTATTGTTATTGTTATTGTTATTGTTATTGTTATTGTTATTGTTATTATTATTATTATTATTATTATTATTATTATTATTATTATTATTATTATTATTATTATTATTATTATTATTATTATTATTATTATTATTATTATTATTATTATTACTATTATTACTATTACTATTATTACTATTATTACTATTATTATTATTACTATTATTATTATTACTATTATTATTATTATTATTATTATTATTGTTGTTGTTGTTGTTGTTGTTGTTGTTATTGTTGTTGTTATTGTTGTTATTGCTGTTGGTGGTGTTGGTGTTATTTAACTTTGAATCTTCTCGAAACTGAGAGAAGGTGTATAAAAGGTCGCTTAACCTACGAAACATTAGTATCTCGAAGAACATTTGGAAGCTCCTCTAAGTATACTGCAGTTCAGATCGAAAACACGAGTAATGTTATCTTGAACCGAAAAGTACAATTTTCATTTTGATCACAGTGACCAAAGTAATGATCAAAGATTTTGGTGATCATTATGTTTGAATTTGTCACTAAAATGTTTAATTCGGTGTATTTTGTTATGTTTTTTTCCCTACCAATGCTACCAATACTAACTTAGTTAACATTAACATTACAGTGGCTTGTTCTACTCGTATTCACCTTGGATCAAACTTGTTCCAACTCTGGAAGACTTGATCGATATTGTGGTTTTCACCAGTTGCAATCCGTTGAGCGCATAATGTGGCAGCGCTTTTGTAACTTATTTATTCCTCGCCCACTTGGTGGTGGTGTATAGAAGTGAAAAGCTGAAAGAGAGGGTGCGTGGACGTCACAGAGGCGTGCACGCGAGGAGAGTGATGGCCTTATTGTGGTGGGGTACACGTGAAAGATATATGAGGCGTCCAACAGCAAAGTGACCCACCCTTGTCGTTGATTAGCTCGCTTTGACGGTAGCGCAAGACGATATGAACTCAAGTACACGGTACACAACACACTTGCAGTTCTCATACTAAGTAGGGCTAGGAAGTTGGGGAAAAATAATTTTTTATTCTAGTGTCTGAAAATGAGGCCCAACATAATATATCTTTATTACGGGTCATTACAAGCCAAAAATTGTGAATTTCATTTGTCCTTTTCTGCCTTTTTGGGCGTTTTTTGTTTAAATAACATTTCTTAGCCTTTATGTTTCATTTAACAGCTTTTTTTTTTTTTTTTTTTTTTTTTTTTTTTTTTTTTTTTTTTTTTTTGCAACTTTGCCTTCTTATCAGTATCTAAATTCCTATTTCTTTTAATTAATACTCACTGTTAAAGTGGCTACAGCAGATATTTGAGAGAATCCTCTGTTGTTGTTGTTGTGGTGGTGTTTAACGCCCGCTTTTACTACTACGGCACCGCAGGCGGTGACACTGATGATACATGGAATGAAGATGGAGCACCCGGAGAAAACCCGCCCTGACGCCACTTCGCCCACCACGAATACTACATGCGGGTCCCTGGGATCGAACCCGGGCCGCCTAGGTGGTAGAAGGGCGCTAACCGCTCGGCCACGGCGCCGCCAGAGAATCCTCTATTGCATTCATGCCATAAATATAATTATGTATGTGTGTGTGTGTGTATGTTTTTACCAGCATCGTGACAATGTACTTGATCAGAGGGTAAGAGTGGGTAGGTTGTGTTCACCTTATGTTTGACTATAATTTCAATTTGTGGAAGCAATCTTGATCATAAATATGCCTTAAGCTAAGTAAACTTCTTTTCTGCAATAATTTGCATCTGAATTTGGAACGGGATATTTTCTACTGATATAAGTATCTTGCTCTGCAAATATTGCGAGATGAAAGTAGTGCAAAAAAGCAGTTCCATGTCCGGTAGCATGCTGAACATTAGAAACACGCAGAAAGCATAGAAAAACTTGAATTATTAATTAATTTGGGCCATTTCTTTACGTCCTTTCTTAACATATTTAGGCATTTTATTGTGATTTGGGGAAATGGCCCATGTTAGCTTTCCGAAGTGTATTAAAGTTGTATATAATGTACCTTGTGGTATTTAAAGATCATTAAGTTGGTTTAAGTATCCGCAAAACTCCATTTATTACCTGAATTTCGCCTCAGAGTTAAATTCCTGCATGCGAAAGTGCTAGTATCAGCTTATTATTGCGTAACTTGTTTGTGTTATGTTTCTTATAGGATCACTGATGATTACAAATCCAATTGTGAATAGTTTAATATATAAAATATAACAAATGCTGAAATAAACAGGAAAGACTGTTTGGAAACCCGCTGTGTGCTTTAAATCGCTGCAGTACTGAAAACGTGAAATGCATAAATCACTAGATCTGAGTATGGCTCATTGTTTGTTGTTGCTACTAGATGCAGTGCATTGTGATGAAAAGAGGGTTTGCTGATTAATACTGTATTTGTGTTGCGGGTGGGAAAAAACCGCTAAAATATGCTATTCACGAAACTGTGCAGTATAACATTCAATTTTGCAAACTAATTTACAGAACACAACAAAATATGATGATTGGTTTGGTTGTGCAGTTTAAGTTAAATACGGGCTTGCTATACAATTTACGGACCAAGCTCCCATTCCACATTTTTTATCGCGACTTTGACTGTAGGTCAGACCATTCTTTGCATTTGCCAACGAAACTACTGTTGAGTCGGAGAACGGATGTATTGTGGTCCTGCTCTTTTGTTGTTTTGCTACATTTTTTCTTTCTTTCTTTCCTTCTATTCCATGATGCTGTTTTTAATGGAACACTAAAATACAACCACTGTTTTCAGATTTCTTCTGCGGTTATCCGTCTTATGTTTACCGAATGTGCTGTAATATTTTGTGCAGTTTCCCTTGTAGACGTGCGTATACAAAAGAAGGAATTATCATTTGTCTTAAAATTATTCTCGGGTTATTTTATTATGTTGTAAAACATTGTTTGGCTTGTGCACTGTTGGCGGGGACGAATTAAGTCTAAACGGGATCTTTTTAGCACTTTGTGGAAACAGATAAAACTTGCGAATCACTCATAACTTGTGAGGGTCGGTTTGTATTTGGTAATAGCTCTGTGTTATCTTCCAATAAAGTTACACTACATGCGTTTCAAATGTATACTTTCGAGTGCTAACAGTCAAATAAGTTCTCTTACAGAAGCTAACCGAGCGATATGGCCCCGCGGTAACGTGCGAGGCTCGCATTCGGGAGGTCGTGGCTTCGATCACCGCGGCCAGCCTACCTATTATTTTTTTTTCTTTTTTTAATGACGCTGTCAATTGCCAGGATCATATCAACTTCGCCTGTGTGCCGGAATTTTGTCCCGCAGTAGTTCTTTTACCGCCACTGACATGGGGCTGTCGTTTTTAATCCCACTTAAAGACCCGGTCTGGGCCGGATTTGGAGTCGTCCTTGTTGACCGAAGAGTGAGGTTCTTCAAAGACCCCCTCCACCAATATAAAAGTGGAGAAAAGAGGGTTATTGGTCGTTTACGTTTTTAGATTTGAATTCAGCGTGGATCGGTGCAGTATGACATAACATGCTTGTTTACGGTGTACTGTTTTTCAGTGCAAAGAAAGTCCTCGGTGAATGAGGGGGGGGGGGGGGGCAATATTGCCGATTAGACACGTGTCCGCTGCCCTGCCTATCCTTGTTTATGGTACACGGGACAGCTCAGTTATAGCCGATTAAAGATACATGGCCAACCTGGCACCTTCTATTTTTGCGGAGACTACTATATCAGTTTTAAGTATAACTAGTGAATTCCATCGATATACATCAAACGACTCTCTGTTTGAATATGTACCGGATAGTGATGTCTAACATGCGTAAGAAAGGCAAACCGGTTCATAATGAAACTCGGCCAGTGAGACACATGTTTTTTGTATAGTTTTACTTCTTGGGTAGCACGCGTTCTCAACCACACGCATTCACTATCATTGTCGCACTATTTCCAAACAGATAAGAGCAGCACATTCCTGTCAGAGACTTTCATTCCGTTAGCAAATAGTGCTTCTCTTCGCTTATGTATTTCTACGATATTCAGACATATACGCAACTTAAACTGACCCCCGTCATTTAGGAACATTGCCACCGAGCAGGATGGCTCAGGCGGTAGCGTCTGTGATCCGAATTTGGGAGGTTGTGGGTTCGATTCTTGTGGCCGACTGTACAACCCATAGTTTTTTTTCAGGGTTCCCCGGGTGCTGGGAAAGATAAGTATATCCCACGAATTTCCTTCCACTCCATTTGACCTCACTAATCGTTTCATTTCAGTTTGAGGGTTCTAAGTGTCGGGCGAGTTTAAGCGTGCATGGCGAGTGCACGTCTTCCGGATTGGGAAGGTCTCCGATTCCGCGAACCTCAGGAGATTTGCAAGCCCGCAGGGGGATGGGAGGACGTTTTACGAGCCGCCACCGGGAAGTTTCAATCTTTAATCTTTAACCTTTAGGAACCCTGTCCTCTGCTGTCGTCTCTCCTCCGTCTGGCTATGCTTACTATCCTCTCACCCCTCCCGCTCGAAAGGCGCCCGTCAAGGGCATAGGCAAAAAAGATTTCATTGGTCTAGGTACTAAGTCCCTCTCCCAACATTGCCGGCAGCACATTAAACAGTCATGGATGAGCACACATAAAATCTGTCGGTGTCATTCAAATGTCGCACCGTTGTGTGTAGTTCACCATTGCTTTTACAATAAATAAAACACTAAGCGAAACGTTCTATTAGGTACTATTGTAATTATGTCCGTTTTAAGGTTTTATTCATGAAATTATCCTAATTATTACTCCTTTTTTCTATCTCTGTCTGATAACTTAAGAATGACCTGTAGTAGGTATTACCTATATTATACTTGGAATGAAATGCTGCTCTAGATGCATATTAAAACGTTTTTTCAACACCCGAGCAAAAAGTGTGTGA
The DNA here is from genome assembly GCA_030765045.1 of Tenodera sinensis. NCBI lineage: Eukaryota > Metazoa > Arthropoda > Insecta > Mantodea > Mantidae > Tenodera > Tenodera sinensis. The sequence goes on from CM060962.1 coordinate 38,952,675, forward strand.
AGAGCACAGAAGATATAGGAACCTGCTGCAGCAAATAGCAAAGTGTGACGCCAATGCGGACGACTTCAATCATTGCCATTGTTTAATATGCAATGCAGATCTCCTAGCAGGAGACAAGAGTCTATATGCGTGCATGGAATTACCTACTCCTTAATTAAAAAACAGATGACAACAAGAGAAGCGTCACTAGGCTGTGATTCACCACAGCGTGATTTGTAAACTTCGATAGGGATGTCCAACAATACTGATGCCGGTTGTATTGTCCTCTGCTATTGTTATGTGTCCTAAGGCAAGGCAAGAAATGCTCGATGATATTGAAGGCATGATTCAAGAGAGAATCTGCTTTTTGTCAGAATTTACATCTGCAAAGCAAATGAACTTCTCTTCAACATTTCTGTCAGCATTTATGTAACGAACGGTCCAGAGTTGTTCTTTATTGTTAATGTCAGCAGTTTCATCTAGTATCAATGAAACAAAGAAGCATCAGAAATGTCCCTTTTTATTCCATGCGTCATGACGGCACTCACACTTGAAATTAACACTTGAATTACTCTATTTACGAGCCTTGCTTCGAAACATACTGCCACCAAGTTACTGTGGAGTGGCGCGAATACAAATCACAATGTTTAGGAGAGCTTGATTTTCAATGGCACTGAAAAGATTATATACTACAAAATTGTAATGAACACCAATTTGACAATCATGTGAGGAGAATTACAGGGTATGTAATATATCTCTCACATCCATTGACACCATGCCTCTGACTATAATAGACTTAAAGTATTAATGTGTTGAATGAACACGCTTTAGAGTTTGCACTTGGGGATAGTGTCAACAAACACACTTGACTCGCTATATTTCCAGCGTTTCTATAATCTGTAGTTGAATTTGAGTTATAATGTAGTTTTCTGTTTGCTATTGTTACAGGTGCACGGTGCGCAGTGCCTGTCAGAAAGCCAGCCAGAGTTCACCAAGATGGCTATCGCTTGGCACGGGTCAACAGTGCATAGACTTCGAGCAAGTGCTTCCAGACCGCATCCCCATCAACCAGATGACAACGGTAACGTAAAATTGTATTATTCTCATCTGTAGGAAGGTTTAACTCTATCTGTTCATTTGCTCTCATGAGCCGCAGGCTTTGGACGTCTTTCAACTTTGCGTTTCCTCACAAGAGGACTTGAAAGTTTACGTACATTCATCTCCTGTACAGTGCTCTTCAGTCTTAGTCTCTTTTCAGGTTTATGCTACTCAGAATTAGAAGATTTCTCAAATTAGAATGTAACATCGAGAATATGTTATCTGCCTTTCAGTCATACAAATGTGATGTTAGTCTCAAAGGTACTAGCAGCCCAAATACTGGGTGTTCTCAGACAGTCTTAAAAATTTTTTGAAAGCTTGTATAGATAGAGGAAATTCGTATGTTAAAAGCTACAGTGATTTATTATTTTCCTTACTCAATTTTGTCTTATTTCCCATCCACCAGGCCCTGAATTTCCTGATTTAGTTGAGAATATAACACAACAGGTCCAAAGGCTGCTGTGCCCATATTAATTACGAATGCCGTGGGAATTGCCATAAGATTTTATAAAAGTAGATATATCCCTCCTGTGACCCGTAGAGTTATGGCTGTATACACCAGGACACTCTTTCTTAAAGACATGCAGACACTGTTACCTAATGTTCATATAACACAGTGAAGCTTTTTGGAGTGATAAGCCACGCGTAACGTTTTATTAATAACGTTTCCCAGATGAGTCAGAAAATGTAATTCTTCTTTTTCACCGAAGGCCTAGTTTTTTTTTTTTCTTTCTTTTTTTAATTAACTTCCTCCAACATTGTGTCATATCGCACGACTGAATGAAATGAAATGGGTGAAATGATGCTCAAATGAGCCCGAGGTCCATGGAGCTTTAAGTTACCCGACATTCGTCTTCTCAGGGTAGGGAAAACCTCGGAAAAAACCTTACCCGGATAACTTATCCTAAGCGAGATTCGAACTCGCGACCTCTTGAACGTGAGGCAGACACGCTAACCATCACGCTACCGAGGCAGGCACCAAACTCTCTGATCAATGAGCACGGTTCGCTACACTAGGAGCAGTTGATCCCCACCAAACTCTCTGATCAATGAGCACGGTTTGCTACACTTGGAGCAGTTGGCCCACACCAAACTCTCTGATCAATGAGCACGGTTTGCTACACTAGGAGCAGTTGATCCCCACCAAACTCTCTGATCAATGAGCACGGTTTGCTACACTTGGAGCAGTTGAACCCCACCAAACTCTCTGATCAATGAGCACGGGTTGCTACACTTGGAGCAGTTGATCCCCACCAAACTCTCTGATCAATGAGCACGGTTTGCTACACTTGGAGCAGTTGGCCCACACCAAACTCTCTGATCAATGAGCACGGTTTGCTACACTAGGAGCAGTTGGCCCACACCAAACTCTCAGATCAATGAGCGCGGTTGGCTACACTAGGAGCAGTTGGCCCACACCAAACTCTCTGATCAATGAGCACGGTTTGCTACACTAGGAACAGTTGGCCCACACCAAACTCTCTGATCAATGAGCACGGTTTGCTACACTAGGAACAGTTGGCCCACACCAAACTCTCTGATCAATGAGCGCGGTTTGCTACACTAGGAGCAGTTGGCCCACACCAAACTCTCTGATCAATGAGCACGGTTTGCTACACTAGGAACAGTTGGCCCACACCAAACTCTCTGATCAATGAGCACGGTTTGCTACACTAGGAACAGTTGGCCCACACCAAACTCTCTGATCAATGAGCGCGGTTTGCTACACTAGGAGCAGTTGGCCCACACCAAACTCTCTGATCAATGAGCACGGTTTGCTACACTAGGAGCAGTTGGCCCACACCAAACTCTCTGATCAATGAGCACGGCTTGCTACACTAGGAGCAGTTGGCCCACACCAAACTCTCTGATCAATGAGCGCGGTTTGCTACACTAGGAGCAGTTGGCCCACACCAAACTCTCTGATCAATGAGCGCGGTTTGCTACACTAGGAGCAGTTGGCCCACACCAAACTCTCTGATCAATGAGCGTGGTTTGCTACACTAGGAGCAGTTGGCCCACACCAAACTCTCTGATCAATGAGCGCGGTTTGCTACACTAGGAGCAGTTGGCCCACACCAAACTCTCTGATCAATGAGCGTGGTTTGCTACACTAGGAGCAGTTGGCCCACACCAAACTCTCTGATCAATGAGCGCGGTTTGCTACACTAGGAGCAGTTGGCCCACACCAAACTCTCTGATCAATGAGCGCGGTTTGCTACACTAGGAACAGTTGGCCCACACCAAACTCTCTGATCAATGAGCGTGGTTTGCTACACTAGGAGCAGTTGGCCCACACCAAACTCTCTGATCAATGAGCACGGTTTGCTACACTAGGAGCAGTTGGCCCACACCAAACTCTCTGATCAATGAGCGCGGTTTGCTACACTAGTAACAGTTGGCCCACACCAAACTGTCTGATCAATGAGCGTAGTTTGCTACACTAGGAGCAGTTGGCCCACACCAAACTCTCTGATCAATGAGCGCGGTTTGCTACACTAGGAGCAGTTGGCCCACACCAAACTCTCTGATCAATGAGCGCGGTTTGCTACACTTGGAGCAGTTGGCCCACACCAAACTCTCTGATCAATGAGCGCGGTTTGCTACACTTGGAGCAGTTGGCCCACACCAAACTCTCTGATCAATGAGCGCGGTTTGCTACACTTGGAGCAGTTGGCCCACACCAAACTCTCTGATCAATGAGCGCGGTTTGCTACACTTGGAGCAGTTGGCCCACACCAAACTCTCTGATCAATGAGCGCGGTTTGCTACACTAGGAGCAGTTGGCCCACACCAAACTCTCTGATCAATGAGCGTTGTTTGCTACACTTGGAGCAGTTGGCCCACACCAAACTCTCTGATCAATGAGCGCGGTTTGCTACACTAGCAACAGTTGGCCCACACCAAACTCTCTGATCAATGAGCGCGGTTTGCTACACTTGGAGCAGTTGGCCCACACCAAACTCTCTGATCAATGAGCGCGGTTTGCTACACTAGGAGCAGTTGGCCCACACCAAACTCTCTGATCAATGAGCGCGGTTTGCTACACAAGGAGCAGTTGGCCCACACCAAACTCTCTGATCAATGAGCACGGCTTGCTACACTAGGAGCAGTTGGCCCACACCAAACTCTCTGATCAATGAGCGCGGTTTGCTACACTTGGAGCAGTTGGCCCACACCAAACTCTCTGATCAATGAGCACGGTTTGCTACACTAGGAACAGTTGGCCCACACCAAACTCTCTGATCAATGAGCGCGGTTTGCTACACTTGGAGCAGTTGGCCCACACCAAACTCTCTGATCAATGAGCGCGGTTTGCTACACTAGGAGCAGTTGGCCCACACCAAACTCTCTGATCAATGAGCGTTGTTTGCTACACTTGGAGCAGTTGGCCCACACCAAACTCTCGGATCAATGAGCGTGTTTTGCTACACTAGGAGCAGTTGATCCCCACCAAACTGTATGATCAATGAGCGCGATTTGGTACACTAGGAGCAGCTGGCCCACACCAAACTCTGATCAATGAGCGCGGTTCTCTACATTAGAAGCAGTTGGTCCCCACTAAGCACTCTGGCCACTGAGCACGGTTTGTTGCACTAGGAGAAGTTGGTTGCCTTATCATGCCTCAAAGTACTCAAGAGACTGCATAACACCTAGTCCACTCAACGTGGTAATTAAAAATGCCGATATCTGGCACAGAATTTGGATGCCGTTTGACCGCAGGTACCAGTGCTATCGTAGCGCTATACAACTAGTCTGACAAATGCTTATAGTTTTCAATTATTGAATTGTTTCTTGTACAATTGACTAATTACTGGCGTGCGTTGTATTAAGAGTTTTATGCATCAATAACTATGTAACTAAAAAAATGTCCTTTTGCCCCTTGTCGCCCTGTTTTATTCGTTGAAATTGTATGCTATTTGCAATATTGGTTGTAATTCTTTTTTGTATTAAAAATTTATCATGAGTCAGATTTTAATTGTACACTAACTTATGTCTATTCCTTATACTTACAAGGTTATTATTAACCCCAATTGAGTTAAAGTTGATAAAACAATAATGTTCTATATATCATAGTAAAAGTTAGCTTCTAATCCAGATATAAATATTGTTAAAACAAGTCTATCTTTTAATTTTACCAGGATGTGGTGTAATTCACATGGTATTCCCCACGAAGGAAGAAAAAAAGGAAGCCTTTGGAAATTTAAGTGTCCGGCACTAAAATGTTTGCCTGAGGTAGCTGATTTACATTCATGAATTAGTACACTTCTTCAATTGCTCATCCAATCGAAATATTGCAAGCAACGAAACGTACCAGAAGTATTATTCCTAAACTCGTTTCTGGTGTAGCGTTAAAAAACGAATAATAAAGGACTTTGATTTTTTTTGGCTTCGTTTCCCACTAGAAACCGTCTCCACTTTGAGAAAAGTAATTAATACGCCAATTAGTATATTCTCTTAGTAAGATTCAACATTCTGATATACAAATTTCACGACAAAGGTTTTAGGCATTCTTGAGCGAAAGGGTAACTAATATAGACACACAGAAAAACAAATTTCAAAACTTTTTCATCAGCTATTCATCCAAAACTGAAACTTGTTTAAACATTTTGCACTACGATATGTATGCTTATTGAGCTTATAAACAAAACGCGCTCAGCAACGTAATTGGTTTCGATCGAGGCTCGAAGAGGGTAGATGGAAACATTCCACAATCGCAGGTTTCCTTGTTTTACCATGCTTAAGCTGAGGCTTCTGGTAAGAGGGTGAGTTCTGAAACGGTGACATCTGTTAACGGAATTGGTACCTCATCCTAGCAGCAAGTTATCGAGCGGTGAATTGGACCCGAAGGGGATGGGACGGTTGATGAGAAGCAGTACACTTATATTGTGATGCTGAGGGAGAAGACGATTCCACCAACATGGACCCACTCTTTCGGAATGGATTCTCGGAGTCAGCATGAATAGAATAATGCAATTTGCCTTTCTCCCCCTTTCGAAATGTATTGTGTGTGTATTTGCCGATGTGAATTTCTTCTTGAAACCCAATAAATCCTGCAAGCGGCATTAGTGGAAACAGCCAGACGAAAGTTCTCTGTTTGGAATTCTGAAAGTGCTCTTGTTTTCCACATGATTCTGCTCTCTTCGGCGTTACACAGTGAAACAAAAGTCCGTTATCTTCCGGTATTTATCTACCCTTAGTTATAGTGCTTCGCATTCAAACTTAAAATCTGCCTTGTGAATCTCTTCAAGATTTAACTTCTTCCCTAGAGAAACTCTCAGATATTTTAACATAGTAAAAGCTATCACCCTGGATGCAAACTCGTAACAAAGAAATGAAGAAAATTAATAGTGCTTCATTGGAACTAAAATTGCAGTTTTCCATCTTATCGAACTCTGCCCACAAGTTCGTAAAATAGAGCTAATACTTATTTTTGTTGAGAGCTTCCTCTAGCGTTGTTCATTTTCCGCCGGCGTTATTTTTACATACCCTATTGAAATCGATTTGAATCCATTTGCCTTAGTTCGTATCGAATTTCACATTTAAACAAACGTAAGAGTAAGTAAGGGTTAATAGTTATGAGACCATATGTTTCAGTGTTATAGTATATTACTGTTGTTATAACGACACAAATTCCGTATATTTTAGCACACAGAGTCTTCATGTATAATCCCTGTAAGACAGCATATTCTTGTAGAGTAGCAAGGCAGTGATTTATAGACATATTCCCTGTTCGTGAAGAGAAACGGTTCGTAATCTTGTGAATATATTTAGGGAAACGGGATCTATTGTTGATAAGAAATCGAAATTAATTTCTTCTGTTGTTACAAAGGAGTGACTCGATGACATTGGAGAAATGTTAGAATGAACACCAAAGAAAGCTCTCAGAAAACTAGATTAGTAATTTCCAAATATGGGCTTGGAATGCCACTAAACTTCAAAGCTATAACCCTAAAGATTACTGCAGTCCAAATGTTGCAACCCCGCGATAATGTAAGTATAGTTAATTTCTGCAATTGGCAGTTGGATAATGCTAATGATCAGTCTGTCGATCCGAATTTATATTTTTACATGCCTGTGAAGAATTAATCATTATTTACATTGTTTATGTAACTGTTCTTAAAGTGAGAATTGCGTGGGCCCACAAGTACATAATTTGCAACATATCCTATGTCGAAGGTATGTGGTTGTAGCTGTAACTTGCATGAGAAATCTATGCACTTGAACTTACGGGACTATGGATATCTGACTTCGCCGGCAAACAGCCTACTTCCCGGTGGCAAAGAAATCCCTGTTAGGCCGGCTACTTGTCCAAACAAAAGCTCTGTATCTACACCATGTGGCTTACTCTAATGATCTTCCGAGCTTGGACTTCTAAATTAATGACAGACACTTGAAGGATCAGCGTAACTAAAGTTACTCACATTGACCGTCATTCTGAAGTTAACCTGAGATCATTTTGATATGTTTGAACAAAATTCATAACATAATAAATTTTATAAGTATCATAAATTAATATTATTACTACTATTACTTTTATTATCACCATTTTATTAATGTGGTTAATTTTTAAAATAAAAGTGCGGATTTCTGGTTTGGTTTCTGAGTGTGCTTATGATACATATATTTTTCATATTGGGAAAATATTTGATGTAGATAAGATCGTATTTATAACGCGTGCATCTGTGTTATTTTAAGGAAATTAATTCTTATTATTTTCACGCAGAATACATTTTACATCGATACATTTGAAGCAAGTTGTATATATGATTCTTAAAATAAAATAATAGTTTGGAAAATAGTAGCAGTGTTAAATTGGATCAATTGATCTACAAACACCCTTAAATTTGCATTAATTCCTAGCTGGTTGTGGAGTTCTGTTATTTCCGTTCGAAAGAACTGCATATATCAAATTTAGTGCAGGATTGAGGCAAGAATCTAGATCAGCCTCTTTATTGGTCACTTCGAAAATCAACGCAATCAACACTTTGTACAGCTTGTTCATAAAGCGCTCAGTAGTTATTGCCTCTAGACCGACATTATTGGCAGTTCACTGCCTGCCTTTTGTGTTCTAGTTTGTCGAATTTTAAACTCCGTACCTTTCAACGGAAGCAAAGATCGGGAAATGCATATTTTTTGCTTTTTGCTGCAAATATATTTTGTTTAGAAGCAAGTAGGGTTTATTTGATAGTAATGTATAACATTAAGGCAACATAGACCTACTAGGCTGTGACTGTTTCAAATTTGCAATGCAAATTTCGTGTGTTCGCACTCACATCCGGGTTTAAGAGAAGCTATCAAACATTGTCGCATCCCGTTTCCCTTCTGCAGCGTGTGTGGGTATAAAAATGGACTCTACCCGTAGAATGCCGGTTCCTAAATGCGTCTTAATTCCCCAAAAACGAAATAAACAAGCTAGGAGCTGTTGGCTGATTCTCTCCCTTTGCAACACACATTACACCGTGTTTACTGAGTGCTTAAAGATATAATAATGGATTTCATTCCCTGCTAGTTGCAACACTAGCATGTACGTGTGAGACAGAGAGAGGCTAGGGGATTTTGTGCCTGCAGAGGGCGTATTAACTGAAGGAAAGGAAAATGTAATCCGTCTCTTAGAAAACGCGAAGAGAAAACATCGGAGCATTCAAGTCTCGACCTGCATTTCATCGAATTTATTGTAAATGTTTATGTCACTACCTTATGTTATCTCGTATGTTTGCAAGTTTATAGTGCAGTGTGAACTGCGCTGAAGAAAGCTAACCATCAAGATCTTTTCTCTAATTTCCTACCATCCGCAAAGGTCACTTAAGCTAAAAACTCATTCAGCTTGAGTAATATTGTGCTACTTTATACATTCTGCCATATATTTACAGTTTAACAAAAGACTTGAGTGATTTCACTTCTTAAGAGTGCCGACTGAAAAGCAGGTAAAAGCAATGAAGGCCAGGAGTGTCTGAAATAAGACAAAGTACCCCATAAAAGAATAGAGAGGGATTTGATCACTTCTTAGAATTTCAGTCAAGCAACGTCTGGGCAGTCAAGCAAACTTTCGACCACCTATACTCTTAAGGGCTTCTCAGGGTAATTAGGGCCATAGAGGTAAAATGGCCGAGAGATGGTTGACAACTCGGAGGTTATTTGATGCACCAACTCCGAGAAAGCTTTAAATCTCAGATTGATCCAGTTTTGTTATAAAAGCAGCGGTCGATTTGCCACCCACATATCGCCTGCATTTTTGAGAGCTTCCAGGTGGTTGTTAAACTAACGTTGTTTAGTAGTTGATGTGTCTAGGTTTGCCTGAATATCGACGGACAATTTAAACCTGATTTAAGAGTACTGTAGCTTTTAGGCATACACCAACAATGACGTCAGCTGTGGAAGTCGCCGAAACAGTACAGTTGGCAGTGGCACTAAAGATTGTAAGAATGGCCTGTTATAAACTTACAAGAGTCGTAGCTCAAATAAAGAACCCGGAGGACAAGCGCTATAGTAAATCCATGTACAAAATCCCATTATTTATTTCCAAAGTTACCCCTTGTATGCTAATGGAGCTCAGAAGTCAGGATGGCATTAAATTCCAAGCTGAAACACAGAAAGGCACCTAATACGCTCCGGGCCAGGCCGTGAAGTGCTACTAGCAGTTATCTTCAACAAAGACTTTGTTGGAAATATTGAGGGAGGTAGAAGTTCGGTCATCATTTCCGTATAATGCCTAAATTTTAATGAAGAGTGAATTAGTTAACATTATTTTAAGTATCCTCGTTAAGTCGTTTTCTGCTCCTGGAACGAAAGAAATGACCAAAGTCGCAGGTGTTCTAACAATTATTAGTACATAGTTCAGGATGCTCTTTACTGTATTAGTAGGGAAGATGCTGAACTAAATGTTCATATTTTCTGCACTAAGACGAAGTAAGTGCTGTACTGCCGACAACACTGAAATCTTTACCTGGCACACAATGGCCAAGACACTATTCCGCGCTGTTACTCCAACTACTCCCTAAAACATTTCTTCGGCTTCTTTAGAATTTAAATACTTAAAACTTTAATAAAAAAAATGGTGAAATAATCTTTTCAGCAGGAGCCTTTATTGAAGAGTAATGCCCAACTACATTTGTGAAAAGCAGACTTGCATCTTGCAGAGTTAACGTAATCTTTAAGGCTTACGTTAGCAATATAAGCGCAATAAAGGTCTGATAGACATGGAAATGAATAGTCAGAGATGCATTTAAAATTACATGGACAGCTTCATCATTGCTAATGTCAGCTACTCCATTAAAACTCCAAACCAGAAGCAAAAAGTACTTAAGTCTTGAGATAAATGAAGTTCTGGTATGAATTAAATGTACTTTAAGAAAGTACACGCAGTATGTTGTAGTTCGTTATACTCTCATTAAGGCTTCCCTGAAAGTCGCGCGTCACTTTTTTCCAAGGCTGCTTGCAGCTCAGTATGTGATTTGGCAATAATTATCAACTGACCGTTAAAATGGCTTTGTTTATACAAGGACATTAAATATGGTTGCAGTTATAGCGAATAAAATATAAATGAGCAGTGCTGGTGATAAGAGATTAGCAAGACAAATAGCTATATCGAATAGCCATAAAAATCCTTCAGTGCGCGGATACAGGTGGTAGGTACATGGCAACGAGCAACATTGCTGTCATAACTTCCTTGTTATGCTGTTCATTGATCGGTGGTTGTGAATGTTACACATGCACCAGATTCGAAAAGAGAATTCAGTTACCTCCTGCGGGAATTTGTTGA
>CM060962.1:38966014-39008514 GCA_030765045.1 Tenodera sinensis
TAGCGTTTTTTTTTTTTTGTTTTTTTTTTTGACGTGGTACACACTGTTGTTGCATTATCCAGTACCGTAAATAACAGTAACGCATTTTACCATGATTGACTCCAAATGGTCAACGTAACACATAAAGTGAAGTCCCTACTGCAGGTAGCCGCATTTGAAGACATTGTTTAAGTATATGATTACCCTGCATATTAAGAGTGATATTGTGTTCTACACTCCAGTCCTAAAATTAACGATAGAAAAAGAAACTAATGCGATATTTGGACCGGGGAGCTTGGGCGTGCAAGGAGTGCCTTCTTAACCTCTCGGCCATTCTTGGAATTCTCCAATTCCTTCGAAATAGTTCCCGGTAGTTCGCTTCTAATCTGTACAGGTTGAGTATCCCAATAAGATAGCTTTTTAAACTGTAAAATATCTATCATAGCAGTCCAAACTTTTTTCTCTACTGTGATGTTTTAGCAAGCGTTAATACGTTGTCACATCTTTATTTACTGTTGGAGCAGTACCGTATATGTTTGGATGTACAAATGAATTATTTTGCATAAAAGTGGCAATACGTATTCTAACCAAGTAAGTGAAATGAAACGTACAGGGTCAGGTCAGAACCAATGTAGAAAACAGATAATAGAGCCCTACACTTCCATGTGTACTCTTCTCTTACTGTTCAAGATGTTGTAGCATTTCACTCAGTCCGTTGTGGTATGCAAAGGCATCAACATCCAAGGTGGAATACTGTCCGGACTGTTTAAATATCTGTAGCCACTATCGGTAATCTCTGTTCAAAATACACTGCTGTTTCTACAGGGTAATGAGTGGCAAACAGAGTTTTGGTGAAATTACCCGGAGTTTCTGTTTGTGTTAGAATTTATGTACGAATGTCCAAAATTTTTTGACATTTCTGTCGTCCGTAAGGTCATTTATTAGTTTACATATTATCTTCCTCTGAAACGTTGAGTAGACGGTGGAATTTGAGATGGTAATGTCGAGAGGTAGTACATATATTATTGCGGACATTGATCCATAGTCCTGGTATATCACCCGCATTTAATAAGGCATTTTACTAACTCCTGCTGTATCTGTTACATCTCAGAGCAGACGTAGAAAAGATGTCAAAACTGACCAATACGGAGCGGCATGTTTGCGACCATGCGGTGGTCAGCAATCTGAAATTGCAAACATATTTTAAACATGCTCTTCGACTTCGTGAGTGTGGCAGGATTCGTTTCATTAAATATTCTTACATCCAAAAGTACAGAAGTAAGGTGAAACATTTGAAGTAAAGCTAAAGACATTGTTGGTACAGTAGTTTGGTGCCCCCTGCTTCGCCTACACCTGCTATGGTGTGGCACACCTCGTTCATCAACAGTGCCGGCGAAATTGCCGACCATAATGGACCCAACGATGAGATCAATTAGTGGAGACGCAGTATTGATTTTGGCCAGTGCTGGTCCTGATAAAGATATGAACTGCACCTAACGTGTGAACATTATATTCTTTAAAAAAATCTGATGTGATACATTCACATACCTTTGTCTACCCATTATCGCTGACTCTTATATATAGTTTATTTTTCCATCTACTTCATGATAAACAAGATAAACATTTGGGAAAATAGTTTCATTTCACATTCGTTGTTTATTTAGCGAAATCATGTTATTTCCAATATCTGGAATTCATTTTGATTAAAACTTCAATAAAAACACTGTATTAAAAATATGAGAAATTTCATGTGACTAAAACGTTTCTAAACGTAACCAGTTTCATTCCTTACACGCAAAATAGTAATTTTATCAAGAATGTATGTCCATTGCTGTGTAGAGCGTTTTAGTTAGCTACTATAGTAAGCTAATTAAAGTATTTTACCTCATAATCTATAGAAGTTATGAACAACAACGTTGATCATTGTATCATACCTCCGGAGCAGTCTGCAGTAACTGCTATAACAAATTTGTTCATCGTTGGGAAATTTGGAAACTACATCTTTGGATTCTATTTAAATTTTGAGTGCTATTTCTAGTAAAACATGATGATGATGATGATGATGATGATGATGATGTCTCATCAGGGCTACTCTGTTTCAAATAAGTAACTATGTAATTCTAAAAGGCAACACTTGTAGCGTATTTAAGTATGTGCTACAAGCTTTGTTTACCGTCTAACTAGTGTCCAAATGATCATGTACGAATCAAAATAGCTTAATTGTATGTCCAGAAAACTTGAAATTTCAGCTCAATAGATGAAAACCAAATTGAAGTGCAATCTCAGCACTTAAGAACATTTCACCGGATAAAGTGTGCTGGAACTGTTAACATTGATGTTGCTGATACTGAATCCGTAGAAGACGCTCTCACGAAGCGGCCAATTCAGCTGACGACTTCTGCTCGGCCAGTTTGTGCAGTTGAACTGTGACCCATTGAAAATCCATATAGGTATCAACTTAAATTACAAATGCAAAGCGAAAAAATAGATAGGTTTTACTTTATCGACGGTAGATAAAAATTATCTCTAAAGTTTGTGTGATCATTCTTAAGACAACTTTGTTGATGCAGAGGAAAGCTCTTGTGTTTCGGTACCTACTATATCATATTATCTGTTTTAAGATGGCGTTAATCTGCAAAATGCATTTTGTCCTCCATTGACAGACAGAATTATATCTCTGGATAGATATATCCAATTTGTTTGAAATGTCGTGTGCTTATTATTATCATAACTGTCCAACTACTACAGGTCGTTTTACAACATGTTTCATCCATTAATATTAAGTTCTATTTATTTATTTATTTATTTATTTATTTATTTATTTATTTATTTATTTATTTATTTATTTATTTATTTATTTATTTATTTATTTATTTATTTATTTATTTATTTATTTATTTATTTATTTATTTGTTTATTTATTTATTTATTTATTTATTTATTTATTTATTTATGTATTTATGTATTTATGTATTTATTTATTTATTTATTTATTTATTTATTTATTTATTTATTTATTTATTTATTTATTTATTTATTTATTTATTTATTTATTTATTTATTTATTTATTTATTTATTTATTTATTTATTTATTTATTTATTTATTTATTTATTTATTTATTTATTTATTTATTTATTTATTTATTTATTTATTTATTTATTTATTTATTTATTTATTTATTTATTTATTTATTTATTTATTTATTTATTTATTTATTTATTTATTTATTTATTTATTTATTTATTTATTTATTTATTTATTTATTTATTTATTTATTTATTTATTTATTTATTTATTTATTTATTTATTTATTTATTTATTTATTTATTTATTTATTTATTTATTTATTTATTTATTTATTTATTTATTTATTTATTTATTTATTTATTTATTTATTTTTACATGCAGTATTTAGCAAAATCAGTAATGTTTTAGGCTGAGTTTCAAAAGCATATATATCATAACAACCACAAAGAAGTCATGCAATTCTATCCAGTAGTTTCTGGGAAAAGGTTCATTTTATAAAGAAAAATTTAACTAGCAGGAAACTGAGTATAACGAATTTGGTGTACCTGGGACAGTTTCCTCCACTGTAGCTCTGCAACTTCCCATTCTTTTTGGGACATGGCCTACACATTCTAGTTTTGCAATTGCCACATTTTACCATCTAGCATACAAACATTGAACTTTGCAGTACTTTAGGAGGCAAATTTGAAACCTGTTTCAGTTAGAAAAAATGATAATATTGAAGTGCACAGTAATGTGGCATTTAAATCGTCACACTCACTTTAAAAATGTCAAATTCAACACCCTATAACTAAAATATAATGAAGATATCACAATAAAATAACCTTTACATGATTTACCAATATATTGGTTACCTGATTCACAAATAAAAAGTCACAAATTTCATGTGTAATGCAAGTTAAAGCCAACTTAAAATAGACACGGGGATTAAATGTTACAACAGACTTTGTTGCCCTCAGCTGCGTCCAGTTTCTAAGTCAATTACATGGTTTTGTGTGTGAAACTGCGAGTGAGAGTGCGTCTTGTTAACATTTCCGATATAAAATCCTGTTATAGAATTTGGTGAACTTTGTGAACACGCTAAGTTTTCAAGTAGTTTGGAGAGTATTTCCGAAATCGATTGTGAAGGAAGCAGACGCCAGTGGTCCATAGGACTCGTGCAACCACACATCTTTACATCTGCCCTGTCACGAAGCATGAACATATTCAGAAATGTCGATTTCCAATAGCGCCCTCTCACGAGGCAGATAATGTAACAGTATTAAATGGATCGATCGCTTAAAGCTTTCCACTGAGCTTTAAACTGATTTGTTTTTCCATCGCTTTTCTGAAAACCTTTCAATAAAACGACTGATCAGATACCTCTATCCTCTAGACAAAAGGAGTGAAATTCAAACAATGAAAGCATTTTTATTTATCTGCATTTCCCATCCAAGGCTAATGCATTTTACGCAGCTATGCTATGGGGCCTTTTACTCCTTCCAAGAAAAAGGTTGGCATGCCTTTCGCCATTTGCAACATCTGTGACCTGGAGCCAGTACTTTTTTGCCTGCGTTTGTTTACTCAACCGCCATTATATTAAGAAGACTTTTAAAGATGGGATGCATATCGTAATATTTAGTGTCTCCTTGACATTTCCAGATCTAAGAAACTCACATGTAGGGCAGATATAAGTATGTTCAATATCAGCTAAAAGTGGAGGGGTTAAATCTAATTGCCTTAATCCCGATATCGATAACAGGTTTAGATGTTCAACCTATTAAGTATTTAAAGAGTATCAATGAAGCGTTTGTTTAGACACCTATGACATTGCTCGTACTACAAACTATTAGTATTATGAAAGAGAGTAAACTGAACACTACCTGTTGTTGTATTTAGGCAATTTGTGTGCATTGACCAGATAGCGTATAGCATATGTCCTCAAGCGCATATGAAACACATAGGTTATCTAGGCAACTTGTCTGCTTTGCATGCATGGCGAGGCGTGCATCCTACAGGAGATTCGCTCAGACCATAGTGGGGGTTTTGTGATCTGTGTTTTGTGGAATCTGAAAAAACTGAAGTGCAGAAATATTTCCAAAAATAATGCGGAGGCTGGCAGATATGTGCTACTGCCCAAGGAACTTACTTGAAAAGTGGTGTTCAGTAAAAATTTCAATTCTCTTTTAACCTAAGTTCCTACATAAGCTTGATTTATCTGTACATGTTTGCATTTTCATGGAGAATTTTTTCAAAATTCTTGATAAGACATTTATCTACGTTTAGATATTTGCACGGACAACCTCAAATACATTTATAAATCAACAAAGGGAATAACACTAAATTTTAAGATGTTATTTTTCAAATTGCATATGTCTACATCTTGCTTTAGTTAAAAGAGACACTCGTAACTACTAAACAATTGCATGGTATATACTTTGTAAATTAAGGGTAAAAGAATTATTTAATGCTGGAAGCCATTGTAGTTATCCGAGTTAATAAGTTACCAAATATTTTAACGGCTAATTTTGTATTAAGCGTGTAATTAATTTTTCATATCCTCTTAAGTGTTTTTAAAAGCGTTACCCATTGAAGAAGAATTAAATGTCCTTTTTGAGATCTTATGGAAATTAATTAAAGGAAGAATGAGTTGTAGAACAATTTTTGTTGTATTACTGGCACTTTTTTCGGCAACAAACGCTCTCCTTTGCGTTCAAATTTATGGCAGCAATCCCATTAGGGTTTGTTTTGCGAACTATAATAATAAACAACCCAAGGCACAACAGTCCTTTCCAGACCTAGGTCTACCGCCCAGCCGCTGCGTCCCTCACCTCTGGCCACCACAGGCGTGCAGTATTTGAGGTTGGACGTGGTCAGCGCCCCAATCCCTCCCTGTCGATTGTGCAGTCTACGCAACCAGGGTCGCTTACTTTTCTGTCAAACGGTTGAAAACAAAACTGTTTAGTTAATAGTGAAACCTCGAACTTCTATTATGGTCTATAGTCCTCTGATTTCCCTGATTGGCTAAAGCTGTTTATGAATCAATTCCTACTGGAATCAACTAGAGAATCAGAGACATCAGAATATCTTCCCCCACGTGGAGTTAATCACCTGATAGGAGCTGGTTCCACCTTACTGATGTGAGCACCTTAGTTGCGATGTCAGTCTAACTATAAAACGGACTAGACCTTCTTCCGGCATCGTCTATTCAGTTCAACTGTTGCCGAGGAAGGCGACATAGTTTGGAAAGTTAGTACCTACCTTATAGGTCAGATAGTAATGTCACCCTTATGTTGGAAGTTTGATTACTGCCATCTCCAGCACGTTACAGGCTGTAGGACATGATTTCACTCCGTCACTCTCACTATACTGCCTGAAGAATTGGTCTGCAGCCTGATGAAGCTACTACTACATTAAACATTCGTTTCTGAAGAATTAATAAGAGCAGTTCATTGTGTAATTGTTGCACTCTTTATATGTGAAGAGGAATACAGGAATAATTAAAACGGTTGATCACATGAGAGTTCAAAGCACAAAATAATATTCCAGTTTTGGTTCACCGCACCACAGATGTCTACGTTTACCGTGAAAAGAATGTATTCTATCTCCGTCCACTCAATATAAAATACTATCAGAGTGTACAACCATATATGCGAGATTATGTGGCTGTAAATCCTGTAAACGTTTCACAATGAAAGTAAAACTCTATTCTTGTGATTGAAAGATACCAGCGAGAAATAAGGAACTTTGGAGCATCAAGTTGAGCTTTCCTTTGACATTTTGCACCTTGAGGTTTTGTGGTGATTGTAGCCAACTGCCGCTTTTGAACGGTTCCATTAAGACGGAAACTTGGTTAACACCGTGTATACCGCTGTACTTCCGGCCGGAACGAGAAGCTACCCATCGTTCTCCTTCGTGTGTAAACGTGCGACCCTCAACGTCCAATTCCCCGGAGGCTGTAACTGTGGCAGGGACTGATTTAGCTTTGGCTTTGCTTTGATATTAGCTTTACTGTCATCCACAACATTTTATCCAATAGCCGAGAGTTGCCTATTGATCGCAACGCGGTTCTCGTTCAGGCATTTAGCATATTTACCAATAAAAAGCTTTACATCAAAACTTGCGTATGTTTCACACGTGATATAAAAACCAGCACAAAGAATCCAACTCAACTGTATACGCTCTAAAGAACAAAAAAGAGTCATTGCCGTCGGGCTTTGTATGTTTCCGGGAATTTTGGAATGAAACTAGGTCCATTATTGAGAGAGCGTTTAGAAGTTCAAGCCTCCCTCAGACAGGCGAGATGCGGTACGCGGTATTTCCGCACGCTCCCGTAACATTCACAGGGACCGATCGCGGTATGAGTCAGTACATAGGAGAAAGCAACTTAAGCGGATGATTTAAATAGTGCCTAAGCAATACATGGGGAAAAATGAATCGATTTACTAGAATGGGAAAGAATCAGCCAGAATCCTAATCACAGCGACATTTCGGAAGTATAATACATATCTAAAGCTTGGCATGCAATAATTACTCTAAATGTTGAGCTCAAATCTGGTAAAATTGAATAATAACGAGCATTTTTCGCGTCAGTTATAATTTTTGTCTGAAAATGTATTCAGAAACTTCCCAATACACACGCACAAGCTTTGTAACAAGACATTTTTATGTAGACACAAGTTTCGTAAACGATTTAAAAGCTAATTTGAATACTTCAAAACTTAAAAATTTGCAGTCAGTCCTCTTAGAAGGTAATATATATCGGAGTAATATCAGAATCTATAACTATGCTTGATCTTGGTTTACACACAACGCATAATGGTTTCATAATTTCGGAAATTTCTAATTTAATCTCAAATTCCAGGAATTATTTCTGTTTCCAGGGTTTAGGAACATGCATTAAAATTCCAACTTTCTGACAAGCAATTTGTAGCTTTCATTTGCATTCAAATGTATAAAACGTCGCAGCTACCAGTGCTCCATCTTCATTCCATGTATCATCAGTGTCACCGTCTGCGGTGCCGTATGTAGTATAAACGGGCGTTAAACACTAGGTACCAAAAAGAAAAAGGTTGCCGGCGACAATGTTTGTCATTCACTTAAACTTATCTCATCTCATGTCACCTTACTGTGAGCCTGGCTGAGCCTGTATAGACAAGCCAAAAACCAAGCGGCATGGCTCAGATGCGGCGTGGTCCGCATTCAGGAGGTCGCAGGTTCGATCCCAGCAGTCGACCTTCCTGACCATGGTTTTTTCCGGAGGTTTCCCAAGATCGCCGGGCGAATGCTGAGAAGGATTTCCCTATCCTTCGAATTTCCTGTCCTTACATTTCGTTACATTAATAATTTCATTTCACGCGTCATCCCGTTTGATTCCTTTCAGGGTTGGAAGCGTCGGCGAGCACCAAGGCAGCAGCACAGCAGCGTAAAAGGGTGCGCCCTGGAAACCTTGTCCCCCAGACGGGAAGGCGAGCCTACTGGCCCAGTAGCCAGTTTTCGTGTCCCGCGCCTCCCTCCCTCCCCCCCCCCCCCTTGGGAGTACGAACCCGAGGGGTGGGAGAAGAACTGGGCTGAACCAGCCTCCACCGGAGTGCTTCTAACTGGGAAAATTTAGGGACCCTACCACCTGCTTTGTCGTGGCAACGTCCCGGTCGCCCTTAGGATCCATTCGTCTCATCCATCCTCCCGCCAGGGGCATAGGCACAAAAGATCGTCCATCAGTCGTGGTGCTAAGTCCCCCTCGCAAGTTGTCATAAGTCATAGTAAGCCAAAAGCTTCCGTCCCAAGTGATTGAGTATTATCGTTCTTCAAAAAAACATAATTTGGTGAGTTGTGGCACGTGTATAATTGTCCATTGTTTATTTCCTGGCAAAACCAACCTTATTGAAAGGAATTTCGCGTTAAAAAGTAACGAAAATGCTTGTTCCGTTTTACTGTTGTAAACATTGCCAGCATCTACACAATCTACATCCTGACGTAACTCAAGTCTAACAGACGATACACAACTTAGCCTGTCAGAATAATATATAATTAATTATATAAAGCACGTAATTGAGGATGCGTGAATCACAAGGAGTTTTGCATACAATTGAAGTTAGCCATGAGAGGCAAACGTTTTCTTTCTCTTGAAATACTTTTCCTTTACAACTCCAGAAATGAACAGTGTAGTATTTTAGAACAAACCAAGAAACAAAACAGCAACAAAACTTAATTAACCACGAAGGTACAGAAGTTCCTGTTAATTTCTCAGCAAGACAGAAGTCCCCTGGAAGCAAACCTGTGTTGTTGGTATAAAAATATGCACCATAAAGCGAAAGCAAAGAAAACATTGATGTAGTAATTTACTTCCATGGTGCATGAAAAACTCTTGGAAAAGCAACTACTTGATCGCTGCTGCACCTCTGCAGATATAATTCAAAACTTTGCAGCAACCGTGCAAAGTGCTTGGCTTCTGTTACCATGTTTTATGTAGTTTAAAGCGTTTTACTCAGTGGTAAAGCGCAGTAAGTTAAAGTTTTATGTTATAAGTTTTTTTTGTTTTTTTTTTTAATTAACATCCTCCAACGTAACGTCATATCGGACGTGAAATGGTGCCCAAATGAGCCCGAAGTCCAATGAGCTTTAAGTTACCCGACATGCGTCTTCTCAGGATAAGGAAAAAGCTCGGAAGAAATCTAACCGGGATAACTTACCCTAAGCGAGATTCGAACTCGCGACCTCTTGAACCTGAGGCAGACACGCTAACCATCACGCTACCGAGGCGGGCAATTTTATAAGTAATACCACATTTCGAATATTACCATAGGTATTCAAGCAACCCACGCCATTTAGTTGTGACATGAGTAACTCGTCACTGACGTATTTATTATATAAGAACGTCCATCTCTGTAGAAATAATAAAAAAAGTACAACTGAGAACTAAGGGATTTTATATCATAAGCACAATGACTCCATGAGGGGGACTTATCACTTGGATCGAAAGACGATATTTTGCCCTTGTGCCCCTAACTGGGCACCCCCGTGAAGGTGGACGAGGCGAGTGGATCCTGAGGGCGACCGGAACGTTGCCACACATGCATTTGAACGGATCAGTTTGAACAGCTTCTGAAAAAGTAGGTGCATTACACGATACAACTGAAGTTTGTCGAGGTTATGATATAGTACGTGCTGTGCTTACCGAGCGAGGTGGCTCCGCCTTGCATCTGGGGGGCCCCGGGTTTGTCCGCCACGCTGACCTTGGATTTTTCATGGTTTCCCTGGGTCGGTAAACGAATTCCTGGGTGGTTCCTCTTCTACCACAACTTTCCCGCCCCTCATTCCTTATACCCATAATTTCCTTCGTTACCTATCTCAGGGTTGTAGAACCAAGTAACGAAGTTGGCGTGTTGTGGCTGGGCGGTGGAGGTGCGCTTTATAGAGTTTTCTCCCTGGCGCCGGTCATGCTCAGTTAGGACCCGTCTGGGATTTCCCTCGGGCGGGTGCCTCTTCGGCGGTTAGAGGCCTGTGGGTGCGCTTGGGCCGCGTCAAATGCGTTCATACTGGAAACGTTAGGGAGCCTGTCCTTGCCTGCACACGTCATTCGAATCTCGTGGTGCTTCGAGTCCCTCCCCTCATCCCTCTTTCCTGAGGGTCCGATAGAAGCACAAAGGGTCGGATGACGCGTGCGGGCCCTCGTCCAATAGTAGGTATATACCTATATATGTTTAGCTTTCTGCTCTCTTGCTTAACTATTTACAGCTGCCGTGGTACTTTAAAATTCGTATATGTGTACAGTGAAGCACGTGGTATATCGTAATACCTACAGAAAGCCAAAAAGCACACGTTATCAAAATGTTCTAAGTTTCACCCATCGCTGTCGTTAAGTTGCTCATATCTCTGCTGTGTTTTGGCATGTCCCCTATTCGCTTTCTGTGAAAGGAAAGTGGGATAAACACAATGCACACCGCGAAACCTGCAAGTGTAGAGACAAGTAGAAGTATGAGTCCCAGAACACGTGGAAGGCACTCTGTATACAGCGAAAAAAATGTTGGAGCGGCAGTGTCAGCTTACGCTAAGTAGCTGTGAAAACAAGGGGTTTAACTTGGTGACGCCATAGCTATTGCAAGATACGATTGCAGGGTTAGAAGTGTATAAGGTTGTCTCATAAGTTCGTTCGTTTTGCTCGCAAGTTTCACCTATAGCGCCTGAAAACCCCAAACCCTCTGTACACTCAGGTTATCACAGTTGCCTAACCCCTTCGACTTAGAGAGTCAACAACCAGACTCGCTATTGGATACGTCAGTGTATGTTTCTGACTGGCGTTCAATGGAACAGTATCAACTTGTGTTTACAAACTATGGAAAGCAAAAAAGGGAAATTTCCGACATCTTATAGTGTTTTACTATCGTAAGGGCAAAACCGCCTCACAATGCCGGCAGAAAATTTGTGCTGTCTGTGGGGAAGATGCAGTAACGAATTGAGCACGTCAAAGGCGGTTTAGTCGATTTCGAGCTGTGAGTTTCCCCTAAAACAGGAAGTTTGGCAATTACTCTGTCGTAGCTGTGCTGCGGGTGAGGAGTGTTCCCAGACGTTCTCAGTAATAGAAACGTAACGAGAAACGAAGGAACTTACGAGACAACCTTATAATAGTGGCCAAGAAGAAACCTATGTTTCTTTAGTGATAACGCGGTGGCATCAACGGCTCCCCGCTTCTCTCACCAATATCGGTTGTTACATCGTAGGCTTCTTTGATTATGTAGACTTTTATATCAAAACAAAGGTGTCCATTTACAGCTTTATTAGGCGAGTCATTTGTGTGCATGCATTTATAATAAGCAGAGAGCAATATTTACAGCAATATTGAACAGAAAATGGGCGAAAATCTGCCGTGGTTAGCTTATGCAGAAATGACGTGTAGTTCTCCAAAGTATCAGAACCAACAGTAACATGAAGAACATAAATTATCTGCATTAATGGCATTAATGTGTGTATCTCTTCTAAACCAAAATGATAGTGTACTTACAAATCTGAATTCTAGTTCTGTATTCTTTATACTTGAAAAGGATCCCTATCTCAATAAAATGCTCAACCATGTGCTGTAGAATAGCAAATAAGTGCAACAATTTTGTGCACATTTTCAGCTAATGAAAATATGAATTAATAAAGAAATATGAAAGGGAGGAAAAGGAAGTGGAATGGGTAGGAAGAGTGCTCCAATACCGGCAGGAAGGAGCTTCCTAACTTCACCACCAGGCAATGTCAGATATAGTAGTTGCATTATCGACGTGTGCCTGTTTATGAATTCCGCCACGTTGACCAAAGCAGCGCTCTGTTTTCCACGCCACGGAGTTGAAAGTCTATTTATTGTAGTAAGAAGGTTGAAGCACTGACTGCATTGTGGCAACCTTCAGAGTCACGGTAGACGTGTTAAGATGAAACACGTGGTGTGCCGAGCGGCGTCAGCTCGTCCTCCCATTGGCGATTTCATGAGCGAATTGATTTTCGGCAAACAAAGTTGAGAATGAGAACAGCTGTGACTACATTACATTGTTGTGAGGTCGGAGTGATGATGTACTCGTAATTGTCAAGTTACGGAAAGGACCTGGCTAGGAGAGGTGAAGGGTGATACTGAAGGGTTGTGAATTCAGGGGGAAAGTCTCATCCCCAAGTTGTTTGTGCAGGATGGGATGTCGCACGCCTCAAATCAACAAATTGAGCAACTTTGGACCGAGACCGTGACATAACCTCTTCCTCTCTGTTTATTTATTTTTTCCCTATCCTTTCTCTCTCCACACGCGTTTGCGAGGCACTTTCCCGGTTTGCAGGTCCTACGATATTGTGTTTATGAGTTATGGGCATAGGCGAGAAAGTGTATGACAAAGGTTAACATAAAAATAAATTAAACTCTGTGGTTGCCCTTTGGAATCTATGTCTGTTACATTGTGGAAGCAGAAAGGTTAAATGTAATGTGCTTTGTGGGGATATTATGGTGAAAAATAAAGGCTTACGAGAATAAAGTGTAAAGCTTCACATTCTAAATTAGATATGGTCTTATACTCACCTTTGAATGTGAATTCCTCCTGTGATAAGTAAGGATAAGTGGAATGGGAAGGCTCAGATTTTCCATTAAACAGTTATTATTGTTTTGCACATTAACTTAAAAGGAGCATTCTCACTTACACATTTAACCTGTGTATGTACTGAATTGCACGTTTCTCGCCCCCGTGAGAGGTTGGCATGTTACCAGCTGGAAAACCATTTCAACATTCTCGCTATCAGTGAGTTAAATGCATGAGGTGCAGCAGACGGACAATAGTTATGGCCTATGTGCATAAGATACATTTCAAAGCCAGTAAAAAACTAGTGGAGGAACAGTAGATACTTTTGGTGTGATAGAGAGAGAAAATCCAGTAGTTCGATAGCTGTCCTATTTTAGGGTTGTCATAAAGACAACTTGCTAACAAATCGGTAAAAAAAGACACTTCTAAATATGAATAATAAAGGATAAAAACGTATAACGTAAAGATATTTGAGAAATAAAGTGTAATAATGTATAAAATTGTTATAAAATTTGGAAATGTGACAGCTAACCATTTTAGAATTATTTATTTCATTTAGTGATGCATACAATTGATTGTGTAAAATGTACAAAAAGTCACGGATAATTTGTAAACCAATGTCTTCTAAAACACTTAATTGTAATTCAAAGCGTCGAAACAGGTCAATAGTAAACTTAGTAACCACTCCACGAGCACCAAAAGGTAGACCAATCACTTCCCAATTTGAAATTTGGTATTTGTCTCTTAAATAAGGAATGCAAGGCTCATAGTGTAGTTTTTTCCCCTTGTCAACCTCTTTAATTTGGTGTACCTTTTTCTTCTTCTTCTTCTCTCTTTTTTTTTTTTTTTTTCTTTTTTCTTTTTTCTTTCTTTCCCAAATCGTATTGTAGGCTCAAGAATTAATCCGCTATGTTGTCTGTCAACGACAATTATGTCCTCTCTTTTGACGGAGACAGGGACAAACTACTTCTTCATAGCCCTAATGTTTCTTTTACTGATAACATCTAGGGTTTAAGATATCCATGAGTTAACGCTTAAGGGAACAGTTATTACCTACTTCGTATAAATAGAAGTTTAGAACGATACAAACCAAGTTGTGGCTTCCGGCAAGGAAGGCATCGAGTATTAAAGTCATCATCTGATCTTGACAGCAATCCTGATGAACTTAGATGCCCTCTGCAGATGGAGACTGCGGTTTGTTGTTAATGCCATTGTGAACCTATTTTTATAGGCTCAAGAATTTAGCCTTTGGAACTGTTTCCACAAGCAGATGCTTCAATTAAAGCAACCGGTATAAAACCAGTGATATTAATTTCAAAAGTAGAAGACAGACATTAACACCTGAAGTAGAGATGACGACTTGAAGCGGTTGTCTTTCCTTAAAGTCTAGGATGAAGCTTTTGAAAGAAACCTATTAGGAATTATTTCTCAAATCTTATTCAGCCAAAAAATGTACTCCACCCACAAAACTCGCTTGCTATTAATTGCGAGGTACCTCTGTTACCCGAAAACCATTGATACCTTCAGGCCTTTATATTAATAGTGTACACATTTTCATATATCCTAACTTTTCTGTTTTTAGAAATGAATCGTTTTAAGATGGAGTTGGTACTGTACCACGTCATCATGCTATAGTTGTAGTGGTTTTCAACCTAGGATGTATACAAAGGCTTTCTGGTATAATGCTAGGAATACCAGAGGGGCAAATAGCATAGCTGTAAATGGAATAAATGTCCAGTACATGTAGGGTAGAAAGGGAATGAAGGGAAGCAATCGTATAACCAGCAGTATTCAAACACTACTAATGCAGACAACGGCACCCTATTCTTAAACTGATGTACATAGTGAATGGAGCGCATTGTTTGTTACTATTGGGCATAGGAACACTTGAGAGCTATTAGGAGACCTTCACCTTCACTGTGCACAGAGAGGGAGAACCTGAGGTCTTGGAGAAGTTGCGTTTTAAAATTTAAGGATTTTTTACTTTTTAACCTGTTTTGAAAATAGCTTTCAAAACTAATTTTATCTAATAGTTTGATATTTTTAACTCGAATCTGTGAAAGAACAGTATTAACTACTGATGCACTATTATTTTGTTGCGTGTTGTAAAACAAATCTCACAGGCTACACTTAGCTACACATGCTAAGAGATGGCTAAGAGAAGGCATTTTAGTTTTCTTTCACTTTCCCTTCGAATGAAGCTTTAGTTGCGTATTGCCGCATATTATTAAAACGTCATTAGCGAAATTACAAACCACGATGAAATACTCTTTAATAACTGAAAACGTAATGGTGAAGTGGAATGATTACCTTCGAATACAGTTGCTTTCATGAGATTTTTCCCAGATAAACGATCGAAAACTTCAAACCCTGTTCCTCGTTGTAGCTTTTGCACAATGCTTATTTGTAAGTAACTCTCAATTCCATATTTATTTGGTGCAATAAAATGGGCCTCACATTTATAAGCTTTGCCGTGCATAGTCATTTTTTCTAAAATATTCTGTTAAAAATACTCTGGCCTCCACAGTCCGCAATGTGCTAACCGCAAGAAGATATAGCGATGATTTCGTCCCGTTTTAAATGTCACATACACCTCACATTTGCGAGCAGAACGTTAAAGGCAACGAGAGGGAAAGAGGAAGGTGAAATATGCACACCGGGTGGTAGGTAGGTAGGGAAGGAAGGAAAGTGGTCTAAATTTCGCCTTGGGAATCTAGAAGTGGGCGGTGGGGAGAAGGGAGTTAAAATCCTGCGTCCGCGATTCAATAGAGGAAGAGCTCATGAAAGAATGGCGCGGCGCCGACCTTGAGGAATGCTGAAGGGTAGGAAGGCCACTCAAAGGGGAGAAAACTTGTCCCTAGGCTGGTAGTGGACGTGGGGACGCCAGCCGTTCACTCTCTTAACAATGCTTTCAGGCAAAAGAAGTCGAAGGAGAAGAGTTTCTGGCTACGGTAAAAAAGTGGCACGAGATAGCAAAAAAAGAGGGAACAAGATCCCGACATCTCAAAACTTTTCTCTAGAAGAAGATAGCTGCACGGGACGGGAAAGGAGATTAAAAAGTAGTACACAGAGGCGAGAGAAATCGGATGCTCTTGGATCCACCCAAATATCTATTTCTTCCTTCATAATGAAAAAATAAGAAGAAAGGATACCTCTATAGGTGTATATACAAAATTCTTGGATGTTTTAAGGAATGCCCAGAGAGTAAATTTGTCTCAAAATAAGAAACAAAAACCGAAGAATGAAAGAAAAAAGGATGCTCCTGATGTGCAAGTAGGTTTACCTGAAGACTAATTAATCGGAAATGTATCATTCTCCTCATGGAGAAACATAAACAATGAATTCTCTTCAAATCGTTGTCTAGTGAATTTAAAACATTAAAGACATAGTATCAACAGATAAAACTCATCAAAAATTAGGCAATGAGAAATCAGTTCACCGCACCTTTATCGGCAGTTATTAGAAACACATTAATTCCATATTAACAGATATACTCTAAAATGTATAGAAGTCAAGAATGCAAATAATATACCTATCCATGTATCTGGAAGTACATCCAGAATGAAATACAACACAGTTATTGAATAATAAAGACTGGGTTCATCACTGCGAGTACCTTCTTCATTCAGTGTAACCAAGGACACGTTGAAAACTCCATTCTCTTCAACATGAAACAGCGTATTTGACAGATTAAGAATTGCAACGAATACAATTTAAGATATAATTTAAAACAAGAGATCTTCTCGTAAGTAGCTTTTATGCGCATATTTGTATTAACATCCTCCAACGTAGTGTCATATCGGACGGTGAATGAATGAAAGCCCGAGGTCCATAGAGCTTTAAGTTTCCCGACATTCGTCTTCTCAGGATAAGGGAAACCCTCGGAAAAAAACTTATCCGGATTATTCATCCTAAGCGACATTCGAACTCGCGACCTCTTGGACGTGAAGCAGACACGCTACCACCATGCTACAGAGGTGGGCATAGTAGCTTTTATATCGTGACAGAATACACTATCATACTATTTATGTTTACAATATGAAGATCGCGTAATGGTTCGATTGTTTTCTTCCGGTCAACATAATATTAGAAATGATGCATCTCAGATACTTCTTCTTTACCTGATTAGCCTCCCCGTATGGAGGACTGACACCCTCTAGGACTTACATACCTGTGCCTAGTGTCAGATGCCTGTCGGGGAGCAGACGAACCTATGGACCGGACAGAATGAACACCTGGAAGCCTAGCACCAGGTATGATAGTGAAGAAGAGGATGATATGAAATGCAGGTGAAATGGGTGAATGGAAAGGTGATGATGGAACAGTTGTTGGAATGAGTGCCGGGAGAAGCCGGAGAACCCGCAGAAAACGCGCCCAGACGCCACTTCGTCCTCCACGAATACCACATGCGGGTCCCTGGGATCGAACCCGGGCCACCTTAGCGATAGGCGAATGGTCTAACCGCTTGACCACGGCGCCGCCCACCTCAAATGCGTTGATAAAATATCCAAACAGTGGTTACTTATTGGATTATCCTGGCATAAATGGATACATATCCTTTAAAGGAAAATCCACATTTTCAAAGCAGTCTCTCATTTCTTATATGCATAGATTTTGCGTAACGTAGATCCAACAAATTTTAAATAAAAACATGTAAAAGTAAAACTTCTGCAAAAGTATAGATAAATATTTTCAAAGTTTTAAAGAGAAACACTACAGATGTTTTATTTTAATTTGAAAGTTTCTTGTATATAAATTATTGTTCCTTCAGATTTTTATTATTGTTAAAGCGTGCTGTTTTATTTCTTCTTAAAATAATATGAAAAGTCATTCGCTTTTCCTTCTTAAACTCATACACGTAAAATATAATAAACTAAAACTGGATTAAGTTAAAAACATCCTCTGCTTCGAAGTTGTATACAAATAAAGCTTCCGTGTTAATTTTAAATATTCATATTGTTAAGAAATGTAATTTTGTTGGATTCTGAGAAACATTTAAGTAAATATTACATAAAGGGATAATAGAATGTTGAAGTCCCTTGAAATGAATTTTGAATATGCATTGCTGCAGTCTGACATTTTAAAACAACAGAGCGTAGTCAAAATTGGGAAGTTTTGACACGTAGATTCTTAAATGTCATTTTCAACTATAAACATCAACGCTAAAGGACCGATGCAGAATATATGTGAGCAATATACGTAACAAATTGGGGAGATGGGGGCGCCTATCCATTTACAGCATTCAGAATTTCATTAGTGACGTGCAGGAAGTTGCAGTGATTAATGGTGATAAAATGACCTCTGTACATTCTGTAGAAGAACGTAAACAAATGCATGTGAAATCACTCTGTCAATGTGACACTCACTCATTTGTATTGGTTTGCTTATTATAATGGTCTCGTTTTAGCCTATCCAACACTAACTTAGATCCAGTTTGTTCCAGTTCACAGTTTATTGGTCGACAATAATATTTTGGCAATTGGTACCATATATTAAAACTCCTTTAAAATGTAGTCTCTGATATCCAGAAGCCTCTGTCTGCAAAATGTAAGCATAGATCGTTTGTAAAGTATTTGCTTTTAAAGCAAAGGATTTCGACTGAGAATGCGGACATATGCCCGAATGGCTGAGCGTCGTTAGTTTATCAAGACAAATAGTGCACGTGTATTGTATCGCGAATATTACACCTCATTAAGTAAACCAGCTTTCTGTAGGACATTTTAATTACTGCCATAGGTTCAGGAATGTAAACGAAAACAAATTATAAAGAAACTAAAGCACTCGTCTATTCACTACTGTCGGATAGTCATCATAAGTGAAGTCCAAACTATTCCGAAATAGGAGAGGGCGCATTTATCCCCACCTACTTTCTCCGAGTCATGGGACACGAAAACATACCTCTCTGATGCTTGGTTACCTGAGCGAGTCAAGGGAAAATGCTTCATGCACAAAACGAAGTAGGTGCAGTGGAGAGACAAGGTGATGTCATTTTCAATAGTAGCTAAGGTTGGGCATCGCTGGTCATAATCGTGAAGTAAAAAAAGTAAGTGTTTTTCCTGAGGATATTTTGTCCATTCAGAAATTGTGTTTAGGCAGATGCATCGTGTATACGACGCACAAAATCGTGACTTAGGAGGACATAATTATTATTATAAGCTTTGGACTTATGTCTTCCGTATTCGTTTGTAAATCTGATTCAGCTATTAGTAAAATATAACCTTGCTATTTGATCTCCTCTTCTCCAACTTTAGACGGACTTAGTTACTTTATATACAAGTCAACTTATTCAAGAAAACAGTTATTCCTGTCTAGAATGTTATAATAAAAATAAATACGAAATTAAGAGTCAATTGGAGAATAACGATGATAAACGCTTGCATAAAATGGACGGAAAACGAAAGGTAAAGGAGTGGACGTAGGAACTGTATTTGGTAAGTTTAACAATAACACTGTGTAATATTGGGTAGTGAGCCTATAATTTAACTTGTGTTAGGCATTGGTAAGGTTGTGGCATTACAAGTCAATCCAATAGAATAGAATATGCAGCGTTGTACGCCACTTCTACATAAATAAAGCACTTGCAACGTGTTTGAAAGTGATCACACGATTATACGAGATTTTACTATCCTAATCTTTAATACTGCCACATCATAGGGCAACCATTACTTCATTTGAATTAGGTTCAGTAAGGCGCTGGAAAAAAAGCTGTGAAGTCTGATGCAAAGTGCATGCACATCAGTTAGTTTCGGATACAGTGCTCGGCGCACCATTGTAACATTAAAACCAAAGAAGTGAGGCCCAGAAGTCAAGTTTCCCAAGCGTTTATGTGTTGTTGACATGTGTGCTTCAGGTTGCATTGAAACTTCGTGAACTTTTTGCACCATTGCATACCGGCCTTGACTGGAACGATAATTCATCACTTCAACTGAAATTATGCTCGCTCGTTTACGATGGATATTAAGGCTTCTGGATTTAAACACTCCCTTTCTGTCTGTCTCTTTCGCTCTCTCTCTCTCTCATACACACGCACACACCATATACACACATACACACATGCACACATAAACACATAAACAAACTGGTAGGTAATTAAAGATACATTTTCTCATGAAAATCGAACCCAGGACGCTGAATTTAGAAACTATAGTGTGTGAGGTCTAAGTTGAAACATGTAAAGTAGAAAGACATAGCACTATTTACCACATGGCAGTTGGTAATCCTTAACTGCCTAATCCCAAAACCTTTACTATTGAAACTATTTAAATTCTGGATTGCAAAGGTTTTCCTCATTTCCCAAAATCCGCTTCTAACAATACGAAAGTCAGCGAAACAAGGAAGCTAAATATATCAGGTTATTTTCCGTATTTCACTGACAAAAGTGCAACTGGTCACGACTGTATTATTAATACTTAGAGACTAGGCAGTGAAGGTTAACTGTAACAGGGTTTCTCAGCACTCTGACCGTCATTAGCGCACCTCACCCCCTAGGCCCGTCAGTTAGCAGTAGAAAGGTCATGTTTCAAGTTAAACCTCACACACTGTAACACGTTAATTGCCAGACCGCAGAGAGTTATGGTTACTTGTGTGTCTGTGATGCCTCAAGAAAACTACAAATAAATATCTTGAAGTCGATGTCTTGTGTTATCGAGTTTCCTTCGGCGAGATAACCATGCTTGATGTGATAACTGCTTTCATAGCACACTGTCTTTAGTAGCAACAGCAATGTATAAGAAGTTGCCTGGAAAATGATGGGATTATGTATCCTCACAAATTCCAGGATCATTTGAATCAGAGCACTTTCCTTTCTTTTCGCCCTTTTTCACAGTTATTTAGAATAGAAGTGACGGACAGTGACACTGTAGCAATTCCCGACAGAGTACGCCACAGGGATGATACGTTCCCATTTCCACCATCAGACGTTGAATCAACTCCCCGCAAATGAAGCTGGAGCCAACATGCTTGGTAACTGCTACGTTCTTCACCACCCCATCCTCCACCCCTAGACC
This sequence comes from Tenodera sinensis, assembly GCA_030765045.1. Classification (NCBI taxonomy): domain Eukaryota; kingdom Metazoa; phylum Arthropoda; class Insecta; order Mantodea; family Mantidae; genus Tenodera; species Tenodera sinensis. Next base: position 38,987,045 of record CM060962.1, read on the forward strand.
CCTTTTAATAACGAGTGAGAGTTAAAGGGAGAGGAAGAAGAAATGTGTCGACACACGTGGACCTCAGGACACTTGAATAGTGCTCTTTTTATACTCAGAATTTCAACTTATTTCATTTCCGGCTGGCTTGGTCATGCAAGCAGACAGACGGGGCTTTAATTCGGGAGATCTCAAAGCAGCGTACAAGCTCGCACTTTTGTTACGCTAGGGATTTCTACTCATTTCGCTTTGGATTTGTGGAAATTGAAGAGCAAGGGGGAGGGAGAGGGTTAGAGATCCGTTTTTATTTCAACTTGTGACGATTCTCAAACATCGAAAATCTGCCTGGCCACTGTGCCTAGTGCTCGTTTGGCGCCCTGCAAATGACACGTTCATTGGATTCGGCTTGGTGAGGATTTCATTCCAACATACTTTACGTTTGCACTTTCACATCGACCTATCCCACTCATAGGGCTTTGGTTACTATCTAAAGATTCGCTGACAGCACATTTCATATCGCAGAATTAAAGGTGCCCGACATTTAGATATAATATCTGACATCGTTGTTGCAACGTTCACAGTTCATGGGAACTCGTGCTCACTGATTGCCATGCCGTGGTTAAAAGATATCGGAGCTAAAGTAAACAGAGGTTTAAGCTTCTGGATTTCATATTCATGTTCTTTTTCTGCACTTTATACTTTCTCGCCGAATAATAATGCATGAAATAGTCAAAAACTTAAAATTCACTTTGCTACAGTTAAGTCATCACCAGACTGAGTGACTTATAGGTATTCCAATAAATATTTATCATAAGTTGTAGATCAGTATCGGTCAACTGAATGCTCATTTAGATCAGAGTCTGCGATCTCGGCTCCCCGTCCCAGAGAGAACAGCTCACTGAGAAGTTCAGAACAAGTGAGGGAGGGCAAAACATATATAAATCATGTTTTGAGGCCCTGAGCCCAGAACAGCATTTTTAGAAAAAATTGTCCTGTGTTTACGCGCGTGAACATCGTTACAAAAAATACGAAAACTCGGATAAATACCAAGCATAGTATTTGAGCTCAGTAGGTTCCAAAAACGCAACACGAAGATTTTCAGAATATCTCCCAATCAAGCCATCATTTACGTGAAATGCTTTTACTAAATATTTGATGTCCTCAAAATTGGCTCCTAACGAGTTTGGCTAATATACTTATATTTAAGATATTCGCATGCCAAATCAATAAGAAGTTCCACATGAACTAAATATAATTTCGAAACAATTAAAAAAAATACTAATATACTTAACACATTAGTGTTAATAAAGAAAACTGGTTAATTGAACTTTTGCCAGTTTTCTGGCTGTTTGAAAGTACATTTCTTAATTTCTAAATACAATTCTTTTTTCACGATGGTCGCAGTTATCAATCGTTTTGGTAAGTTAACAGTGTGGCAAATACCATGTGCCGATGTGTAATCCTTGTCTCTGCAATTCTGTTGAATGATTAATTAAGTTTGCTTAGCGCCTCCAACTCCTCGACATTTTTAAAATGCAAGCGTGTAAGAAAACTTCATCATCAAATAATAAAGAACATAAGATTTCAAATGCTCGTATGCTGGCATTTAAAACGCTCTGAGGTAAAATCCGTAACCATTAGTTGAAGCTAAGTGTTCCTAATATTTTTATCATAAAAACGAAATTTTGAATTTTCTGATCATGTGGAACACATTCATTTATCTTGGGACCCGTAAAGTACGTCCAACTATCGCTGAACCATCTGTAAAGCCTGGTCTTGCTAAATGTCGAGTGATTGCGCGCATGCCTCTTATTCTTTGTCCCGGGTTGTATCTCTCGTAGGGAAAGAAACACCTCAAGGAGATTACTCACCTTCGAAAAACTCATCGCAATGAAAATTGAAGTCATCCCTAGTGGTTCATAGACGTGAACCCACAGTGGTATAAAATGCATCTTCCAGTCGAGCTTTTAGGCACAATGTTTTCCCAGGAGAACCTATCACTTGTCCTTGATGACAGTTTACAGTGGTGAATTGTTCAATAAAATTCGGATGAAAATTGTCTGCACCTACGTCTTGCCAATCTCGTGTATTGAGCACGTGCTGGAATGGATACAAGACGCGCCTTTTCACAGACAATCAAGCAAGCTAGGTGTTTCCTTGACTACACTCTTTTAGCGGTGCAAAGAAAGTCAAGTACGAAGGGAAGGGAGCAGCGTGACATTTCAAATGATACGGTTAAACATCTGAAACAAAATTTAAACAACAAGAAGAAACTTTGGTTCATAATGAACGTGAACCTGCGGTAATGGTTAAATAACACAGGAGGAACCTGTGTAGCTTCGTAAGAGTGGCATGCATTGCACAAGAATAATGTTAGAGACCAGGCTACCTCTCAGGTATTTCTGGAATTTGTTGTTCCAGTAACAGCAAGGGTCATTTATCTTAATTGCTCACGATAATGAGCTTTGATTAAAATTCCTAAAGCAAAGAAAACGGTCCAGTGAGCAAGCAGTAAATTTAAGTTATGTAAGCAAAAATGTACTTTATACGTATCCGGAACATTATTGATTGCATATCACAGGCACTGCACATTTCGTCAATATAGACATATTGGCACTACTGACTTCAATGTTCTCTTCCGCATCAGTCTGAGGACATTGCTGTCAGTGGCAGTTGTTTGCATTAGTTATCACACCAGTCTTATAAAGTACGTCTGAAGGTGCAATGTTTGTTATACTAACGAGCAGTGTTCTAAACATTCTCGGCCTGGCCAAAAAACACAAGCTTTAAGATAAATGTATTGCTTTGTTTTCCAGCATAGTCACCTTTGGAATAAATACATTTAGTAAAATGTTTTCTCCAACCTTGCAAAATAAACGCATATCTCAGCTTCAAGCTCAACATTTGACCTGAATCTTCACCGATCGAGCCATTTCTTCAGATATGAAAACAAAAAGTAATCGCTGAGAGCCAAATCCGACGAGTATAGTGGATGTGGAAGCACTTGGAATCCAAGGTCATGCAATTTGCAGCAACAGTGCCAAACGTGAGTGAAGGCACATGATCGTGATGAAATAGAACCTTTTCAGGAAAATGTGGACGTTTAGGATGAATAGTATTCTTCAGTTGGTCCGGTAGTGAAGCGTAATACTCACTGGTGATGACTCTGCCCTTGTAGCGATAGTCTATGAGCACAACATCATGAGAATCCCAGAAAACAGTGGCGTGACTTTTCCTGCAGATAAAAGCGTTGTTGCTTTCATTGGTGTAATTTCACCTGTAGCCGCTCACTATTTGGATTGCTCCTTCGTCACTGGGCTGTAGTGATGGCGCCACGTTTCATCTACTGTAATGGAACATTGGATAAATTAATTATAATCGATTTTAAATACTCTTGAGAAATGTTCATTCAAATTCCTATTTTCTCCATGATAACAAACGTGACACCCATCGAAAGGAGTGACATCTCTGAGCCAGTAACTTTTAGAGAACGTCCTTCAAAACGTTTGTCCTGTAGTGCTGTAGGTATTTTAAAATTGCGTGTAATTTAAATTAGAAACGCCATCTGTACTTTGGTTCGCACTATAACAATGTTTTATAAGAGTAAGGCAAGCTGAGTAATTAAAAGCATTTGTTTGTGCCTTCATCAGTTTGTGTTTTATAATCTTTGCCAGTTGTGTAATATTTAAAGCTTTAACAATAATATGCCGTTAATTTGTTATTTGTTTGCCACTTCGATCCAGAAACGTGAAGACTTGTGCCAATCTAGTAAATTGCTGCCGCACACCAAGACCCAGGTAGTGGAGGCTCGGACTCGTGAACGGAAGGTCCGAGATTAGCACCAATACCATCCTCCTTGACTGATGACAACTGCCAGAGCTAAGGCCGGAAACGCTTCCATCTGAAAAGTTCATTCCCATTTAGTTTCAAGTAACAGTGTCCTCTGTATTCTGTAAGAATTAGCGTTGATCACATAAAACCATTCCTATATTCTGACAAGTACTTCTTCATCTTATAAAACTGTGTATGGAAATAGTAGTCCACTCTGTAACAATGAATAAAACAATTTAACATAAAGCTGTGTATACTTTTGAATCTCATTGTGTACACAAGAGTGGGAAATTGATGAGCACAGCGTCTATCCCGCTTCCACCCAAGCAAGGGCACATTTGGCCACACAACCCTGGCCTGTTGGCGAATTTTGTTTTCTTAATAAGACCGAATGGTTGACGTACAAGGGTTTCAGTGAAAGTAACTGGAGGTAACCCCACCAATGACGCCTGTAGTGGGCAGAGGTGGGGGACGCAGCGGCTGGGCGGCAAGCCTTGGCCCTTCATGGGCTGTTGCGCTAGGGGTAATGATACAACAAGACGCCACTCTGGCCGAGTGGTTAGACCGCATGTTGGATTTGTAATTGTGGAAGCGGCGTCTGACCGAAGTCATCTCTGGTTTCCCTCGTCGTTCATGCCACCAACTGCTGCATCATCACCATTCCTTCGATCCATTGCACCTTCATTTTTGTATATCATCTTCTTCCTCACTCTCATACCCGGCTATGGGCCGCTCCCTCTCATTCCTGGTTCCATATTCACAACTCCGCTTCATGATTGTGAAGACCACAATCATCACCCAGGAAGGATTCGGAGTGCTAACCACGCCCCACCCTCCGATACTGCACCCCACTCATGGCGCTCGTTGTAGACAGAGGTGGGGCTGAAGTCGGTTGGGCGGTACGCCTTGGCCCTGCCTGGGCTGTTGTGTCATGAGAGAGAGAGAGATATACAATAAATAATTCCAAAATATCGTATTTAATAAAGTTTCAGTAGTATCTTATAGAAGATATGGTTCCACTCTTCTGGAACAAAGACTGATGTTTAAGGTAAAGAAACGTTGGCCATTTTGCGAAGCCTTAAGCAGCGAAATACTTGGTTGTGTGCAGTCAAAAGCGTCAGCTTTTCTAATTGTTTCTCTTTCTTTTCTTCCTCTCTCCCTTTTCTTCCAGATCTCTCTCTCTCTCTCTCTCTCTCTCTCTCTCTCTCTCTCTCTCTCTCTCTCTCATTGACACGTTGCAACATATTATTCTGCACAACATTCCTAATCGTTTGTGTACTTAGGTGACAGCATTTTGCTGGTGCAATATATCGAAGATGAAGGTTGATGGAAACAGAGAAGATAAGGGCGAGTTATCTGGAATTACTTAGCATTATCTTGCTGCGAGGGTTTCCGCCCCGTCTTGTCTCGGATTGGTGGGATCCAGAACCCCTTGCACGGTTACTGTGGTTGCTTGATATTTATGTGGTGTTGTTACCATGGATACTGGAAGGGTGGCAAGGTCTGCAGCTCCGCAACACTGCCCGAGCAGACATTTCATCACAACACAGCTAGGCAGAGCTTTGTCATTCAGCAGAGCGAGCAATGACAGACTCCAGCATTGTTAGTTCATTGCGCTACAATAAGCAGTAATTATCCATCCATCGCACCTTTGGCATACCTGCTTTCAGTAGAATCTGGCCTCCAAAGTAAAGCAAAATGAGTAGTAGTTCACTTCTGTGGCGAAGAAAACAATAACAGTGACGTTTTTCTTCAAGCTTTGTAATGTTCTATACGTTTCCATCCTAACATGGGAGTCATTTACTATTGCTTTGCCTCAGTGCCTCGAGTGAAACCTGTCTCCCTCTCGCTCTCTTTTCTTTCAGAAGGCTTTCAACCAAACAGTGACTTGCATTTCAGAATTTGAGCAAAATTTTCACCATTTTGTCTTATGGCACTTCTCTTTCTGTAAATAACTAATATAGTAAAACCTCATTTATCCGGACTGTGACCAAAGGAAATCCGGAAAATCGAAGATCCGGATGATCCCGGTTAGATGGGTAATAAGCAAAACAATTCTTAGATCCTTAAATAAAGAGGTTTTCCATTTATGACGATAAAAAAACTGTCTTCTAACAAAATGATGTACAGTACATAGTATGTATTGTTTACAAGACATTAAAAATATAAAGATCTTAATCACATAAAATCACATCATTTCTTAGCTAGGAATAGATCCAGTCTTCTGTTTTAAACACGCGTGGCGTTTGAACGAAGTACGGTCACGCAAACGCTTTATCTAGTTCAACTGGAGAGGTGTCTGGCTGGCGCTCCAAGTACGCCATAATGTTTATCAGCTGGTGCGCAGCAACTCCCAATTCAGCAGCTATTTTCTTCAATGTTTCTCCTTTATCAATTCGATCAATAGCATCCAACTTTTCTCCATGGAAACCACGATCTCCATTCGCTGTCATTTTAAACTTGTACGCTGAATTACACTGCCAAACACTTTGATGAGACACAAAGGGCTACGATCCACTTGATAACACGTGTGGTTTGAAAACAGTAGGAAAATTGAGGAGATTGAGGGTGGTGTAGTGACTGGTAGGGATGTAGGTCAATGCTTTTTTCCGGCGCTATTTATATGTAGCTGGTGAGACATACCGCGTCAGCACCATGTGACACAGTACTAAATCTTTCTTTAACTCTGCAGGTAGCGTTTTACAGTACAGTATTACCATAATTTATTGCACAATTTATGCAGAAACCGTACATTGAATCAAACTAAAAAGCGAATATTTGGCGTACATATTTAAAGTTACGTTCTTGCTACCATAGTTAAATTTATTATCTAATGTGAACATTAAATTTAGAAAAATCAACGAATCTGATTCGGATAATCCGGATATCCGGTAAACGACTGCCGGATAAACGAAGTTTTACTGTATTAACATATTTCCTGCTATGTAGCTATTTATCGCTAGCGCAACTAGTGACCATGTGCTGACTTGGCCGCGTCAAATTTATATGTACACTCGCTTCCGTTTATGTGGTGGTCGCAGCTTCGAGAGGCATTCTACTAGCTTTCACAGGCGGAGTATGCATAGCAAAGAGGAAGTGGTGTGCGTCTGTTTTCTGTTTTACCTTTTCGCGCATGCAGTGGCGTCCTGTTTTACGTGCGCAGTTTTAGATTAGCCATATATGAATAAGAGAACTTTGAGCCATGACTTCAAATGGTAAATTAGTTTCCCTATATACCTACAATTCTTCCCTGTTGTACCTCCACAGTATTTACATACATCGCGTCAGCTATGGGGGAATAAGGGAATGTCTTCACACCATGTAAGTGCAGTTCGTCAGGCTTGGCCTAGCCTGTATTCACAGAAAGCCAATGGTAAATGTGTCAATATTCAGCAGAGCTAGTAGTACTATTGGCAAACTTAACGGTGCTAGTACTGCATGTATAAAATGCACATGATAATGGACACTTTATTGGGTAAATAACAACATCCAGAGTTTCATCCAAAGTAAAAACCGAAGTAGGGGCCTAAGTCATAAACGCATCATTCAGAAGTCAAGAGTATAATCCCAAAGCACACAGATGTCTTCACGAGAGAGGTAAAAATCAAACTAACTCTCAAATGAAGATCGCGAAAAAAGACAGTTCTACAACAGATGTATCCGTTGTTAGCAGTCAAATGACAGAACCCAAGCAGTCCTGAAGTGAGAGAATGTAGTTCCGGATTGTGATTCACGTCCATACATCGAGAGTGCAGTAGAAAGTGACCAGAAAGAGCAAAGAGACATCATACAGCTTCAATTTTAATGCGGAAACAAGAGATTGCTCGTAAATGCTATGTTCACAAAGCGCTTGACAGTCTCTATGCTCTTTAACTATTTGCTTCTCTTACATCGACGCGAATTAGAAGCTTTGATGTCTCGAAAATCGACACAACAAAGCATTTCTGTAACCGCACAGGAGGAAATAAAACTAGTTTCTCTCTCTGGTTTGGAGCGAGACGTTGAAGGGCCGTTTGCTGGTTACATTGTCTTCTGTCAGCAGTAATGGTCATTTATATCATGTATTTCTCTCGCTTGTGTAGTAGGTCATAGTCTGAGAAACATAGCAGCGCAAATAAATCGATCAGTGCTTTAGTGTGCTGGAAGCGCAGTTTCTCGCCACAGTTATCAGTTGCCTTATGGCAACAAAGGACGGCAAATTAATTGAAGTTTATTTTGAGCTTTGCAAGCATTCCCTCATAGACTTTGCTTAAATTGCGAACTTGGGAGTTTAAAGTGTAAAGTGGCAGATTCACCTTAAACAGGTTAGTTGGCGTTGATAATAAAATTCAATAGGAAGTGCCTTCAGTGCGCTATAGGACTGGCGTCTTCTGATTGGTGAACGTTATACGTAACATGAGAACCGTTAATTTTTAAACCATTGGTCTTGGATCTGTTTGTAAAACTTTAGCATGGGGAATTAGTACGTCAGTGGACACTCTACTCATGGTTATTTAAATAGGGCATCCTGATTATAAATTGAAATCAAACAAATGTATATAACGAAGACAATGTTTGCTAACACAGATGTAAGTTTTTAATGTGCTATAAAATATATTTAAATGAAATTCCTCGTTTTGGGTTTATTTTAGGTGGTATAAGGAATAATTCCCTAGATAGACAGTTCCGCGTTCCAATTATGTTTCGCGTTCTTCTTGAGATTCTCCATTAATAATAGTATCGTTAGTACTGATAATAATAGATAGAGATATGGGTGAGCTGTAGCATACTCTGTCCATCCAGACACAGTTAATGTCTGCGGTTCTAGGGAACCTGGCTTTGACTTTGTACCAGCATGGAGGCTTTTCTCTGCTGGAGGAAACCTGGTATGAGCTTCCCTCACCCTTGTGAGGCACTCATCTTCCTGAGCAGGTATCTGATGGAGAAGTAAAGGCTCCGGTCTCACAAATCACTCTTAAGCATTTGAAAGAGGATCTCATGTTTCTCATAATTGCACCTGTAGACCTTGGTGGACAGAGCCAGAGTGTGTAGTGGGTACATGGTAGGTCTTGGACCTCTGTGGCTGTTGCACTATGCAGTTAATAACTAGATGAATCGTATATACTTGTGAAAACATGGCTGAACAAAACTGGCTGTTTAACATTTAGAATTCCTTACTACAATGTTAATAGGTATGTTTTAAGCTTCGTACATCACAAGCCAGCAGTTTTATTTAGCTAGGAATTTCTGATAAATAAAGATATTATGATTTGAACAGGTTCTTTTGAAGTACTCGTCATTGTTGCAAGTTTGCCTGAGGCGGGACATTTCCGCGTGAGCTAAAATTTCTAATTTAAAGCTTTGGACTACTCGACCGAGATTCCCTCGCACTTCTACATGAGGAGGTTCTAACCCCTTCTACATTTCATCGAGTCGAGGGAAATTAAAAGTTTGGTCACATTCCCCATGCATCTACTCTTAGTTGGAGGCTGCTTGCCATTACCTCCCTTTTGGAAATCTTAGTGAGTATGTTATCCGTAAACCGCTTTTAGATTTTCTTGAAAGCTTGTCGTCTAATTACTTTATGGAGAGAGTGAAAGGAAGGGAGTACAAGAATTTCATTCGGCTCCGAACTACCAGCAAGTCAAACAAGTTTAATAAACCAGACTGTAGGGAGTGGATTGTCATTAAATTAGCCTCTTGTAAACACCGGAGAACTACTTATTTCGCTCCAATGCTTTCATTGTCTGCATCTACTTTATTGCATAAAAGCCTCAAACATAAGATGAAGCACGCTCAATTTCAGCGTTTCGTTTCATAAATGCTATTAAGTTTTAATGTGCGGTGTCGTTCACTGGAGAGCCTGCTGTAAATGGCTATGAGACGATAATCAGCATCTTTAACTCCCTAAGGTTTCCGTCTTGTTAAGTCGTGGGAATAGCTCTTGGTTGTTTCATACATGTGAATCGCTTCATTTTCTCACCCCCTAAAAGCGTTTAACAGTTACACTACAACTGACGAACACATCTGTAGGAGCCTTGTCTTCTTTGGTCATGTAAACTTCATCCTCGCTCACAAGAGCTGTGTGCTTTAGAGTGTGTTGTCTTTTAATCTGAATGCTCTCTTTTATAATATTAGCTTGGTTTTAGCTAAATATACGATTTTGAATTTCACTAATTGCACTATAAAATGCCCGTGTTTATATGAAATTATGCACCCACTGGGTGCTCGTGCGTTTCCGAACTTTTGTGAGCCAAAGCTCCGAAGTAACGATGTGATTAGGAGAGCGAGTTTCATGGAGCTTGATATTACCTATAACAGAAGAAGTAACAGTCCTAACATCGGGTGTAAAAATGATGGACTTCACAAACGCTTTATTGCACGATGTCGTCATTAGGTTTGTGCAATTCATCTTCGGCAGTGCTTGGTCTGATAATGGTGCCTTGCTGCTAATTTTGGGAAAATGTACAGACTCACCGGCTATAGTTTTTACTCTACACAGCCCTTTGCATACAGCTTTGAAGTTAACTTGGAGTCATCTGCTACAAGTTTTGTGCGTGCGTGCGGCAAAGATGAGGGAATTGGGTTATGTAAACCCATTTGGTATAGTCCATTTTATAATTAGACTGAAATCGCAAGTATGGCGTTCACATCAGTAAAGCGAAACCAGCTCCTATCACGTGATTTGCTCCACGTCCTGTTCGCGTTCATTTCAACATTTAGCAGAGTTACCACATTTATAGCCGAATGTATTCTAAGCAAGTGCTGTAGGCCTCTGATGAGAAAACGTCTGAGGGGTGTTCTGCTCTTCGGAGGGGAAGGGGGAGACGGTAGCACATGACAACTCATGGTGATGCCATCTACTATCTATATAAACTACTGTGCTCCTCTCACGAGAATATTACTGTAAAAATGTGTTTGACATCACTAACTCCAGCGTTTTCTGAGAAAGATTACGGCTCGAGTTTCAATGTGTCAACACGGCTTAGGCCTCCTAGAAAACATAACTCTTGTGCTAGCAATGTTAGAGTCGTTGGTGTCAGACACATTCTCATGAGAGCTACAGCTACACAGTATAATAGACTTGCTCTCAAATCGCCTTTGAACAGGGTCGGCGTGTTACTCGCCAAGTCTGTACCTCAAGCTCGAAACTCTGAGAACTCTTTACCACAAAATGTAGAGGTCTGCTACCGTTTGCTGGAGGTTACACTCTTTTCTTGTTGTACAATCAATAATGCATAACCACTTGAGTGGGTCGCTTTTGTTTTAATTGTAGCATGCTGTGTACACTTCCAAGCAAAGCTAATCTTCCCCATAATGCCGTAGTTCCTATTTTCAGCCAGGCTTCGTCTGTTGTATTCTCAAGGTGGTTTGTTTTAGTATTATAGTGACAAATTGAGGGATGCTGTAAGAATTATACTATTAATATTAGGAATCGATTAGCATTTTCAAATGTGAGCAAAACTTATAAACATTACGATATATGCGCGTCCTGAATAGAATTGTATAGTTCTGGACTAAATTCAATGAAACATTTTGTGTTATTCTATTTGCATTCAAACGTGGTGCATTTTTGCACTGAAATTCACATTTTGCTTTAACACGATTATCCTTGTATGTAGATAACTTGTAAATGTAATCATCATTATAAAACAAACTTTTAACCAGTTGTAGTGATACTCACTATTTTTCCCTATTTACCTACTGATTGTGATGAAGAAAAAGTTTGCCAATTGTTTTTATTTCCCACAGGTCTGTAATTTCATGTACAGTTTGTCCAGATCGTCCTGATACTCCATATGGGCAACAGAGGAAAAATTACACAAGTGACTGAAATGGTGGGGAACAAGCGAGTGATGTCAGAACTCAGGCAGTCACATACACAAGGAGTGTATGTTTACGTATTGTAAACAATTATTGTGTGGTTATCATAGTTAGAGCAAGTGGTATACTTATCCCCACCTCTCATATTATGCAAGTGAGCAGGTCCCTGTTATTGCGCATCTAAGCTTTAGGAGTGGGGGAGAGCCACCACGAACTGGACGGGCTGTAACAGATTTGTGTCCAAGCTTTAATTTTATTATTGCAGCGTGCACAACCAAGCATATTCTTTATAGCTAAATGCTTAGCTCAATCATTCCACCTTAAAACTCGCTAACGATAATTCATTAAGTAAGGATTAATAACACTTTATGGACTCTGAAAAATGAGGATTAAGCACTTGAGTCAATATCAAAGTTGCTAATATTTCAAATAGTGTTTCTTATTTTCAAAGCATATATATTGAAATTGTAAATGTCGTTAGAGTTAGATGATTTTGTTCTTGGTTTTTACATAGCATTATGTGATATGGCTTATAAAATCTTGGTTGCAAAATAAGGAAAGAAGAAGACAATAGGGTTCGTGAGGACAACGCAAGCGCATTTTTCGAATTAAAAAATGAAAAAAAAAAAAACTATATGATTTGATGTAATAGCAGCTATAAATGAATCATGTAATATATAAGAATATGTGAATTGCAAAGATTTTGAATGCGTGCTTTTTCTCACAGGTTCAGCTGACGATACGAACCCTACCTGAGCTGCCATCAGGAGCGAAGTATAAATGTGTGTTTGGGAAAGCCGAACCAATTGACGCCGTGGTGACGACAATGGGCTTATCATGTCCTACTCCAGGAGTGGCGGGACGTCCAGGTATCCCGGAATCCCGAGACCACGTGCTGGTCCCTCTGTCCGTCCGCTCCTCGGAGACCAATAAAGACTTCGTCAGCAGGAACTTCGCCTATTACGATTGTGCTCGCCACACTACTTGTATGGACTGTGTTCGTTCCCAGTGGGCGTGCAATTGGTGTGTTTATGAGAACACCTGCACTCACAACACCACGTCCTGCCAAAGAACAGTTATAAGTGGAGAAAATGTAAGTAATGCAACGTTCTGTACATGCTACATAATGTTAGTTATTTGAATGCTCTGTGACTGACTGACTTCTTGCTTTCAGCAAAGAGAGAGGAACAGGAAGTACAAGGCGGGTGAGGCAGGGGAAAAGGTAAAGTTACCTACCGATAAGTGGATGACTAGAAGTACAAAGGTATACATGATATACGTGATTCTAATTCACGACGCATATCTTATTATACTGAGTGTTCATTTTACTTTGGTCCGTTGTTATATTGGACAAGGCCTGACATCAGCGCCGACTGGCGATCCTTTAGTTCTCAAATGTTAACGGACCCGTACGCCAGATGGCAGCAGCTGCTGTATAAATGGGTTGGAACAGGGTGGAAGGGTAATTACAAAAGTGTTCGAAACTTGGGTCTTATACGCTATTTTCGGGTTTTCTGAACATTACTTTTCATTAATTGCAGAGTCACGGGTGGAGAAAATAATAAAACAAATCTCTTTGCGTGCTTCCAATAGCAAATTAACTTTTTGTAAGAAACATGAGAATATCCTAAAATTCTGAATTTGTTAAGTTCAAGGATTAACGTAACAAACTTTAAATAAATGATTCGACTTGTCCATTATTCCGTGTTAAACATGTCCTCACCTCTTTATCAAATTATGGAAGACAGCCTCAAACATTGGGGGGTGAGGGGGATGAGGGGGGGGGGTGACATCTCTCATCTACTGGAGTATGAAGTTCAGCTGGTTCAGATTTTCAGAGCGTCTAGCTAAGATTCAGTCCTTCAGATGGTCCAGAGAAAAAAATCAGGTGGTGTCAAATCTGGAGATCTCGGAAGTCATTGAGGGTTGTTGATACTTCTGTCGATTACAACATTACGTTAATATTAATTTTCACATCATAAGTTAATAGTCTGAACTTGTTGCAAAACACCACCTGTCAGTTACCCTCGCCGTCTGGAACACTTTCCGCCACACGGATCCTGTTCAGCGTAAGGGAACAATGCACCTATCGCAAACAAAACAGAGAAAGTGCAGTAGGTAGAAAAATGGCAAATTACTCAAAAAATTAAATGTTGCATAGTAAAATCGCCTACACGCACGACGATAAAACATAAACTAACTCATCTCTTAACTGGTTCAGGTTCTTTCGAGATATCCGTTGAAATTGGGAACATTTCTCTGCAATAACAATTACACTCTGGTTGATATTGCATTAAGATTAACTGTCCTTATGCTGATGCAGGTGCTAATAAACATACAGGATTCGAAATTGACGGTTCAAACAAAGCACCCCAATCCCTCCATTAGTATCGGTAGTCTCCGCAGGGGTTGAACTCAGCTGCTTGATCAACAGAGAGCGCCATGAATATGAGTGGCGCCTCGCCTCGTTACGTCGTGGGAACTAGGCAAATTCTTCTAAAACAAACCTACTGACTTTTCAACACCTCAGGACATAAAACTCTCATTAATTAAGAGCGAACTACAGCAGAACCAATTTATAATGAACACCCAGTGTATAAATATGTAAAACTTTTATATTGTTATGAAGTCTGTTTCAGAATTAAAACTTAGTTCCTGAATTCTATTTCCATTTGATGAGAGGTATTTAGATGACACATGTTTAACAGAGTATATATGTAGGGTGGAAGGGAACTTATTACATTCCTTCTAATATGTGGTTCATGAAAGCATTACAAACAAAAAGGTCTAATGGCATTTTGTTCTTTGATCAGGCGATTTCGAAAAAAGAAGTGGTTTTTGTTCCAAATTAAATGCGTAATTCCACAAGACTATACGAAGATAATAGCTTTTTACTTGTAAGATGCGTAGAATAACGTATATTTGACATAGTTTCGGTAGTAATTATGGGACGTCACACAGGGTTTCGAAATAATTAATCACTTAAAAGAATTAAAGGAATATTCCGAGCAGTTTTTTCAGACGTGAAGTAACTCGGCAACGTTGCGTTGAGGTTGGTCAGGGATCTGAACCGACTTCTGGGTGTAACACGACACAGGGTGGTGTAATATTTTGGAAGATAACGAGTGCAACTGGCATTCTGATTGGCTTACACTCGCACAGTAAAGACGGAAGGACACGGCAAGGTAATTGTTTACGCTCACGAGACGCGCCGCTGCAGTGTTTGTTTATGTACTGGCCTACTAAAAGTGATACCCACACAACCTGCCGTGTTTCCAGCTTGTCTGTCTCTTGTTTTCGACAAAACTAAAATATCTCCGTAGGAAATTGTCAGAGGCAAAAACGTAAGGTGAAAAATGTGTTCCAAATACACATCAAGATCTATCACTGGTTTAAATTAATGTAATGACTTCCCTTCCACCCGGTATTCTCATTGATAGGTATAATTTCTGTGGAAAGTAGACCTGAATACCATTCCTGCAGCGATTATTCTAAAACATTTCATCTAGTTTATTGTACAATAACGTTACTAATACACAAAATACTAGCATAAGGCTCTTTTGCATTTGCTCTCTAAGTTTAGTATAATTATGTTGAACTATCTCTGAGAAACAAAAATCAAAGCTAACATGAACACTTGGAACTACCTTGTGATTCTCCGTTTTCACTATACAAATCATGTTTCTCTTATAGACACAAGGGTTTAACACAGGAAAATCTCAGGCTGAACCTCGTGCTTTTGAAACTATTTATCATATTTACGTATATTCGTTTTTGCTTAATTTGGTGCTTATTTTAATCATTTTCGTGGTTATTTGCTTGCTTATTTTACTATTTTATTGTGCTTAGAAATCCGGGCTTTGCTCATCACAATCGACCAATCGTGATTCCTCAACCTTTCTTGTTTTTCTTTTTTTTTAAATATTCGTCCAACTGAGCCTAATTGATAATTCAATTGTACATTAAACGACGCACTTTTAGGGGAGCAAGGCCTCCGCTGTAAACATTTTTTTCTTTCGCAATAATATGGATAAGAAATGAAAGAGTACCATGATTTATTTAGGGATCGGAATAGAGAACCGCCACCAGACAGCGGCAACAAGGTCATGGTGAACGTTACAGCCTTTGTACGACCCCGACATTATTTTTCCATTACTGCACTTTCTGTTATTCTGTTAATATCGAGATAACAACTGAAAGAGATGGAGCTTCTCTGTACATGGTAATCGAGATGTCGGGGCGTTAAGTGAAACTGCTAGTGCATGCTGAGTCCTTGTTCCAAATTTGAAACCACTGTGTAAATGTTGTTGACATGCTGTTTGACCAAACAGTGAATGCATAGCATACCCAAAAATAAATGAAACCGCCTCAATTTAGAACTTATTCTGTAATCAGATTCTCAAAGGCTTAACCACTAAACTATATGTACGATAAAATCATACCTTTAACTTAAGAAGCAGCGTAACTCCAGATTTCTCCATAAAATTAGTATTTGGTTTAATGCACATTACACCACCTTATGTAGAAACTTTTAGCCATTTATTGCCTATGAAGTTATAGCACGATTCCTGAGTTCTGCTCTTTCTAACTTAATATTGGCAGCGTGTTATCTCTTTCTCTCTCTCAGCTATAAAAGGGACCCTGGGAATGAACTTTCAATGTTTTATATTTTTATAGGTATGGAATCAATACTTTGCATACTTAAGGATGTTCATATTATAAACTACCACACAATGTTCCAACACAATCAGTTTTATTGTTTTGAGGGAATTAATTATGCAATTGATTCACATTGCGAAAATACCTTTACAAAATATTCCATGTGCATAAAAAACTAAAATATCAACTGTTTTATTGTTTTATAAGCTACAGTTCCCCAACAAACACCACCAATCTCTGGCAGGAAGAAAAAATCATTACTTTTAAAGTAATTAATGTCCATACTTTGATAGAGATGGAAAATATTTTTAAACCTTTTTGTATATTTAATTTTCTTAAAGCTGAACAAATTTTCAGATTTTGAAACCAAAGGCTGAAGTTGATGTCACATAAACGGAGCACATGGTGGAAAAATTCTAGGAGTACAGCACAAAATTTAATGCGTATGGAGCAGATAGTGTATTAAAAATGTAAAGTCTAGAAAAAGGAGTTTTTCTGTGCGGATGCATCATGATCATGAGTCGGATTACCTGTTTGGCCTAAAACTGCCCTGCTTCATATGTCACACCTTCCCCCTTTTGTCTAGTAGTCTCTCTCCACAGATTTATAGCTTAACCACTTTTTCCCGCTGAATTTGGTTCTTTTTTAGCCCCCTTTTGAATGACATTTTATTCAAATACTGCCGAAAATTTCAGCAGAAAAGGGGCGTTTAAATGAAGCGTACATGGCATTTAAAGCCTGCGCTTGACATTTAAGAATGGCGGAATCTGTATGTGTTAAGGGCCCGTCGACAACTAGGTCATTAGGGTGGCAGAATCAAAAAATATCTTACTGCCAACTGATGACTGAAGGTGTGGGAAACGTTTATATGCATAAACCTAACAGAAAACGTCACTTTGATAATTTTTCGGTCATTTTTCAGTCCCAGGGTCCCTTAAACATACTTAGGCTTAGTGCGGAGGAAGTTTAATGTAAATAAAATTGCTGACGTAAACCTTAACCATTATCTTCAACAATTCACATATTCGTTGAATTAAATGTTCATTTAAAGAGAATGGTAGGTATACATGTGAAAAAGTGGCTCAATACCTTAAATATTGTCAAGTTAATACGGGTGGATAGAATAACAGCCAAATTTTTAAAAAGAAGTCGCTATTGATATACTAGTGTTGACATTGTAGTCTCTTTACAAGACCTCATCAAAGAATAAAAAAGAATATGAAGTGTATTGCTTAAAATATTGGAAAATTCAAATAAACACCAGAAATGTATCGTAAACTGATAAAGGTACAAATAAAACTATTCAATGCAAATGAAGTATTTTAAGTGGTTACGCATTTTGCTAGTGAATTTTTGACCAGTAGTTTTCCATTCTCTAAAATTGAATGAGAGTGAAAAGGTTTTCCGAAGTTGTTCACAATGAATTCAAGACACGTATTTAATTGTGATAAAAATACCTGGTGTATATATATGACGTTTTAGTCCAAGTCGTTAGCACCTTTTGAAGGGCGTAAAAATAATGAAAATTCATGCATTTGCGATGAAGGTATTTCCTAAAAATCTTGCTGTTGCATTTTTAAAATATGTTGAATTAAACATGTTTGTCATTGATTCGACTTCACATTTATCATTATGGCTCTCTCTCATTCTTTCACTCACTCATATTATTGTTCTACTCTAATGGTTAACATGCGCTTTACCCTTGATCATCAGAAGCCTCTCAGGTAACACACACCGCATGCGTTGTTTGTTCTTGAAAGTCGCTGTTGCTTCACCTTGCATCAATAAGCGTGTCACTTCAGCCAATCAAATCAAAGAAATCGCAACTGACAAACAATTGTTAACTCCATGTGGAGTGAAATACAGCGTTGCAACATCTCTCCTGTTTTCCCTCTCGTTATATTCACCTTGGTCTTCTAAAAAGTAAATGTCCACGCGTGGAGTGCGAACGCATACTTTGAGAAAACGTGACCTAGTTATCGACGGGCCCTTAAACACAACTCACTCACTCACTCAGAAATGATTTGTGACATATCGTTACTCGTCATTCCAAAGTTGACATAAGAAATGGCGAGATAAGTATTTTATAGCGCAAGTTATCAAACAGCTCTACAAAGTGAATCTGATTCACATGGTTTTACCTTAGTCACAATAGGTAAAGAGGACATCTTTTGAAACTGAAGCTCCGGTCCCTATCTCTTCATTTATGTTGATTTATTTTTGTTGTGTACATCAACAGATTAAGTAAGCAGAAGGAATCGAAATATCAATAATTAACCGGTGAAGAGCACCAAGAATGCTGTTTTCCTAGCTTCGATTTCCCCTGCAGCAGAATCAATGTGTAGTTCCTTGAACTGTATCGTATAGAAATAGACACTTAGTGAAATACTTCCAAGGAGGATTAATATGGTTTGAAATGTTTTAGTTGAGGTTGTTATTACTGGTTTTGTTTTATCAGCCTACAGGAATCTAGGGGATGGAATTCTCAAGCTTGAAGCTATCTCTTCTCTTCCTGCCAGACATACAGGCTGCTCCCTACCTGCTACTGCCATCTTAGCCTTTCGAGATAAGTTCTTTCATACTAAAAATATTCCACATTTTCTTTCTTTTCTTGAGTATTTTAAATAACCCCTTTGGATAGAACCTTCCCCTTGCATTCTTATCTGCCGTATGTTCCCCCAAGTTCGCAAACTTTGCTTAAGTTGCCTTTCCTTCTGTATTTATATTCTGCTTTACTTTCTCTCTCTCTCTCTCTCTCTCTCTCTCTCTCTCTCTCTCTCTCTCTCTCCCTCCCTCCCACCCTCCGTCCCTCCGTCCCTCGCCAGAATATGTTGTTCCCGGAGGTAAAATCTAAGGCAGCAGAGATTCTCGGAGGAATCGTAAAAGACTCCCACAGGAACTTTGGGTCAGAGCATAAGCAGTGATAAAGTCATCAAATCATTCTTGTAATGCTGTAATTAGTGAAACTATGTAATCTTAATGCTTCCACAATTATTCCATGAAACGGACATTTACCTTTGGTTCTGGCACCAAAAGTGTTTGCTATCAGAGGCACATCGATTTCCAGGGTCAGTTGTTGATTTCAGCTGTGAAATAAAGGGAAATATTGATAGTGTTCCGTTCTGATTGGCCTTTGCGACACCTCAGCCGGAGAAACCTCAGCTTTAATGAACATGCGCACACTGAAAATCACGCGCCTATAATGGAATGAAATGGACCCCTTTATAATTGATCACGAAAATATGAAAATAATGGTTCAATTACAGGTAATTATAGAAGTTTCCAAACCCCAGCTTTTTCATGTACATCAATATCAGACATATGAAACCAGCTAATCGCTGATCAATTTTATGTCCGCTTAACAGTCGCACATCAGATTCTTGCAACACTCCATCAGGTGCCGACTCGCCTGTCTCTCACAGATCGAGAACAACTGTAGTATCGATGAAACTCAATGCCTGCATTTGGATTTCCAGATACAGCTGGTAGTTCTTGTTTATTTTGATGCATCGTATAGGTAACCTCTTCAGTCACTGCCTCAACAAAGGCCGTCATTTTAATTCAGCTATTTTCCTTTGCTTAAGTTTCCATTTTGTTTGCAAATAATACCACGCCGTGTTAATTTTAAGCTAAGTTATGTTAACGCTTTATTTCGAGCCTTTACATAGGTTGCATCAGCACTTCGAATTATAATGTTCAGATATTTGTTCCGACTGAAATTACGCTCACGATCAACGCGAATGCAACATCTAAATTGGGGAAAACGACGAACCTAAAGCAGCTAGGTGCAGGTTGCTTTTTGCAACATTGAATACCTTCATCTTCTCACCTGCTTTGATGCGCCGCATGTTAATCATTAGCGTAGCACAATAATGCACACACACACACACACACACACACACACACACACACACACACACACACACACACACACACACACACACACACACACACACACACACACACACACACACACACACACACACACACACACACACACACACACACACACACACACACACACACACACACACACACACACACACTGTACTGTGTTCTAAAAATGCTTCTTTTGGTTTCAACATTCGGTATCCAATTTTACGGTAGATTACAATACCTCCTCTATCTTGAGTAAACGGTGGAGAAAGTAAACATAGTAGTGCATTAACTATATTACGATATTAGCGTTCGGAAGTGATTTTATCCAATATTGTTATTGCAGAATAAGATTTGCAGAAAGTGAGTAGGTTCATCATGTTGCGTGGTAACGATGTTCAAACATTGTTATCGTTTGAAAGCATGTCACTTTAACCCTGTGATATTTGACGTTAGAAATAATGCTTTTATTATGTAAGTTGGCAGTGCTGCTTTGCTTTTTGGTGTAATGTCCACTGCAGTTCAGTGTTATGTCGGACTTTATTGAACTGTCGATAAGCTGTTTCTCCTATAACTCGTACGTGTTGCTTTAAGAATGTCATCATTCTGAATAGAACGTTCAAAGGTGACGTTTTGGAAAACAGCATACTTTTTACTGGAAACCAAAACAAAAAAGCAGTGTGTTCCGGAGGGTATAACTTTGGACGTCGCTGCTGCGAAGCAATCAAATGATCAAAGGAAGGCAACGGGATATCTGATTTAAGTGAAATGTTTCTCCCGCGGCTCACCTCCATCTTGGGCTGCCATTGCCATGGAATTGCTTATCGGCTTCAACTTAGTAGTGGTCAGAACTATTCAACACTTTGGTCGATCCTGCGAATGAGCTTTGTTCTGCTCAGATTGCTTACATCTTGCAAATAATGACTGTTTAAGTTAGTAAAGGGAAGAAGGAGAGATAGGGATAGACGGGGTAATGCTATTACTGCTACTGTCTAAATTGTTCAATGTACGGTATTGGCCGACAAGAGAGAAAAAATGAGCGCGAACGACAGGTGAGTGTGTGCAAACGAGAGAGGTGATAAAAGTATGGTCGTAAAGATCGGAGAAAAACGAAAGATATAAATGAAAGAGTGAATTGTAAAAAAAGGAGCAAGTTGGCTATGATAGAAAAGTCGGTGCTTTTTTTGTAAGATCACAAGCCTTATTCCGTGTCCAAATATCAAAAGAATATTAAATGATACGGCACATTTTTTATGATGCAAAGAGTAACGAAATATAGCGGATGAAAAAGAAATACGGCATGTTTATTCAGTGTTGGAAAA
>CM060962.1:39011014-39303514 GCA_030765045.1 Tenodera sinensis
CACCACCATCACCGCCACCACCATCACCATCATCATCATCACCACCGCCACCACCACCACCATCACCATCATCATCACCACCACCATCACCGCCACCGCCGCCACCACCACCGCCACCACCACCATCACCATCATCATCACCACCACCACCATCACCGCCACCGCCGCCACCACCACCACCACCACCATCACCGCCACCGCCGCCACCACCATCACCATCATCACCACCACCATCACCACCACCATCATCATCATCATCATCATCACCACCATCACCGCCACCGCCACCATCACCACCACCATCATCATCACCACCACCATCATCATCACCATCACCGCCACCGCCGCCGCCACCACCACCACCATCATCATCACCACGACCATCATCCTCAGTATTATTATTATTATTATTATTATTATTATTATTATTATTATTATTATTATTATTATTATTATTATTATTATTATTATTATTATTATTATTATTATTATTATTATTATTATTATTATTATTATTATTATTATTATTATTATTATTATTATTATTATTATTATTATTATTATTATTATTATTATTATTATTATTATTATTATTATTATTATTATTATTATTATTATTGTCGTCATCATCATCATCATCATCATTATTATTACTCTGTTACATGCAATGTTGTATGTATCCTCATCTTCTCTGGTAACAATTCTGTTGTCCTCTCCCCTGCTTGCAAAGTTTCTTCGGGTTCTGCCAAATCTGTTTCAGAGTCATTCAAGCAATCCACAATTACATTAGTTGATACAAGGCCTCCACTTAGTATAGATATTGTCCCCATTGCAAGAAACGAGGATGGTAACAATGGAGCAATATGAAAATTTCATTTCACTGAGTGTTATTATTTTTAATTGCTGGTATTAAGTGGCTCATGTTAAAAACTCCACTTTTAGTGGTAGCAGTCTAAAATGTAATTCATCTCTTCTTGCTTTGAATTGTGCCAATTATACACTGATTATCTAGTCATTTTAGGGATCATCTTCTGTGATCTTTAGCTAAAACAACGTGCTTTCCAAAACCCATTGATATTGTGATATAGTGATAGCTTGTATTATTTATTGCAGATTGAAATTGGTGAAATTCATGGCATAGAAGTAAATGATTTCCGTACATCCCACATATTAACCCTTAGGGTTAAATTGACAAATGCTTGTGAGTCTGAGGCTGGACTCAGACGATAAAAATACAAAGTTATGGCTTTGTTTGATTAATGAATTATGATTAATTTTGCACATGGCCAGAATTGCATCATTTTTGTATTAATTTTGAGGCAGTAGGTTTTGGGCTTGGTACTGTTTGGTAGGGGGCATGCATACGTGTACTACATATTTTATATCAGTGTAGAAAAATTTAAGCTACTGAATACTTTGTAATTCACTTTTAAGAATCTGATTGGCTTCATATTTTAGGTATTACTTATATACGCTGTGGAAGAAATTTTTTTAGCTATAATATAAATAGAATTTCATATGCTGTGGAAGAAATTTTTTTAGCTACAATATAAATAGAATTTCACAAGCTGTTGATTCTTAAATTTAAAGAGTATGTGTAATCAGTGATTATGCCATCCTGAATAGTAAGTGAATTCGTTTGGTTTGTTATAGAATCCTGCTCATTTGATTACACATGGAGCTAGTTTCTGCCCACGCTTTCGCCGACCTGCAGATGATATATTGCTTCCAAACAATGTGCCAAAAGAAATCATATTAGAAGTTTTAAACCTTCCTCACCCTCAAGTTGGTCACACAGGCTTCCAGTGTATTGTAAATATAGAAGGAGCAAAAATGATGGTGCCAGCTCGAGTGGACAATCACTTCATTGTCTGTGACAGAACCACCGTAAGTTGCTATTTATGTTTTATTACAATAATTTTTATTGTATTTTATAGCACCACATTAAGCTGCCCAATGCAGAAGTGAACAATATTTAAAATAATAAAAAACATCTGTCAAGCTTTAGGTTCCTTATGATGATGGACCAGATCAATATAATTAGAGGAAGTTTGGATAATATGGAATACCAGTTTTTATTTCCACTATGTTTGAGGTAATAGCATTATAATTTGATTATGTTTTTAGTGAATAAATTTAACCTTTTTAGAAACTTCTCTTAAAGTAATCTCTGATAAATTTCTTGTAGACGTCGTTGGATATCAGTACCAAACAAGCAAGTAACTTGAGTATTTTATATTATCCACCTATTCCATATTACCCGAATTTCCTGTACATTAATGTTATCCTCATAAGAATTAATGTTTCAGAGCAGAGCTAATAATAGCAGCTTTTTTGTGAATCTGAAGTCCAATAACATTCTTCTACCTAGTATGCAATAAATACACATCCCCTAATATTTTGTTGTTAGTAGTTAATTTTTCCTCCCCCCCCCCTTTTTTTTTTTTTTTTTTTTTTTTTTTTTTTTTTTTTTTTTTTTTTTTTTTTTTTTTTTTTTTTAATTATTAACGTCCTCCAAGTTGTGTCATATCAGATGGTCAATGAACGAAATGGGTGATATAATGCTCAAATGAGCCCAAGGTCCACAGAGCTTTAAGTTACCCGACATTCGTCTTCTCAGGATAAGCGAAAACCTCGGGAATAAACCTTAACTGGATAACTCACCCTAAGCAAGATTCAAACTTGTGACCTCTTGGACGTGAGGCAGACATGCTACCACCATGCTACAGAGGCAGGCGTTGGTAGTTAACTAATCCCTTTTCCTTTCATGAAACAAAATGCATGTTTTAGTCAATCTTAGAACATATAAATGAATTCTTTGTTGAGAGTGTAACAGGCCAGAAGGCTAAAGCCAGGAAGGATGATGATTACGGCTTCACTTTCATGTTTTCCAAAAATAACATTTTAGACGTAAACTAGGTTCAGGGAAAATGCAGATAAAAACATTCAACAAAGTATTCTCAAAAATCTCCTACTTGAAAAAAAAAACTCGAGTATGTCATATTCACGTTGGTTTCTCTACAACTATCATTTATTTTTATATACCTTAAGCAGACTATTGTTATAAACGGTTATTTTTTCCCCTACTTCATGTTAATTGAGATGAGTGTTTACAGAAATAGTTTAATTACACATTTTATTGCAGGTAGAAGAGAGAGACACTGGCCTTGAAATGCCATAATCTTTCCATGAACGTACAGAATTAAGTAACTGAAGAGCGACAACAGTTTAAAGAAATATGATGTGTTAGATTCACAGCTGTTTTTCTATCTCTTTTATTTATTTATATATGGCTTCTACAAACTATTCTTACCAAACTTACTTTTCTATCTTTACTAATTGCAGAAATAGTTCCATAATACGTTTGGTCGTGGTTATAAGAGGGATACAGGAAATTAACATAGTCAGATGTTCAAAAGAAGATCATTATATGCTGGCCTTCAAATTATATACTCCTTCCATGACATCATGAAAAACAACTGCATGATGACCACTTCAACAAATGACAAATTATTAAAAAACTTAAAACAATAACAATGGGTACCCAGCAATGGTGATATCTCAAAATAATTTTTTGAAATAAATTCTTGTTTTATAGAGATTTACATATTCTGTGTAGTAAGATTTTGTCTACATCTTATGATTTACCATTAATAGAAAATTCTTTCCAAATGAAAAAGCTCTTCCAGAAAATTCAATATATACAGTTTATTTCTCAAGTAGATATCATAAATATGTGGTATTTTAATGAAAATCATTGGATCCATTTCTGAGAGAATAAAATAACAACCTAAATACCAAGTTTAGTATTTATCCAACATTTTTTTTTTTGAGTTATGCTGCACACACACACACACACGCACGCACGCACACACACTCGCACACGCACACACCCATGCACGCACGCACGCGCACACACACACACACAGTAGTGTGAGCATGTCTACCTCGTGTTCAAGAGGTCCTGAGTTGAAATCTCCATTAGGGTGAGTATGCATATAAGGTTATCTTCCAAGGTTTCCCCTTATCCTGAGAGGACGAATGTCGGGTAATTGTAAGCTCTGTGGACCTTGGGCTCATTTGAGCATCATTTCAATAATCTCATTCATTCATTATCCGATATGAGATTATGTTGGAGGATGTTAATACATTAAAAAAAACAAAGAAAAAGGAAGCCACACACATATGAGCATGCATTCTCCCCTACCTTTTTTCTAAAAATGCTTTCTTTGGATTCAGGGGGCTTCAAAAGACTATGTATGGTAAAATCACAATATCTAGTTTTGGGTGGAATACAATACTTCCTCTACCTACTAGATACGTGGTAGAGAAAGTAAAAAAGCATAAATAGAGATATTGGCCATTGTTGTTGTGTGTCAACCTATGTAGCAGCATCATGAAAGGTAGGAAAGATGGCATGAATTATCAGAAATTAACTACTAAACATTAACACCTCATAGATATCTTTGCAAAACAAAAGGATAACAAGAATAAGCTATAACAACATTATGAACTTTTTTTCAGTATTCCTATGAAGCCAACACTGGAGAATATCAGGCCAGTGTAACCATAGTATGGAACCGAAATCATCATGTTGATACTATTAACATCATTCTGTATAAATGTGATATCCTTGGATCACACCGGGAACATCCAGATTGTTCTCTTTGTGTAACACGAAATGCAAAGTACCAGTGTACTTGGTGTGGAAACACCTGCAGTTTCAGTGACAGTTGCCTGCATACGCCAGTCAATGAATGTCCAAAACCACGCATAGACATGGTAAGTTAACACTGGCAATTGAGAAGTTTTATTTAGCTTGTAATTGAAACAGCTGTGAAAATGAACTACGTTGCAAAAAGACATATTAGCAACAATCTTATATTTGGTTTGTTTTTAACCATATTCTCCTTTGTCTTAGATCAAACCACTGAGTGGACCAATAGAAGGAGGAACATTAGTCACCATTGAGGGCAGCAATTTAGGGTTGAAAGAAGAAGATGTGAGGGGAAAGATCCGCATTGGAGAGACACCCTGTGAGCTGATTCACTATGAAGTATCTGTGAGAATCATTTGTCGAACTGGTCGTTCTGATGGTGAAATTGTAGCACCAGTCATTGTTGGCAATGAAGCAGGTTATACCGAATCTTCTGTTCGCTTTAGCTACAAGGTATGAGTTTTCTTTTTCATTTATTACATTTTATTTTATTTTGTTTTTACAGAAGTTATGATTTTACATTTCATTTTCCATGCCCTTTTTGAGACAGAACAAGCCTTACATTTTGCAACTGCTAAAAGTGGTTTTCAAAAAGTTTAGAAAATAGATAAAAAAACAAGTTAAATTGTGTATAAGGTAAAGAAATGTTAGTTTTATAATATATCTCAATTGTATTTTCTGAATTTGTTACTATAGTAGTTATAAAATGTCCATGTTTTGATAGCAAAAGCATAAACATTAACATCATGAGATGACTTTAAATTCTTTCTTTTTCTTCAATTTGAACTTTTTTGGGCCAATGTGTATTGAATGTGGTGTTTGGAATTTCTAATGGGTTGAATCTAGATAAAGCATTGTTCAACATTTTATTGCTCGTACAATTGAAGTACAATTGAAGCTGATTCATTCTGGAAATTAAACAAAAAGAGTTGGTGTGGATTTAAGATTTGCTTGCATTAGTTCAGTACTTTACTCATGCAGTGCAACTCTGGGTTGTCTGATACCATCCAAGTATAGTGCTGAACATATTCCCACCCTTTTTCTCATTATTTAACACATGCATTCAATGTTTAAGTTGAGAAAAGAGATAGATACACCCCTGAAATTCTAAATCCTTTGAAAGAGAACCATACTCATTAATTTATAGCTCAGGCACTTCTTACCAGGGGCAGGTTGTTAGGCTATTCATAGGGGAAGACAGCAAATTTTACTTTCCTTCATTATAAATACTTCTTCTTGTTCTTCTTCTTTGTGCATAGGATAATATCCTGTTCATTTCCCCTTTTATTCTTTGGATGAGTTATAAGTGCCCTCAGTCCATCTCCTATTAGGTCTTCCTCTTCTTCTTTTCCCATCTACTGGTCTGCCTTCTTTGGCTCTTTTTACTGAACAGTTGTTTCCCATCCTGTTAATGTGTTCTTTCCAGTATTTCTGTCGCTCATTAATACATTATGTTATATCCTGAGTTTGGCAATTTTCTCTGATTTCTGTATTGTGTATTTTACCTAATAAAGCTTTTCCTTAAATTGTTCTTAATATTTTGTATTCACATGTACTTAATCAATCAATCAATCAATCAATTTATTTGTCCAAGATCATACATATATAAGAATAGGACATTGTCACATTTAATATTTGTTTTGCTTTGACTGTATCTGCTCTAGTTTCTGCTGCATAAGTTAAGATTGGTGTAACAATTGTTTTATCAATGCAGACTTTTCTCTCTGCTGCCATATACTTATTTCGCCAAATTATGTCTTCTATGCATCCTGATTTCTGTGCTGCTTTATCGGCCTGTGTATTTACTTCTCGATTTAAGTTTTTGGTGCTTGTTATTTGAATACCTAAATAATTAAATTCAATAATTCTTCTTTCCACTTCCAATTTGCATCTCAGTGGTCCTTTTGATACTGTTAGGCATTTAGTTTTTTGTGTGTTTATTTCCATATTAAATTTTTTGTCTTAATATTGAATTGGTGGAATAGCCTTGCAATCCATCTTCTGTTTCTGATATGAGGACAGCATTATCTGTGTAGTATATTATATGAAATTTTGTGTTCCCCATCTTGTATCCTCTCTCATTTGGCAAATCTTCAATTAATTTATCCATTAGAAGATTAAAAAAGGAATGGACTTAAGGAATCGCTGTGTCTAATTCCCTAACCAGTTGTTATTTCTTCAGTTTGTTCCTTCACTTTTATTCTTGTCTTGCAGTCTGTGTTAATCTCTATTATTGATCTAATCAGTTGCATGGGTACATCTTTTTCTCACAATATATATACTACATGTTTTAATTTTACCCTATCAAAAGCTATTTTTAGCTCCACAAAACACAAAAATACATATGTTTATAATACAGGAAATTTGTTGCTTAAAAATTCTGTGAGAAACCTATTTTTCATTACAGGATATTGTTCTTAAAGGTGTTTTCCCACCCATGGGTCCACAAAGTGGAGGCACCCAACTTGCAATTACAGGACAATATCTGAATATTGGCAGCACCATTTCAGCCTTTCTGGATGACCTGCCATGTCAGGTGAACTCTACGCAGGCCTCCAGCAGCCGTATCACATGTGTGACATCAAGGTCTAGCATTTCCATGCATATTAACCGACTCACTCTGATTATCGATGGTGCTAACAGAACACTGGAAAACAATCCTTTCAATTATACCAGTGATCCTACCATTAATGAAATCAAGCCACTGATAAGTTTTGCCTCTGGAGGAAGAATGATCACAGTTCATGGCACTAACCTAGATACCATCTTAAAGCCTGAGATGGTTGTTTACATTGAAGATGAACCCAACCCAATCAACAAAACTGTAAGTAAAGAGAATTGTTACAAGCAATAACCTGCTATGGTTAGGTCTGGGGTGGGGGTGTTGCAAACTTAAAGCTCTCATATTATACAAGTATCTGGATGCCTGAGCTTTGCTCAGTACTGCCGTTGTTGTTTTGTAGAAATTTGAGCACTTAATTAGATCGGTTGTTTACCACTATTGGTTAAGTGATCTGAAAAATATTAGAATAAGTATATTGGGCATAATAAATGACATTGGAAAAATGTTAGAATATCTAGAATATACTAAATCACTTACAATCAAAGCTTAAGTTAAAATTGTCCAATTGTGATTGTTGAATAAACGGTCCTCATCAGTGTCGATTTTCATTGCCATTGTTGATATATATTTCTAGTATGCAGGCTAGCCAACTAGCAACACTCAATCAATGAATACACACATGCCTCATGTTCTGTGGCTGTGTGACACTAACTTTTTGAATTGGTTTACTCCACAAATTTCACAAATTACATATCATATGACATTGGTGCAATTTTGATTGATGGATGGTGAAACAGTATTTCTTACAGGACGGAACTGTTACTGTTGATAAGTTTGAGCATTCATATCTTGCTTTGTTGCATTGATTGTAAAAAGTAAGTTAATATCATGAAAATTTCTTTGCAACAAATAAATATAAAATGTTCAATGAATAAACCTGTAAAACATATTCCACTAAAACCAACATTAACACAATACATCAGAAATATGTACAACCGCATTATAATTTACAGTTGACTGTGAAGTTCATTGTAGGTAATGAATGTTTTACAGAGCATCTTAAAGCTTATCATCTATGAGGATAATGGCACTCATTTCATTAGAGAAACCTAATGTTCAGTGTTTATTGTGCCCTTTCTTCATTTCAGGTTTGCAGTGTTCTGAACACAGCTCAAATGGAATGTCCTTCTCCTCCAGTCACTGGAAAGTTTTTGGAAATGTTACGTAGAAGGAGAAGAAGCATACAGCAAAAGTACAGTGATGTAAAGCTACAACTTCGCATTGGCTTTATCATGGACAATGTAGAAGCTGTGAAAGATCTTGGAAAACATTTTCAGAATCTTCGCTCGCAGCTTGTTTATGTAGATGATCCAAAGTTTTTCCAATTTCCAAATCAAATTAAGCTATATAAAGGAGATACTCTTGTTATAGAGGTGAGCAATGGTTACATGTTTTGTATTTTAGTACGGGTGCTCCTTCTGAAAGTTATAATGATGGTGACAGTCGCAAAAAGTAATTGTGAACAGAAATTAGAACTCCATTGAATAATATCAGAAACATAAATTCTTCTGTAAAAAGAAAAGAACAAAATTGTAATAAAAAACTCCTATTGTACTCTAGTGTAATTCTTATAAGATGGAAAATGAGATAAAGCAAAATATTAATTCTGATGAAGGAAATATCAATAAATCCTTTATGCATAACTTTA
Source organism: Tenodera sinensis (assembly GCA_030765045.1). Classification (NCBI taxonomy): domain Eukaryota; kingdom Metazoa; phylum Arthropoda; class Insecta; order Mantodea; family Mantidae; genus Tenodera; species Tenodera sinensis. The sequence goes on from CM060962.1 coordinate 39,020,003, forward strand.
ACTCAGAATTTTGGTCAACAAAATAGTCTTAAAGGGTCTGAATACATTAGTTAATTACTAGTTGTAACTGCAAAGTTCCAAAATGAAGCTCTAAATGAAACGAAGCAATTATCAAAGCAATATTTGATTGGAAGATCTGAATGGGAGCAATGCTATAGCTCTGCTCTGATCCAGTTGAAGTAGTGTGTTTCTTGCTGCATCCTTATTGAAGGTTTCCTAGTTTGACTTTAGAATTTTGCAGTTGAAAGTGACAGTACTTTACTTTCTTGTCTCACATGGGTAAGAGTTTCTTGCTTCACTGATGATATCATATCTTACAATGCTGTTGAGGCAGTTAAACTTGTATTTTCTCCAAGAGTGACCCTTTTTTGACGTTTCTTTCCACAGGGTGAAAATTTAAACCTTGCAAGTGATGAATCAGATGTAAACGTAACAATTGGCACTCGTCCCTGCAATGTTACATCATTAGCAATGACTCAACTTGTATGTACTCCTCCAGAAGTGCAGCCATCTGGAACAGATGAAATCGGAATAAAGACTGAAACTAGTTTACCATTAGTTGTAGTGCGTGTTGGAAGAAGTTTGCGCTTTCCAATAGGTTACTTGCGTTATGAAGTGATAAAACCTTATTCATTTCCACCAGAAGCTATAGCAGGAATTGCTGCTGGAACTTTCCTGCTTGTTTTCCTGTTTGTCATTGTGCTGGTGGTGTACAGACGCAAGTCGACACAAGCTGAACGTGAATATAAGCGCATTCAAATCCAGATGGACACACTTGAAAGCAACGTGAGATCTGAATGTAAACAAGGTCAGTCAAAACAGATACCCAAATAATCAATCTTATCGCATCAAATTCCACTTTTGGTTGCAGTTTACTGTTTTAACACCTAGCACTTTGTAGTTGATTGTCAGAGAAATGGTGGGAGAACCAAAGCACGATATAGTTACAGTCTTATTTATTCATTTGCTAATTTTATTACATTTAATTTAAGAATATACTTAATTCAGAATGCATTTTTGTTACATTTTGCTTTTGATTAATTCTCAATTCATCCAGTGTTTCAGAATAGTATGTATGTATCTCTTTGTATTATCATTCCTTTTTTTAAAATTTTTTACTTTATTCCCCCTTCCCTGTCATATAGTCCAATCTTCTACATGGTTCTAAACCTATTGATATTGCATCTTAATATATGCAAGTAGTGGTAAAGGGGTCTTTGTTTTCCATTTCTTTCAGCTTTCGCTCAGATGTGCACCTGGGACCCACGACGCAATGGTGGTTCACGCATCCTGCATGGTACTGCCAATGCGCTAAATTTTTGTAGTCTCTGCCATCTGCACATTGCATTATTTCTGTTTGCAAACCTATACTCACAAACTAACCTTCTATCATTGAAATTTCAATTTTGTTTCTTTATTTATTTTTATTTTTTTACAGCTTAATGAGCATGTAGAACTAATATGCTTAGATGGTGTCTTTCTTCTAGGAGGAATGCCAACATTGGTGCTGTTGCATGAAATGCTATGTATGATGCTCATGTGGCTCTGGTGCCAGATGGCATTTTGGTGTACGCGTGTTTGAAGGGCAAATAATATTTTTGTCATTTAGTGTTACTTCTCTTACCATAACAGTATGACCATGGTGTAATTCATAGTGATAAAAGAGAAGGATGGTAAACAGAACTAAGGAATAGCTCATTTCAATTCCAGTTGCTTTTAAATAAAGAATTGTCACCATAACAGAATTTAATACTGTGTTAGGAGTATAAATATTTAGAGTGATAGCTTTTAGTGTAGCTGATGTAAACACCTGCTGCCTTAAGCATTTGGATGATTTCTTTAGATACAGAAAGAATGACTATGTCAGTTAATTGTTGTGCTGAAGCTGAGTAGCCTCTAAAGCAGGGGGGGAAAAAATATTGTCTGCTCCAACTCCACTGGGCATGCAACCCGTGTAACATTCTTGTTGGTTGGAGGAGTGTAAATTCATCGCTTCTTAAACTGTTGACAGTGGTGGATTGATACAGTTAACAATCAGCACATTTGTTTCAAACTACATGATGCTGTTGAAAATTGGCTTGAAGAAAACCATGTAATATCTTATTACAATTGAGGTATTTAACATTGTCTCCTTCTGCACAACAGAAAAATTTTCTCCTCCCGTTTGATATTTAATCTTCATTTCCTTGAGGTAGACAGCGTTCAACAGATATGATTCCACCACTGATACCAATCACAAAATGACTGGAAGTGACCTATGGACTCCTGAAACCAACTAAGGAATTTCAAAAGTATTTATGCTTTACTCTCATCACATCAGGTGGCCTCGAGGGCACCCTGCTGCAACACAGACAGTGTTTATGTGAAAACTGCAGAAAATTTACTTTTGAGACTTTTAGAAAATGTATTGTAGTGCACTGTAATGTTAACTCTGCAGCCATGAAAGCATATCATAAAGAACAAACAGACCAATAAAGAACTTAGGTCAGCGAACACATCTTTCACAATGAATATATGGTATTTCTGTTATAAATACCTACTATATATATATGAAAATTACTTACTTTATTTTTTAAACATTTTGAGGTGTGGACAGTGAGGCAGTACATAAAGTATTGTGTCACATTTATATGGGTTTGTCGCTTACTCCCTCCGCAGTGCACACCCTGACAACCTGTGGAATAACTACACCTAATCTCTTTCATCAGTGTCAAAGTTTCACTGCCTGATGTCCATTGCTCAAAGAACAGATATAAAAGTTCTATACCTTAATTTACTATTATGTACCCTGTAATTACCTATAATGCAAAATATATCAATTATTATAGCAAAAGCAGATCCATATTCACTCCCATTACTGAATTTTGGATTATAAGAGGTGATGGCTGGACAAGTGTTGCTACATGAGTTTCACATCTTTCTTCAGCATTTTTCAGGATTTAGTAATTATGTAATGGTGACAAAAGGAAAATAGCTTTTAAGTAGATACCTATTATTTATTTTCCACTGGAATCAGTTTATAAACACCTTTAGGTGCATAGTTCCTCAAGCTGTGAATTTTAGAAACATGAAGGAAAAGAAATCACATAAGTGTATCTTTCCTGCATTCCATAAGGTTTTGTTTACCATCACTTTAAAAATCTAATCAGGGCTGTGAACTGCACATAATTCGTAATGCGTACTGTAATTGTACACTGGAGTAGGATGTAGTCTACAACTGCACCGTCATATCAGATATAACAGTAGGTAATCTATTGATCTTTTCAGTTTCATTTGATGCATTTGAAGTCATAATTTGATTTTGTAGTACAATATTGATTAATGCACTGTATTATTGATCTTGCATTTGGTTTACAATGTATTACAGGCAGCACAAAGCATTGCTATAAATTTTCATTAACTGAACAAGAAGCTTTCCACTTGGAGTACAGGAAAATGGCACCTTTGTCTCTCATTTCCAGTCATTTAATTGAAAACTGCATTGATGTTTCTTCTACATGCGTTCACATCCCTGAAAATAGTTGCTGTACATACAGCTGACAATACATGTAAAAAATATGTTGGTGAATCAGAATTACATAAATAGGAAACATCTACATGCTGTGCTTTGTCTCTTTTTGGAAAAAGTAGGTTAAATGCATTTGGCAGAAGGGTAAATGTTGTAACAAATATCCATATAGAGAAAATGTTTCAATGTTCCATTACACTTCTAATGTACATTACAATGTCATATTTCTGAAACTCACTAGGAGAGCATTGATTTAGTGTATTTACTGTCCTTTTCATATGGAAGGTGGTTGTCTCAATGCAAATAACTGAATGGAAAATTGTTTAGCAACCATGCTGAGGATACTTGAAGTTTGAATATCATTGTAAAATAGTGTAGAAAGTGAAATATTTTTTATTAGAATAATACATATAATTAATCTCTTCACTCTCTTTCATTCCCTCTATTGAGGGAACTGCACCTTTGAATTTGGCAAAATCTTGTAATATATTGATATCAAATCACGTATTTTAATATCCTACAGAACATAGCATGGATGCCAATTGAACACTGTATGTTAATTTTGGCTTTTAGTTCATGAAAACTTAAGAATGCATTTAAATTTAAAGTAAAATAATTATTACAGATATTACAGTACTCATCCACAGGAATGAAAATATTTATTTTGGGAATGTAAGCTTGCATCCTGTATGAATAAAGTTGTTTCAAAGACGCCTCTTAAATTGTGAAGTGCACTTTGTACTTTCAGAACTCTATATTTTGTGGGTGCTTCTATTGGTATCTGATTGGACATGGCAAAGATTATGTATGCATGTGGGGAAACATGAGAACCTGGCTTATATTTAAAAGTCTCAAACAAAGCTTTTTTTTTTCTTTTCATTATGCAGCATTTGCAGAGCTACAGACAGATATGACTGACCTCACTGCTGATCTGGAGTCTTCAGGAATTCCTACTCTGGATCACAAAAATTACATAATGAAGGTGTTCTTCCCTGGAGTGAGTGATCATCCAATTCTAAATGATCCAAAGGTATATAGTATAGTTGCCCAGCTCCCAGTAATGTAATTGTTTGATTTTTTAGATTTGAATTTATTCCATTTTAGTACAAATGATAATTACACATGTTAAAGAACCCTTAATCCTTTTTTTTTTTTTTCTATAAGTGAATCTGAGTTGACCAGAGTTACCAATAGCATGGGCAGCACCAAGATGAGGTGAGATGAAGCTATCTACCATTGCACATAACAGCTTAATAAAATAATAAATGGCCTGGTTAGACTACAATAGGTGAACTAGAAAACTCACTAAATAGCAACACGTTATCCCTTAGTTCTAATAAAACGTCTCATATTCAGTAATTGTTCCCTCAAAGACATAGTAAATGTTTATATTTATGATAACCCCACAAATGAAGACAACAACACATGGCCCTTAGGAGTAATAAATTGAACAAAACTAACTTGAAAGGACCACATTTAGTATTTATCCTCAAAGTTAAGGAAGTTAGTATTCACTTTTAGATGTTTAAACAATATTATCACCTCTTCTTCTTCCAATGGCACTACAGCCCAAAGCAGGCCTGGGCCTTCTTCATCCGAGACCTCCAATCATCTCTATCCAGAGCTGTTGCCAGTGTTTGCATTTTAACAGTTGATAACTGTCCTGTTTCACGAATCCATGCACCTTTTCCTAGGTTTACCTATCGGTCGTTTTCCAAACATCATTCCTGTCATCACTTTGTTAGGTATCTATCCTTCATTCATTCTTTGTACATGCCCTGCCCACTGTAGTCTTTTTAATTTGGCCACAGTGGATAGTTCTGGTTCTTTGAGGAGGTCATATATTTCCTTGTTGTATCTCATTCTCCATATTCCATTCTCATTTGTTGGTCCATAAATTCTTCTTAAGATCTCTCTTTCAAATATGTTAATTATGTTTTCGGCCACCTTCATCATGATCCAAGCTTCACATCCGTATATAACTATTGGTTGTATGCATGTTTTGTATAATCGTATTTTTGTTTTTCTATGTATAAATTTAGATTTCAGAATATCTCCTCAGCTGCTCTAAAACCAATCTACTATGTACAATCAATCACTCTTCAGCTGAGTCATGCCATTCTGGGGTTCTTAGTAATTTACAAAAATGCTTTACCGCAATGTACTCCCAGTGGACCACTTTTTGAGATCTTGAAAGAACGTGAATATTCTACCTCTTCCATGTCTTTCTTAAAATAAAACACACACACAGAATATCATATTTGTTTAACAAGAATAACCAATCATGTTCATCTCTTGACACCAAAGAACTACAACATTTTTAAAATACTGTGACAAATTACAAGTCCAGTTACTTTTTTTATGTCACTTTATGTCCTCTTAAACTAAATCACAATTCATAATTCGTGAACCTGTAACTCATAGCTGTTCTGTTCTATCATAACCTTAGCACAAATACTGCTCATAACAAGCCCTACACTTGAAGTTTCTAAAACTGTGTGGAAATAGACATTTCTCTTACCCACCATTGTCATATGTTGCCTAGAGGTAGCTAACCTTGAACCTCCTTTGAAATGCGGCCACCGCCACAATTCATTGATGACAAGGAATAAAATTATACCACAGACTTTGTGAAAGATTTGTTCTTAGCAATATCAAATTTTGGAAAGAAGTCCAAACAATCTTGGAACATAAGTATTATTCCATAAATGTTATATAAGACAGTAAATTTTAAATTCCTATTTATCTTACATATGCCAGCTAACAAACCTCTATAACATATCTTGTTATTAGTGATGATCATAATTTGAACTTGTTATATTATTATTACTTAGCTATTGTTTCACTACTTGATTGTATTTACAATTGTTTTGCTTCATTTCTTTTATTCAGTCCATCGCAGCAATATCCAACATTTGTGAAAGAGGGGAGGTTGTATTTACCTACTTGCACTTTATGCAGACTGTGTCACTTTTTAACACTCGCACGTACATTTTATTGCACAGGCAGTTTGGCTATATGTACATAACATTTGATTTATGAAAGTGCTTTCAAGTCTTATGCAATAAACATCTGTTCATGAGTGACTTCTTTGCCACTGCTTACATTTAAGAAGTCTATCAATATTTGGCAACAAAGTCGAAGTGCTTAACCTTAGAACATACACCAAGTGATCATCGCCCAACCTATTGTGATAGACATTTAATATAGTTCCATTTAGAGAAACTCTGTTCACAAATACATGTAGACCCAAAAACTGACATCAGTTTGGAGGCCAACATTTACAGTCTACAAAACGTGTCAGAAGGCAAAGGCTGAAATAAACCCCAACCCTGTTTTGTGAAACGTTTGAAGGCCATAGTATTTTGCAGAAGAATGATTTCCATTTGCATAGGGGTTTTAAACAGACATTTGATTCTCTTCTCTTCTTGAATAAAAAAGTATTCCTCCCCCATTTGTAATGAAACATGAAACATTTTGATATCTTAGAAACTGCCATGGAGTCGCCTTTGTGTCCACCACAGATACTGACTGTTTGTGATTCTACGTGTCACAGGCACTAGCTGACTCACCTTCTGACTGAAGGATGGAGGTGGGGCTGTATCCGTTAATTACATAAGTCTCTCCAAAGAGACAGGGTTGGACATCACTGGTCTATCACGATATAGAAAAGCATTCTTAAATTTGACTGCATAATTGCATCGTGTATATTCAGATAACAGATATTTCTGTTGATTATTTATTCTGTAACATCTCATGATAAACCATTAATTGTACTAATTTTTATAGTGATTAAACCAGTAGCGCTGTCATCACCACCACTGCCACCACCACCGCCACCACCAACATCCATTATTTAGTTTCAGTTTATACTTAGACCTCTGCATCCATTGTACTTTTTAAGAAATGTAATATCAGTATTTATCTATCCTAGTTCATTATTTTACAATAAGTGATACCTACAAAAAGAGAGCAGTATTATTATGATGATAATGATCAACAATGGTGGTAATAACAATAGTAAAACATTTTTTAAAACCTAAATGAAATTATATTAACATGAATAGTTTAGGAGTTAGGATGTAGATCATATAAGATTTTGGATATTTGTTAGAAGCTGAGTATTTTTATAAATGTGTGATTAACACTGGAACTCAAAGATCAACTTTGTAGCAGATTTTATACTGAAGTGGAAATTTGAATACATATTAAACTTAATGTTTAGAAAGTTACAGAAAAGATAGGCAAACCATAATGGTAAAATGCAACATAAATTCCATCTTAGAAAAAGTCTTACTTGTATCAAAATAAAATGCCACTTATTAAAGTTATTGCTGATTGCAGTCCTTTGATTCTTATTAAACAACAGTGGATTTCCTGATAACTCTATCAATAGGCCTACAGCTACTAATTTGTTGACAACAAAGGTTTAATCAGTATCAGTTGCTAACAGAGATGTTGAACATCATATATTTATATACTCTGAAAAATGCAAACTGTTTTGTTTTCAGGTGAGGATCAATGGTCCCAGAACAAACTATGATGCAGCTATGCTTCAGTTTGAGCAGCTTATAAACAACAAGTGCTTCATTTTAACATTTATTGAGACACTTGAAGCACAGAAGTCTTTTAATATACGTGATAAGTAAGCAAATACCTTTTGTTTAAATGCATATACATCTGTACAGTGTCCCAAGTTTTTGTTTTCTTTTTCACACAAGAATATTTTTACAATTCAATTATTTGAATTATCTCCGGGTGCAACTGGTGGCCAGTCATGGATTTGTCTGTCTCTTGTCCTTTGGAATAAGTCCTGATCTGGCCTATATGTTTTTTGTTAAGCACACATGAGATCCCTTTCTTGAATAAGTAAACCCATGGCTCTTGCACTGCTTACTAACCTTGGAATACGAGTATTTTGTATCGAAAGATTAGCAATGTGCCCTTCCAAGAATTGTTATATTTTTGACACCACTTGATGCTGCAGGAATGAGAGCACACAATTGAACCAACACAGTGATACACTTATACTGCTTTCTTTTTCATTTGTTTCTGCATGTTTCACCGTGAAGCTAGTGTACTCATCTAAACTTGTTACATTATATCACAAACAACCCTCTATAAACTATGCACCTACAGAATTAACATATAACATTGCTTACATAACAATCTCACATTTGTTATCAATATACTGACATTTCAGATAGGCACCTTGTACTTTAGTATTTTTCTTATGATAGTGTTTAAACTGAGACAGAATGGTCTGGAATGAAGTTTGGGGAAAAAAATTGTATATCAGAACAATATTCTAGCAAGAGCATATTTTATAAGCAATACTAAAAATGTAAAGACACATGGAAATTCAATTTTTTAAAATTATATAATTATTGTAGAAATTAGATGAAGATTATAAATATCTCTGTTACATGTAACTCCTTATTTAAAAACGCCGCCCTGTGTCAAACTGACACAATTAATCAGTGTATAGTTGAACTGGCAAAGGGTCAACTTACAACCATTATTCAATAGCCAAATAAAATCAGGTATTACATTTGTCACCCAGCTCTGTGATATAGGAGGGTTTAATAAAATGTATTTAATATAAACTGATATAACAAAAAAACCTTCTATTAAGGGCTTATTTAATGTGGTGTTTGTGGTGCTGGTAGGTCCACCTCTCATACCATGGAATCTTGCACCTAACACAAAAACTTGACCAATGAAGGGAAAGAGGGGTATATGCAATTTACAAAGAAAGGGTATTTTGAAAATGTAACCGAGTTTGAAAGTCCTTTGAAGTTAATTTGGAAAAGATTAACTTCTGGTATAATGGAACGGAAGGCTTCATTGCCTTAGCTCCTAGCAGGGTAAATAAATAATTAATTTCTGACCTATGTAGGCAATAGTTTACTGCTAAATAAAAATTACACACAAGCATATACAAAAATGATTGTTTTAGTAGGCAGTAATTTTTCTTCTATTTTACTATTTGTATGATATAATTAAAGGCATTATTCCTGCTAACAAATGGTGGGGTATTGAATTCTGTATCTAACATTACTGTGCCAGCCATCTTTAGACAGTTCTTGTAAGAAGCTTGACCCACTTTAAACACTGAACATATACTTTTATTTCTCATTTGCCAGCTATTTCAATACAGTTCATTTTAGTTCTGTAATGTTCCAGCTTGCAGATTTTTGAGTAGGAAAATAAAAGCTCTTTTTTAAACCATTACAATAATGCATAAATGTTTGTTTATTTCAGAGTGAATGTTGCTTCTTTGCTGATGGTAGTTCTAATGGGTAAGATGGAGTATGCTACGGATATCCTTAGAAGCCTTCTTTTGAGGCTTATAGATAAGTCTGTTGGCACCAAACATCCACAGTTGATGCTGAGAAGAACAGAATCGGTTGTAGAGAAGATGCTCACTAACTGGATGGCATTATGTATGTACAACTACCTGAAGGATTATGCAGGCTCATCTCTATTCCTTCTCTTCAAAGCGATAAAACATCAAATAGAAAAAGGTCCTGTAGATGCTATTACTCACGATGCCCGATATTCACTCTCTGAGGAACGTCTTCTGAGAGAACAAATTGAACATGGCACGGTAGTAAGTATTTGATAAGCCTGTGAAAAGAGCACCTATAAAAAGTTCTTAGAATTTAAAGTAGGATTTTGAACAAGTACAAATCTGATATTAATTCATTGAAGGCTTTAGCAAAGGCATAGGTAGTCATTAAGCAGGATTAAATAACAAATAATGAGCTTGCTTATTCCTGAGCATCTTCTAAACAGGCTCCTAAGTTTTCTGAAATGTTTTTCTGGTCTGGGTCTTTAATATTGAAAAACTTCTTGTTTCTCTTTTCCTAACTGCTAATAGGAACTACTAATACTAAAATTGATGGTAAAAGTGGTGATGACTTAAATAATTATTTTATGAACAATTGCTCTATCAGTGATTGTGATTGTCAGAAGAGCATACTTTCACTATAATATGTAGTTTTAACAATTAAATTCCTGCACTTTGTATATTTTGCATGTACATTAGTGTGTGGGATTAAGGTTCATAAAACTGCTCTGCAGTTCTAGTGCTTTTAATTAGTGGTATTGGAGGCATTTGTTACTGCTTACATTTTTTTATTATTTTTTTTTTTACATTTTAGTCAATGTGTTTTTCCTTTCTTTTTTCTCCTAGACAATCCATCTTGTGCAAGAGGATCCGCATTATGAAAAGATCCCTTACCAAACATATCAAGTATGTGCAAACACATTTATTACATTGCTAATTATAGTAAATATTTCTTCTCGCTTGACATGGTGTTGGGATTTTGTGTTTGTATTATGCTTTGCCGTAGTTGTGGCTTAAAGGTATTAACTGCATTTGCCAGAAGCAGAATTTAGGAAGTAAGCTTTAGAATTTGCAGAATGTAATATATTGGTAATACATACTATGAGTAATGTGTCATTTATTCTTTTATTACCAGATTAAAAAATACAAAGTAGAGAATATCTAGTATATGACTGACATATTACTAACTAGAATATGAATTTTGATAACTGTGTACCTCTGCTTCTCCTTAAGTTAATCCGAGTTTGGCAGTTCTTACTCAAATTAAGTTTATATTTTTTAATTACTTCAATTTGCTTGCATATGTAATAATGTAATAAATTAAGTATGATTAGGCGCAATTTGTGACATTTCTATATAAACTTCTCAGTGAGTTTTGTCATGATATTGCATGCTAACATTCAAGTAGACCTTTTACATTAAGTTTAGTGAAAGGAGCAGCTGTAAAATGATACCCTAAAACTTTTATTTATCCTACTTTTGTGTCCTAACTTATTCCTTTATTTATTTATTTTTTTTAATTTGATTCACTTTCTTGCTACATCTCAGTTAAACTGAAGTAAGAATTGGGTATGGCATACACCACTGTTATGTAGCATGCAAACTCTATGATAAAAATAAATTTCTCTTTAGCACTTTATGGTTTACTGTTTTTAGGTGATTTTTATCCTCTTGACTGTGCATTTTGTGTCAGCACAGGATTTTATACAAATTCATACAAATGTACATAATGTTTATTTGTAATGCTTTATAAATTTGAAATTCTACACACATAGATGCTACACAATTTATAATGCTAGTCAGTTCGAACACAACTTTGAGCAACGGTTACAGATCCTTATTTCCTTCTTTATTTTCCTATTAAATGTCCATATCCACTTGCTTTTAACTTTGAATAGAAATTATTCAAGTTGGCTGCAGTCTTTTTTTGAGCATTCTGTTTATTGCAGCTTTTTCTCTGTGTTATCCATTTTATCTCCTTCATTCCATTCAAATACACTCCATACCTTGTCTATGTGACTGGCTATAGTATTACAAAAAGATTTGTCAAACTCCTATATGCAACTGAGAGAATGATATAAATATTTTATTCAACAATGTATCTAAATTTTATCACCTACAAAATTTGAGGACTAGGGAGTAAACCTTCATACAGAAAATAAAAGGTTGTGAAGTTTGGACTATAGGAAGTGGGAGGTGTCTGTCACATGATCACAACACAGAGAGGACCAGGTACAGTCGATGCAACAACATTACAGATAATGTTGCTGTGTAACTTACATTCAACGCTGTCACCATTTGCAGTAAAATATTCACTCCAAAATTATTATACAAGTTCAGCAATACATGAATATTTCAGTTTTCTTGCTGGAGGCATTTTACTGTGTGTGTGGAACTAGTGAACACACTCAAGAAACACTATGCACTGTAGGCAGTGAGTCCAGTTGTATTTTGTGCTGTCACTGAACACACACAGTGACATCACGCTCTGTCCGTGTGGCAGGCAACTTGCAATTACCTCATTTTGCAATAGCTGATACTCTGCTGATGAGGTAACAGAATTGGTGGCTATGATGTGGGCAACTCTGGTACAATCCCTGAAACTGGCATGGGATTTTTCTCACATTAGTAGGTCTGAAATGGAGTGCTCTTAGGTGGAATCTTGTGAGTTACTTAACAGAAATTTGTGTCTTATAATTTCAGAAACTGTACTTAACCACATCATTTATAATGCCTATAAATCAGTTCAAACATTACTTTGAGTACTTGTTGCAGGCTTTCTGCTCAGATCTTCACTTTTCCTATAAGTGTTCATTTCCAATTATGTTTTACTTTGTACAGGAATTGCCAAAGTTTGTTACAATATTTTTGTGAATATCACTTTTGCTGCACTCTTTAGTCTATATTTTTCCAATTTACCTCAATAAGGATATCTCTCCAGTCCATTCCATTCCATTCAAATATTAATTTGCTCATAAGAAGCCGGGAGTATGCTGACAACATGATACCCTAACTGAAATTCTGGTTGAACAAAGGGACAGAATGTAGCAGTTGTGCAGTCAGACTAGGAATGGCACACAGTGAAGTTAACAAAAATGCCTGAGAGGATAAACAATTATTTAGATCATGTTTAAATTTTTTAACCTTTGCAGTGTTTGTTAGTTATCACTTTTAAACTACTTCTCTTCATCAGCTGTTTTTAATATGAGGGCCAACCAAAAAGTAAGGTTACAACATTTATGTAGGATTGAAAGTGCTTGTATTTAGTTGAAATTCACAGGACACGTCATAAACACATTAAGCTCTTTCTCAATCTAATCGCCATCATAATTGATACATTTCTGTAGTTGGGGCATCAGGTTTTGTATGCCATTGTCATAGACCTCCACTGCTAGCTCTTTCAGCTACTTCTTCATAGCTTCCTCAACCTTCTGATTGTTGGAAAAACATTTCACTTCCAAAATCTCCTTTAGTTTAATGAAAAGATGATAGTCCGAAGGCATGGAGTTGGGTGAATAGTGGATGTTGGATGAGAATATTCCATCCAAATGATGTCAGCAGCTCCTATGAAACTAGCATGATGTGGGACTTTGCATTGTCATGCAGGAGGGTGACTCCCTGGGTCCTGAATGGCTCTTTGCAGGTTTTTAGAGCATTGCACTATTGATTAATGGTAGTCTTTTTAGATGTAATATCCACCAAAAGGACCCTGTTACAGTCCAAAAGACAGATGCCATGACTTTTCCAACTTAAGTGGTTGTCTTGAACTTTTTGGTGCCTGGGCAAGATGAATGATGCCACTGAAGTAATTGTCTTATGGATTCTGGTGTGTAATGCCATACTACCATAAAGTTCCATAAGCTTCCAGTGTCTATTCATAGCAGTGTTGTTCTGCAACGTCAAAAAATGGATGACAGCAGATCTCGCAGAGATGGTCATACAATAAGCTTTCCATTGGAAGAACTTAGTGTGACTGAACAAAATGGCTGACAAGCACATGGGACTAAACAAATTGACCATTAGGATCCACCATACACACTAGGTATGGTGACTTCAAAACAAATAATTTTCCCTGACATCAGGAGCCCTTGTAATCTTTCTTTCTGAACGGCCCTCATAGTCACTTATAAACTACTTCTCCTCAGTTGCCTAGTCCTCCTAACAGAGCATAAAACTCTATTGTCTTGATGTGCACCCACCTTGAAAATGCACAAACACTGCTGATGGCTGATCAGATGCTGATTTGTTATACTTAAGGTTTCTTTATTTGTATACACTTTCTGAATTGCCTGTGCATTACCTTTAAGAAAGGCTGGTTCAGCAGCTGCATACAGTTCATTATAGCCCATGTGTGCTAACTTCTAATCAAAGTTATATTCTATTTATTTATTAACTGTGGATAAGTTCCTCTAATGTGTAGAAAGGGATTCTGCAAAATCATAGTATGCCATAAACAATATTTATTTCTAATTTACCATTTTGTTTCTATGGTTAAATTCTCTGTTACAGATGTAATATATTTTCAGGGAAATACAGTATTCTGATATCTCATGCTCCATTAGGAATTTGCATGTCATCTAACGAGTTAATACAGAATTTAGTATTGGCTATTATGTTCAATGCATGGTCTGGTTTTTCATAGTGCTAGAAAATACTTCACAGACTTCAATTTTTTAATGTTATCTCCAAAACATTGAATCTAATATGAGGTTGAATGGAGTATAGAGTGTGTTTTTGTTAGATTTCAAATAATACAGCAATCTTCTTAAAAAAACAGCAAATGACTCATATGTAGACTCTGTTTCTTAATCTGTAGTTGCATACAATGTGAATGAGTCTGTTGAACTGATACTAACATTATTAAGCAAGCAAATGAATCTAGTTCTAAATAATATTTATGGTAATCTAAATTCAATAAATAACTTAGTTTGAAAATGATATACTATGAAGAAGCAGTTAATGATTAGTTAGAATTACAGCATAGTGTCTTATTAATGTTGATCCCATTCTATTCTCTCAAAATGTTTGGGAAACTTGGAAGCTCTAAATACCAGCTTACCTAAATGAACTACAATTTTAATTGCTGGAATTGTCTGTCATATGTGTAAGCTTCCACATGAACCCCCATTTCATCACGTGTGGTTACAGCAAACTGTTAGATTCATTCAGCCTCATAGTATGGGGATTAAACACACAGGCTCTGTTCAAGCTGACGTGTAGTTGTCCTTTGTTTGTTGACTATAAATTACATGCATGTGTACACATTAGCATACAGAATAGACTAGGTATTTCAAGTGGTTAACACGTTTGTTATGATGGAGTGCAAAGAAGTAGGAGAAGTGGAGGTATAAATCAGTTAAATCAAAAACTGATTCTATCACAGATAAGTTGAAGGTTCACAGTAAACTTAATCTATAAGAAGGTACAACTGTAATCCTTGATTCAAATTCAAAAGAGAATGCAAAGGCACTGTTTTAATCAAATCAAATTATGTCAAAGACATAGCTCTTTAGCAAAAATTTGTTTAAAAAAATTGAAAACCTTCTGGATGTGCATTTAGAAAGTTGAAACTTATATGAATACATTTCTTTTATTACAAGCTTTTTCTTTAAAAGGTAAGGATACTCATGCACAGGCATAAATTTGCCCTTTTTTGAGAGGGAAATTATTTTATAGTTACCTACAAGGCAGTTGGATGAACTGGAGCTATAGGTGCAGTGTTTTATAAGTGTTAGCATGGTGCTTGTAGTAGGGGTTTTCTTTTCTTTTCTTTTTCTTTTTATCTTTCTTTTCTTTTCTTTCTTTCTTTTTGTTGTGGCGACTAAAGAATATAGCAGTATCATTGTTTCCAGATATGTTAAAGAAACTAATTGTGAGACCACTATTTAAACCAAAGGAAAATAAGATGATTATGGATAATTATACGGCAGTTACATTACACTCAACTTTTTTAAAAATATTTCAGGGCTACCTTTAAAGCAGTTATAAGCATACTTTAAAACATTATACATGATATCAGGATGGTACTAGGATTCCAAGAGAATAAATCAATTACAAAATGCAATAAATAAGGTAAATAGTATTAGAATTGAAGCATTAAATTACCATGAACATTAAAGGGTAATGGCTACTGTTGTAGGTTTATCAAGAGCATATTACTGAAAGTAAATAGTATGTTTTAAACAACCAGAGACTCCTGACAATTCACTCAAAGCAGAGAAGTGAGAGAGCAGCATTGTCACTGTGTACTCGAGTATCTGTCAGCTGTTTAGCAGAACAAGGAACAGTAAACATCTTAGCATTTAATAAGTCTGGTATGATTGGAGCTAGGATTTTCAACTAAATTGCAGCTTCTTCCTTGCAAAAAGAAGCTTGAAACTGTGATATTTTTATTTTATCCCTAACATTTTGCATATAAAATACAGAGCATCATGTTTATAATACACTTGACAGCTCTGCCACTCCTAACTTATGCAGCATTCATCTATGTATGCAGCACACAGAATATTCACCATTTTTCATAGTCTGTAATAGGAATCAATTTAGCTTAAACTACCTTGTAATTACATTGAATTAAAAGCTAGCCGTGGCTACCAGTGGCTTTTTTTAAATAAAGCAATCTAAATCACTGCTACAGTAATTAAATTGCTCATATTCATGGTGATAAATGAATGACCTCAAAAAACAAGTTGATTTCTTTGTTAGAAAAAGAGGAAGAAGACAAACTGCTGATATCCCATGCTTCATTAGGAATTTGCATGTCATCTAATGATTTAATATACAAATCATTTTATCTATGCACTTGTCTAAAATTCTTTCTTTTTCCAATTGTTCATCAATAAGTTCCATGCTATGTGATACCACAGCTGTCCAGTTGCCTGACGTCACTTGCTCTGTTGTTTTCGTTGTTAGATGCTTCACTTCAGTGAAGGTGAAACTTTTTATTGTTTATAGCTATGTAACTAGTATGTATTGTAAATCTTCCTTGTTCACATGGAGTTTGAGACATTGTAAGACAATATTACAATTGCTGCAATCATTTGGCTTTTATACAGCATTACTGTTAACTTTTTGAACATTAAAGGTTATTTAGTAGGTTTTCCCTTATCCTGAGAAGATGAATGTCAGATAACTTAAAGTTCCATGGACCTCGGGCTCATTTGAGCATCATTTCACCCGTTTCATTCATTCACTGTCCGATATTACATTACGTTGGAGGACATTGATTAAAAAAAAAAAAAAAAAAAAAAAAAAAAAAAAAAAAAAAAAAAAGTGGAGTGTAACATGGCAGTGCATTACCCATTCAAATTCAGCTCTCAAAGGAGGTGGTTGCACTTCATTGGCTAGAACAATCATGGAGAAGAGTTGCCATGGAAACATACCCCTCCAAGAAATGTTACAAATCTCATCTTGTTTACATTCCACCCTAGACATGCTTTAATTAGAAAATCATGTAGTTTGAAGATTGACATAAAACTGGATTACCTCTTATTTGAAAAGCAGAATGCAGTATGCTGAAATAAATCATAGAAATAGTGCATATGGTAGAAAAAGTTAAACCACACTTCAGTGGTGGCTCGTGACTTGTCGCAGTGGGTGTGCAGTACATTACATCCTCTCCACCTTTACTCCCTTTCTTTCTTAACACACACCACACAATTCTAATTTTAAATTCATATGGGTAATTGAGCTCTTATGTTTTGCTATTTTTTGTTTTAAATGACCAATATCACAAGAACTATTATTTGTCCAGACACCATTTCTCTCACTCCCAAACAATAAGCACGGAAAACAGCTTCTCTTATAAAAATAAACCCGAAAGATTTATCTCTTTTAGTTTCGCCATGCTATTCATTTCCACACTTTCATAGATTCAAATTTCCCGCTATATGCAGACACAACTGCATGCAACTTGCTGCCAGAACACAAACATAACAAACAGTAATGAACACTGTAACAAAATAACTATTCCAAACTGAAGTATTGGCCTTAGTAAATTACGACATGAAGAGTAATTGTATGCATTTATATCGCTTAATAAGACTAGATGTAATTGTGTTTATAACATTAATATAGTGTAGAAGATGGCTACATTACATTTAGAATCGTCACATTGGCTGCCTGGTAGGTTCTGCTAAATGGAAGAGAAATACTCGTAGCAAGGAAAATTGAGGGACTTGCACAAGAACGTAGTGCGCTTGCGCGGTAAGAATCGCAAGTGTTGGCCTTGTCGATTATGCTGCCTTAACTCGCCGTACTCTTAAATACAAGCTTTGCACCTCTCCCTGCGCACCCCTCGCATAAAAGCTTCCTTCGTCAGTCACAAAATAGGGTTTATGCGTTTCAGCTTGTTGACTGAGTGAGTTGTCATTTGATAAAGAGGGCGCGGGAAAATTAAACGAGCAAGTTCATATACGACTTTCTGATATGCATGTCTATACACATTCGCATGCGGAAAAAATTAATGGGTGTGCAGTTGCGAGTATGCGATCCCCCAGGAGCCGCCATTGCCACACTTCCAAACAGTGAAGCAAGAAGTTCTACAAGTTTTAAAATTGGACCCATTTTTGTTTTTAGTATAGGTATATGTGAATAACACTTTTGAACTAATACAATAAAATGGAAGGCTTAGTAACTGGATGTGCAAATAATATGAGAACAGTGTTTAAGAAAAAGGCAATTGAACTGGAAGCTAAAGCAAATGCATAAATGATAATAATAAAACAATATCATTCAAAATTAGATATGGTATTAAATGTGTAAAAAACAGCTCAGATAAATTTCGAAAATATAGTACAAAGAGTATAAATCTAGAAATAAATGGAGAAGTAATCCCTGAAATAGTGATCACAAATTTTCGAGGGGTGATAAATACACAGATAACTAAGCTGGAAGTCATATATAACCAATATAACTAAAAAGATAAATAAAGGCATATACATAATGATGCAAGTGAGAAAAAGTATGGATAATGAAACAGTTGGACAGGTATATTGTGCTTCTATGTGTTCATGCATAAATTATGAGATGGTGGTAGAAATCATAAAGGTTTTCAAAAGAGAAACAATAAGGATATGGGAAAAGTAAGGAGTAGACAAATGTCAGTATTCATATTCAAACAATTTGGTATTTTAACTGTTGAATACACACATACATGTATATTCTGCAAACAAAAGAATCAAAAGTTGTGGTGCACACATGTATTACTAAAGAAACAATGGTGATCACATTAAATACACTAAAGTAATATTCAACAACATGCGGGGAAAACTCAATAAAAATTACCTAAAGAAGTTTAAGTGACCAATAAAACAACTTGTTATAAAGCCAATAAAGAAGTATTTAGTAGCAGATGCATTCTATACCCTGAAGAGCTTAAGTGAGGCACAGTGTTATTCTAGATATATCCTTAAGTGTGTATGTACATATAAATTGACATTTTGACTTATCCTTGAAATCCTGTGTATTTAAAGGATGAATAAAGTATGTTATCTTACACTTAATACTTAATTCAAGCTCTTATGATCTCATTACTTACTATCTATGTAATGAGGTATCTATTTACACTGATGTCAAGGATTGCCATCATCAATCCAAGGAAAAGTTACAGCAGGTTAAGTCCTTTTTTTGAAGTTTCTTGAAAGACTTCCAAACCATCTTCTGCAGAAGCTTCTGTACAATAATACTACTTAGTTCAATGACAGATCATAATGCTTACTGATACTTATTGTGGTGTAGAAGTATACTTATTGAGGACAAAGTACAAATGTAGAACCTCTTGCAATGAAGAACAACGGAAATGTATACAAAATGTGGTGAATATGTTATTCAGCTGATATAAAATGGACTACTGATTTCAAACATAGTCATTTTAGAATGTGTAACCATCCAAGAAATAAATGAAAACATGTACCATGTTATTAGACCCATTGTCACTGCCCAGTACTTTGATTGTTTGGCACAACAAGGAAAGAAGTTGAAATAAAACTGTAGCCAACATCAGAAGTTTCCAGAATCTTTAGAGAGAGAGATATTAGTTAAATTGAGAACTTCTAGTGTCAAAAATGGGTATGAGAAAGGGAAAACCTGGAACCTATATAAAGAAGTAGCTAGTAGATTTGTAGGATCAGTGAGATAGTCTTAAATAAAGGTGAGGCAAAGAGAAAAGGAAAGAAGAAAAAAAGAAAATTTGTGGTTAGTGAGCTAGTAAGGACTATGGACAGAATCAGTAATTGATGCACCTTTTAAAACGTTGTTGAAGAGCCAATGTAATGGACATTTTGGGCTCCATTGAAAACTGTGGAGAGGAGCAAGTCACTGAGTGGATACCAGACTAAATGTGCACTGGGCTGGGTGCAGCAAATTAGTCCATTTTTACACAGGAATTATTCCCAGAACCCAAATGACCTAGCTGTTAACAGGCCCTTAAACTCCTTCCTCCATTATTCCCAGAAGCTTGTATGCAAAACAGGTGCTGCAACTGTTGTTGCCTGCAAAGACTGGCACAGTCTTAGAGAGATGCTTATGTACTGATTTTGCAATCAGTGCTAGAACATGAATGTCCCACTGCTTGTTACAATTAAAATAGCAATCTAAAAATTGGCAACTTCCTGATTTTGCAACATCAAAAAGGGTAAAATGTGTGGGGTCAGTTACAAAGTTTTTTGAAGGAGCAGCATTACTATGATATAATTTCAGTGCATCCACAGAGATGTTTGGTGCCAAACTAGCTAGCCCTACAGATAGTAGAAATGACATCACATTGTTCAATGTCGAGTTATGCATCTTGAAAATGAATGTTTGGTGTTGTAAATGGAAAAATGTCTTGTGGTTCTTCATTCAAGGTATTTTTTTAGTTCCATCTGTTCTTAAAGCTGATGTAGAAGATTGTAAGCCAGTCTTAGGGGATATGATGGGTGAAAGCTCTTGCTGAATGCTTCCTCATATGCTGAATTCATTATAAAGATTGTTGATTTATGTATAGCTGGAAATTTTTATGGCTATTAATCTATATATTTGTTAATACTTGCTGATATTTGTTCTTTCACTTTTGCTGTGTGGCAGTAGATTGGAAAGTGGAATCAGGTGTGAAACACTTATGACTCTGGTTCAACTTTCTAACTTACAAATCTTTAGATCTTTTTCAAAATATTACATTTTTGGGCCCTGCAGCCAAATTGTAATAAATATTGTACAGCAGAAAATATATTTAGGGCTATTTTGCTTTTCACAGTCAGATTTGTAATAAATGAACACTTGTTTCATTTTACAGTAACTCAGTAATCCATTTTGGTTTTAAGATAAGCAAATATAGAGCTTCCATTTGGACGCACAACCATATTATGGGGAACTGCTTGACTTGCAGTGCACTTGTTTCTAGACAGTTCTATTTCCCCTCCTCTCTGACACCAAGTCTTTGTACACAGGTTGATGTGTCATGTATGTTCATGCTACAGTGTGTTACTGGTGTTAAAATACCAAAAATGTTATTTATTTTAACACAGGGAATTTTCATGTATGATTACAAACTTTCCTAGAGAAATGAGAATTGTTATACCTAGACAGATCCCATGGTTTTGTGCACCTCATTGAGAAACAGTTTGTAATCTTGTGAAAGTTTTAGGAAAATGGAATCTGTTCTTGATAAGAAACTGAAAGTAGATTGCTGTGTTCTTACAGATGAAAAACTCAACCACATCAGAGAAAAGTTAGAATGAAATCCAAAGAAATCATTGAGGAAGCTTGTACAGGAATGGGGAATTTTGCAAACCCTTTCCACTAAACTTTTAAAATTAAAAGCCTATAAGATAACTGTAGCTCAGGAATTACAACCATGCAGTAATGTGAGTAGAGTTAATTTCTGCAACTGGGTGTTGGGCAATGTTAACGACCACTCTAATGACCCACAACATTTACTGGCCATGAAGAATTGATGAGTATTAATGCAAATTTTCTTAAAAGGTGTGTGAGAGTGTGACAGCACATCTTCTGTGAAGAAGGTACCTATATGGTTACTGTAGTTTAAACTTGCACGAGAAATCTAAGCATTTGAACTCAAGGACTATGAATATCTGACTCCACCAGCAAACAGTGTGCTTTCCAAGACCAAGAAAATTCCCATTAGGCCAGCCACACTTTCAAATGAAGGTTTTGTGTGTGTGTGTGTGTGTGTGTGTGTGCGCTGATTTATAACGAAAACCTGCACCCATAGTTCCTAGTTCATCAGAACACTGAATAACAGTTGCATGTATTTTTTATTATTATTACTTGAAGAAGAAGTAGAATGAGAAGAAGAGAAAATAAACAAAAAAGAAAGACAGATGTTCACCATTTTGACAGTGCTGGTATGAAAGCATTGAAATCTTTAACACTGATGATAGAAGTATAGTATTGGATTCTTAAAAGTGCATTTCTATATATTTTATTATATATCAAAATAAATTGCTTTTTCTTTCTAATTACAGACCCTGCACGTGGTGCAAGATGACCTTGATGAGAAAATTCAGTGCAAAGTTTTGGATTGTGACACAATTAGTCAAGTCAAATCCAAGATTTTGGATGCTTTGTATAAAAATACTCCATTCTCAATGAGGCCCTCTATTCATGAAGTAGATCTTGGTAAGGAAATATGTATATGATCCAATCTATATAGTGAGTAACACACTTAAGTAGTATTTTTTAACTGTTATTTTGTGGCATTACTGTCTATGTAGAAGTGCATATGAATGAATTTCAATTTTTCAAAAGAGAGAGCTTTTAGAATGCAATATGAGGTTTAAATTAAATTTGCTAGCTACATTTCCAGATATTCGGACTAGTTTCAATAAATAAAACCAAATATTATAATCCTTATAGTTTTATCAGTAGACCTAATATCATTACCTAATATTTTTCTAAAGCAGTTGAAATAAGTTTGTCTCATTAGACTGGTTTCTAAGTGTTAAATACAGAAGTACTTAATATAACCTATATAGAACTTTTAAAAATTATTTAAAGTCTTCTATTAACTTACTGAAAAGTGTCTCTGTAATGCCGGGATTACGATGAACTTAATGTAATGTGACTGGGGCATAACAGGAAAGTCGAACACGTCATACTAAATGGAGCTGTTTAGGGTCAACTTAAAACATGATGTAACATAAGAGTTTGGCAATGCCAAACTTTTCCTTCATGTTATGTCAAGTTTGAAGGTCATGTGACTAATTTGAACCAATCAACGAGTAGTGCCATGCAGGAATAAATTGTGCTTTTGTATGTAACTGTTTACATCAAAACTCTTTCTTTGTTTCTTTTCTTTTGCTCCTAAAGTATGTTATGACTAAGTCCATAATTTATTCACCATTTAAAAATGTTTCTTACTCCACATTTTCATATTCTCTTGCTTTTCATTTATGGAAAACATAACCTCTAATAAGAAAAAGAGAGTTGTTTCGAATATCTGGCTGAATCCATGATCCCCACCTGTGCTCAATGGGCATCATGAGTGGGGTGCAGCAGCAGAGGGTGGGACATGGTTAGTGCCCCAAATCCCTTCCGCTTATAGAGTTGTGAGCAGAGAACCAGGAAATCGGGAGAAGGGGAGTGGCTTGTAGCCTGGTATGAGCATGAGGAAGATGATGTGAAATGAAGGTGAAATTTGCTGTTAACCATGTGAATATTCCAACATCTGCTATACCAGCATTTGAATTAATGTACCTACATACATAAGTCATTCATTGGTAGAACATTTAATTCTTGGCGGCTTTTCCATGGTTATAAAATAAAAATTGTTTTCTAAAACATTTAGTTCTAATGAGTTCTTCTAAAAGTTTAGCTTCTGATTTTATTTCATGAGTCATTTTTCAATAATTTCTCAATACTGATGATGTTTCTGTTTGTTATAACCAGATATTCTGAAACAATGTTCTTTTTGATGAGTTTTGAAACTTGAGAATATTTTCCAGAAATGCTTCATATTGTAGTATAATCATCCAATAGCATACATTCCAGTTTCATGTACTGTAATTCAGTGGCAATTCAAGAAAATAATTAAGAGTATATCAATAGAAAGCAAAGTCAATTTTGGAACACTCATACACACAAACATCTACGTAAGTAGGAGCAGTTACAACTGTTTACATTCCCCTCACTGATATAGAACACTAAATTAACCAAGTAAAAAAGAGAAAAGAAAAAATTTGAACACATAATCAACAGCAGTATCAAATATGTCCACTATCTCTACAGTAATGAAGAAAAACAAATTCAAAAGACAAAATCCACTCTCCTTTGCCACTGGGTTGTAGCCATTAGCCAATGAAAGGCAACCCTCGTATAAGGGGCGAGTGGTAATGTAGCCATCTTGTGGTTCCTTTATATTTTTGAACCGCAAACCTTGTAAAACCCATACATCAAAGTAATGTATGCCATCTTTGGCAGTAGAATGGGGCAGAGGTATTATGTTTTGGTAAAAACTATACACCGTCAAGAATATTGGGAAAACAATAGCAATTTGAAAAATTATATTGCAAGAAAGAATGTTTTGGGAGTATCTGAGTAAAGGAAATGAAAAAGGTCAGTCATGGAATCATAGACCAGAAGCTAGAATAACACTATAACTCAGAAGAACTAGTTGCTTGAAGTAGAATTTTCATTTTAAAACACAGAAAACTAACATGAAATTATATATATATATATATATATTTTTTTTTTTTTTTGTAGAAATTCAGTAATGCAGATTATACACATTCCTTTCTGCCCCCATCCAGTTAGACTTAGCACACAGTGCCTGAACCTTTATTTTGTAATTTGTTATCACGTAATATTGTTTTGTTGTTTACCTAGAATGGAGGCATGGGCGAGGTGGTCATCTAACCTTACAAGATGAAGATCTAACTACTAAAACCATTTGTGGGTGGAAAAAGTTGAATACCCTAGCGCACTATGGTGTTAAAGAATCTGCAGTGATGTCGCTCATTCCACGGCAGAATGACAGTTTCAATGCTAACTGTAAACAGCCTTGTCAGAATTGTGAGTACCATGTATTTTATCTGAATTGTACACATTTATGTGAAAGAACAAGTATCTTCTTGAAACTTACATCACCATTTATAGACCTTTACTGAGGTAACAGTCCTATTCAGCTTTTAATATATGGAAATTTTCTCAGCAATATTGTGTCAATATGCAGTGGTGTAGCTAAGGTTTTGGGCCCCCTGTAAATAAATATTTGGGACCCTACTTACTGATGAAGTTTAAAAATTGAGGGATTAAAAATTACATATTTACTCACATAGAATAAACTTTAAAATAACACTCCCTGATTGCCATCACTAATGGTTATTCTTCCTAAGTAAACAATACACACTCACTAAACGCATAATGTGCACAGGTAAAGCAAAATCATTACCTGTCACATTCTGGGTAACTCAGGTATTAACCCAAGTAAACTTCTATTTGTGCTACCTCAGATATAACTCTGAAGCAATAACACTGAACAACTGATTAGAACAACTCATATTGATTAACATTTATACTTTAGGACCAAATTCTAAAATAATCCAATTTATTGGCTAAACGAGTAAATTTTCAGATAGGTAATGGATGTACATACTATGTAGTTTGTTTGGTTTTTATAACAACCGTATGGAATAAAATACTGCGCTTTCATGAATTTCTCTATACGATTGATAGCATATGCAATTGGGGGTGAGCTTGTTTCAAACCTTTAAGTGAGAAAGAACAGGAAATGCTTACAGGTACACTTCTGTTGTCATGACACCAGTGAACTGCATCTGCTCCAGTGCTTTTTCCTTGCGATTTTCCATGGTTGAATTGAATATAAAATGTCATTTTAAGAAGACTATTGAAGGCAGTCTGGGGGCCCTTAAAAACCAGCTCCCCCTTCCCCCATGCTGCAGGGTCTGCGGAGCCATTATTTACGCCATATAAACCAATCCTACTACTTTATGCTTTCTTAATATAAATGAGTTTCTATTATCAGGGGTTAACATATTCTTATTTTAACTTGTGTGCCCTGCACAGTGCTGCAACTCATGAAAACATTTCATTCAAAAAATTTTAATTAAATGATATATGCCTAATAAGTTAAGCAGAACCTGAGTGAACTGTAATGTGCAGCCTTTGGTCAAAGCACGCCTGTTGCCAACTGTATCAGCATAGTGAAAAGAAAAGCAAAAGCAGAGAAATAATTGGATTTTTTATTTGTATAAGCAGCAAAAAAGAGTTCTAGATGACCTGAGGATTTCTTTCTAGCAGTTGTGAAAAAATATTCCAAAGAAAGAAAGGAATTATCAACTGAGAGCTCATCATGTCAACAAGTAAAAATACCAAAAAGCTTAGGTAGCATGCCAAGCAAGGTGTGATTTATCAAAATTAGCTGTGTCTCACATTTTCTGCTCCTGTTGTCTCATAAGATGTGTCTCACTTACTCATGCTGCTGAATGATTGGATTGAATCCTGTATAACAGATTTACATTGCTCTCCTCAGGTTTCCAGTTAGGAGCTTAGAGGCCTAACTCTTTCTATTCACCAGCTTTGGCAAGTTAAAACTGGAATATGTACACCTCTGTCTGTATGGCACATGCAGTCATACTTGCTTTTACTGTTTTATTCCACCTGCCAGCATTATTTCTAAAATTAAACACAAGCCTTTCTTTTTTTAACATTTTAGCTTTCTCTATGGTACAATAGAGGGGAACATGATTAAACTACACTTATATCACCACTATTATCACTTCATTAATTTCGGGGTAGATATTCTATTTAGAAGCCGAGCTGCAATATTTAATATGAGTAATCTGTTCTGTGAACTTACATAATTTTATATCACTATTAAAGTAGTTCATGCTCATACCAAAATGTATGATAAACATATATAACAAGATGTTACTTCTACTATAGCATGTACTGTATCTGTAAGGGTAAAAACTACTTCTAATCTTTGTTGTAATAACAAACTTACAGATTGAAATCTCTGTTGTTGCAGGTACGGGTACATACTTCACAAACTCGCTGTCTCCTATCATCACAGCAAATGGCGATGTGGAAGCAGGGTCAAATTTGCGTGTTTATCATCTTGTCAGGCAAATAGATGACCACTACCAGAACAACAAAACCTCGGAGCGCACCCACAAAGCTATTCCTGAAATTTTTCTTACACGATTACTGTCCACCAAAGGCACAATTCAGAAATTTGTGGATGATTTCTTCAATACTATTTTAACTGCAAATGAAGCCCTCCCACCAGCTGTGAAATGGCTGTTTGACTTACTGGATGATGCAGCCAGAAGGCACAGTATAGTAGATCCTGAAGTGGTTCATGCTTGGAAATCAAACAGGTGGGTCCAGTGCAAAGGCCTTATTCATGCATCCACAAAATGAGGAACTGCACATACTAACAAATGGAAATGAGCCCTCTTGTGTGCAGTTTGTAACACTCCAATAGCTCATTTACTGTCCTTAATTATTGACTTGGAGTTCATTGGCTGCAATTACTTATGAGAATGGCACATTCTTAGCATAATACATCTCCACATGACTGGAGATTCTTTGTATATGAACTATTTTAGTTGTTTTATGGATGTCATTAATGTAACTGGAAGAGAATGTCAAAGGAAGAATAGTTCATCTAGCAGGAATGAAACCAAGATCAGTAATTAATGATGGTTTCTAGCCCTCTAATACTACACAATATTTAATTTAATTTTAGTGCAGATTGTACATACAGGTCTGAGTTGTAGCGCATAGTGAATCACTTTTCCTTTCATAAAAACAGGAGCTTTCTCTAAAATGGGTGCTGAACTGGATGAGATGAACTTTTATCCCATGTTTTATTCATTACAATAGTCACAAGTTTTTGAAATTGCATTTTGATGGAATCATTGTTTCTGCTGTATCTGTATCTCAATGAGCAATGGAATAAAATCTTAGGGTCTGCATTTACTTTATTTCTTGTTTCTCAAGAAAACAAGAACATTTTGTGAGGGGAAGACATGTGACCATGCGACATGAAATTGTTATAATGAAAGTTAGCAAAAAGAATAACATCTACATAAGAGACAAAAGGAAATGTGCAGAAATTAATAAAAATAATTAGGGTTACAGCAGTGAGCATTACATCTACATTCAGAAAGAAATAGGAATCTCTTAATTCAGATATATTTTAAAGGCATTAAAACATTATATAAGGAGAGTCTACAATTTTTTATGGAAGAAGAAGAAGAGCTTAATTAGAAGTGTAATGCATCTGGAACATATTTGCATTAACTCTGATCACCAAGAGAGAAATTGAAATAATGCAGACAAAAGTACAAATTCAGTGAGCTAAAATGCCTTAGAAATCAACAACCAGAGTTGTGGGTTAAAGAAGTTGTAGTTGACATCAAACATTGTGGCTATCTGAAATTACACATGGAACCAAAACTGAAAATACCTCGTGCATAATATAAAACACCGGTGATGTACATACACTGTTTCTTTTGGCTGAAGCTTGTTCATGCAAAAGGCTGTACTGTGGTTGCCCGATGGGATACAAACTGAAAGTAATGAGTTTCAGAAGAGACGTGCTGATATGTTGCCAAAGTGATTGCAGTCTTTGAACACCATTCAAATAGCAATCACAAAGCTATGTTTAAGGACAGTATTTTAAACAAAAGAGAGCTGATGTGTTGACAGCCATGCTTACTGACATCTTTGAGCTCTTCTATGAATGTTTGATCATGGAAAATTGAGTATTTAAGGATGCAATTGCAGAAGAATGAAAAAGGGCTAATGCTGAGAAGTAAAAATGAACTTTGTCTGTGGATCATAACTAAACTTTATATGAAAAATAATCTTGACTTCAGTTTGTTACAAAGAAAAAGGATATTAATGGAGATGCTTTGATATGAAATTTACTGTAGTCATCAGCCTAGCATGCATTATTAAGAATAATGTGCCAGAAATGCAAAGAGAAGAAATAAACTATGAAAGCTTATAGAGTAATGGCCATTGGCTCATAAGGATTTTTAATAATGGAAGAAGCCAGTAAATATCTAAAGAATCCTGTATGCTAAGTTATGTTGTGCAGATTGGAAGCATTGAAAGGAGAATTTCTACATTTTAATTAAAATATTTGTGAACCAGGGTCAGCATTATATTGTGCATCTATCTGAACAATGAAAAGAAATGAAAAGCAGAAGATTTTTTACAAATAAAGGACACATAAGTGTAACTATGTATAGCTATGAAACAGTACACAAAGGCATACAGAAGAATAAACAAACATTAAGCAATTTTCTTATAAATAGCTTGTTTTCCTAAATAAACTACATATGAAAGTCAATGAATATGATTTTATCATATCTTATTTTACTACTGATCATTGTATTTATGACAGGTATGCCTTCCAGTGTAAAATACATTACAGTGTCTAATAATACTGTATGCAGCAATTAGGTATTTATGGTATAAGAAGTTGTCTACAGTTTTTCTTTATGGAGCTATTCTGGAGTTAGGGTTTGCACAGAGCTATTGGAACACTCAATTTATAATGACTGGAAAACTTATCTTTACTGGAGCAATAAATATTTGAGTGAAAATCCATAACTAAAACATAAAACAAATCATGAAGGCTACCACAAACTTTTCATACCTAGCAAAATTTAAAATGTCACAAAATTTTAGGATTTTATATTTGGCAAAATTATAGATCATCTGCAGAAATAAAATTGTTGTTACAAGTGTGTGCAATGTTTAAGCATTTAAGTATAAAATATGAAAATAAATAGGCAAAGGCACTGAATAATACTGTTTGAATAAAAAAAAATGCACTTCATGAAAGATCCGTTAATTTCACTTCTTTATTAGTTGTGCATTCACTTAACCAGACTTTGCAAATGTTACACTCTCAGTAATTAAAATGGCTGATGTATTAAAATGAAAGGAAAAGGATGTTCTCCATTTTTCATGAAAATGCAAAAATATGTTTTTAAAGTGTAGCAAGTGCACACCAAATGTTTCGTACCAATAAAGTAATACCAAATTAATGAGCCCACTAAAATGGAAAATGCATTAGATAATATGTTCAGTGAAACATTAAGGAAGCTACTGGAGAAGCTGGCATAAAGTCAAATGAAAATGAGATGAGCTGAAATCAAGGACACAAAAACACTATGCTAAAACATATCAGCATCAAAGCAGGCTTTCTACAAGAGAAGCTGTATACCTGATACTACTTTTACATTATTGCAAAGGTTCCATCATAATTAAAAACACAAAAAATGTGTGTTTACACTATAGGCAACTAACTGAGAGCTACCCACATGTGTGACTTTTGGAGATTTAATGACTTTAAAATAGAATGAGTTAATAACACCAGGAACTGCTAATTTACAAGGTAGGTCTTTTCAAAATAAAATAATAAAAAAAGAAATGTGATTCACTATTTCTACATTATTATTTTGCCTTGTTACTCTTTTAAAATGATAATTCTTAGGAAGGGTGATTCTAATAGAGAAAAGATTCTACTTTACTAATAATATAGATATCTTGGCAGGTCAGGTAGTGGTACAAGAATGTCTACTTAAGTACTGGCTTGTGATATGTTTTACAACCCTCTATGAAATTATATTCATAAAGTGTTATGTGTACTACATTTATAAAATGAAAAGAATAACTGGCATTTTTAAATTTCCAAATTTCATAGGCTATGTAGGTCTGAAACATGACAGAGAAATTTTTCAGCGAATAAATCAGAACTGTAGGTTATGAAAAATATAACACTTAGGGAAATTAGGTAATGCCTTTTTAATGTAGAAAGAAGAGTAATGCTTATCTTAAGCTTTTTGTGTACTTAATTGTTGGACACGGTAGAAATACTCATGCTATTAAACATTTCAGAATTTTAAGCTCTAGCAGGTACTTAGTGTTGCTACAAATCATTTGAAGAAGTTGGTGTCTGCGTCATACAGTGGTGGAAATATGAAATCTAGGCGGATAAAATTAATGATGCCTATATTTAGATTTTAATCATTATATGACTTATAAGAATTAGAATCTTGAAAGGTTCATTTTGAAAAGATACTCATCAATTTAAAACTGACACTTATTACTACAGAAAAGTTTTAATATATGCATGATGATATTAGCTTAATAACTTTAATATTTTAAGACCATATACCTGTGCTAAGCCTAAATGTAATCACAATATAGCCTATGTAATTCAGAGTATTTAAATATTTTATGCTAAGAGTAAACATTGGTTAACCTCACTGTGGATTATTGATATTGCACAACCACGTTTATAGTTTTCTTATAAAAAAATCAAGAAAATGAGACAAAGAAACCATTTGGCACTTAAATTGCCTTTAAAGTATTTAAGTTTAATCTGTATAACCTAATATCAGTTTTACACATAAGTTATACATTTTCCTTCTTCCTTAAGAACTAACAAAAAGTAAAACTACATGTGATTAACTACAAAGAGATTTTAACTGAAATCACACAAACAGGCAAAAATATGACCGAAATTCAGAAGAATTAGGTAGTTCAGAAGAACTACCTAGTCATTTTATGAATTATCACTTTCACTGAGTGAATGCAGGTTTTCACGGCCAGAGTTGATGATACTAGAAGAAACTTCCGAGCTGATTTTCCAAGGTCTGCAGGAGTAATTTGGTCCAGACGTTTCATCCACAGCTGTGGTGGACGTCATCGATGGCATGAGCAGTCTTCTCAGTGAAGGTGCAGTTGTGTCTGAAATGTTAACGGTTGGATAGATAAATACTGCATTCCTGCATCAATCCAGTAGTATCCCTAGAATGTTAGCAAACTTAACCTAACCTAAATCAAATATGTGTTCAACCAGAAGTCAGAAACATGAACAAATTGCTGAGTAATAACTCAAAAATATAATACTGAAGGAAATTATGCATAAATTGGCTCAAAGACTTCACTATAAGTTAGGTTAATATTTTTCCAATATGTTTAATCAGGGTTTATAGCCAAACCGTAAGCCAGTATTTGAAATGTACCATATCTCTATGGGAATCACCCTTCCTATATTATTTAAACTAAATTTTTATAAATGCTGTTTTTCCTTTTATTCCAGTCTTCCATTGAGGTTTTGGGTAAATTTCATCAAGAATCCTGACTTCATTTTTGACATCAACAAGACTAACACAGTGGATTCATGTTTGTCTGTCATTGCTCAGACGTTCATGGATTCCTGTTCTACTACAGAGCACAGACTGGGCAAAGACTCCCCATCAAATAAACTCCTTTTTGCCAAGGATATTCCCCATTACAGAGAAATGGTATCTCACTTTTATTGTGATGTGCAGATGTTGCCTCAAATCACAGACCAGGAGATGAGTACTGCGATGCAGCAACTTTCTGTATCACAAATTGGAGAGTTTGACACTGTGTCAGCACTGAAGGAGCTCTACATCTATGTCACCAAGTACAGTGAACAGGTAAGCCAAGCAGTAGGACGTAAGATTACATAAACATTGTGTATATAGCATACACATACAGGATGTTAGAAGAAAGAGCTGTAATACATATTTTGACAGGTAAAAACATACATTAACAGTAACATATACCTATATTACTAAACATGGATCCCATAACAGATGCAGTATGGCATTTCAGTACTTATTCATAGGAGGTGCACAATATGATGTTCATAAATGATAATGCACCTATCTGCCCTACAGTTCTTCAGACTGTACCAGTCACAGTGAACATTCCATACCATATTGATTGCCTCCAAGGTCATAGCCCATAAGTTTACATATCCACAATGAGGTTTTGTTTACAGCTCGTATAAAGATGTGATCAAGATACATTGTTCAAGGTGAAGGTTTTGTTCATAAATGAGGTGAAGTTCAAAAAGCTGGTATTGTTTCATTTCAAAATCAACAAGTATGAAACTTCTCATGCAATTAAAGTAGCAAGTCGGTAATAATATTTCTTAATGAGTGCATCAGCAGGAATTCTTGCTGATAGATAAGTACTATCTTATGTGCTATCACTCAGTGGTTATGTAGCAAAATTGTTGCATATCTTGTGATGAATATGCCATGCCATGCCATCCAGGTTTACAGATACCTGTTTCCTGTAATGGTGGCACACCAGACCAATTTTGTTAAAAGATTTACTTGAGTAACTAATACTGATATGTATGATTGTCTCTAGAGTCTAGAGACTCTAAGAGATTATATACAAAAAAAAAAAAAAAAAAAAACCACACACACACACACACACACACACACACACACGCACACACACTGTAAACTAACCATGCAAAAATGTTGTCACTCCTTTTTTGGTGCGGTTTATGTAAACATAATAGAGATCAAATATGAGTAATCATAAGGTTTTGCGGCTGGAGTTAAAATGATGATTAGTGGATTTTTCCAGGCTGATAAGTCATGGTCTGCTAGCATTTTGATGTCACTATTCAGAGATAAAATACTTATTTTATTTTAAAGCAAGTTCAGTACATGTGCTATGAACTACACAAAAATCACACAAATAAAACATATTTTTTTATTGTAAATAGTCTTGTTTCTATGCAGTAAGCAAATTGTTCAAAGTTTTTGTTCTTCAAAATGACCACAGGAGACTTCAATGATGACTTTACAAATTTGGGACATCCTTGCAGTCAGTTTTTGCAAGACCTCTGGAGTTATATTACCCCAGGCTTGTAAAAGACACTGCCACAGCTCAACCACATTATTAGGAACTCTATGTATTCTAACTGAGGGTATCGTAGGATCTGATGACAGTAACAGTTACGTGACTAAACAACCATTAGGGGAATGAAGTTGTTAAGGAGGTGAGAGGAAATTTAAAAAAAAAGAAAAAAGAAAAATTTCTGATTTTTAAATTTCAAGCCTGATAAATATATGTGAGATTATCTTCTGAATGTTTTCTATTTTTTCCCCTTAGAACATTAAAGCCCTCAAAATGAGAAACAAACCTCTTTGCCTTCCAGTGACTTCCAAAGTCCAAAAAATACTCTTTATTGGGTATCTCATTGTTATTAAGATATTGATTTGTTCAGTTCCTTTACCCCATTCTAACATTGAAATCAAGCAGACCTTGAAGATGAGATGAAGTGTTTGCATCATAGTTGGTAGATCAGTTTACTTGTTTCGCGTACGCTGTTTAGTTTGCCAAGTGTTGGTATTATGGTGCCATGTACAAATACAAAATTATTACATGTAGCTGTGGGCATATATTAGGGTTAAATATTTTTATTTAACTATGTCGACTGAAAATATTGTAAATCAAAAAGACAAACCAAAGCTTTCTGGAAAAATGAACAAAAGTGTTTTTAGAAGAGGTATTCCATTAGCATCAAATTGGTGCCGTTTTTATAATAATTCGGTACATAGCATACCGGAATAATGTTTTTACTGAATGATGTAATAGTTTGATATCAGACGCGATTTTTATCTGCAGGGTCGAGGTAACAGAATGGAATGCATAAATCAACGTTCCTTTATCACAACATATTTATTCATTAATTTACACTTTCAGCACCATATTAATTAATCAACAACTTTCACAGTTTGGTAGAATCTACACTGTATAAAAGTTTGGGTGAAAGTTACATGTTCACGTGCTACCAAAAAAAAAACACATCCTTCCATCTTGAGCACACAGACGCTAATGAAAAAACAGTCCCTGGCGTCTGTATGACGCAACACCGCCATTCTTATGTATTCATCCGCGCAATAGTTTTCATTGGTTGAACTCAAAGTGACGAGAAAACATTGGGTATCTTGAATATTAAAAAAAATAAGTCCCTGATACACCCAAACAAGAATTAGAAATTTACACACTCTTACAAAAATATTTACATGAACGATTTTCTATTGATCAATATTCTGTCTCATATGCCCCTTGTTTTGTTTTTCAAGTTGTTACCTTATTTACAATCTTGAAACACAATACAGTACTTCTCCCTACTCCTTTGATTCAATCACTTTGTACAATATTTTTTTTTTTTTTTTTTTCTTTACAGTCTTCTTCACTGTTTGTCTTTGTCTTTTGTTTTGGCATGATACAGCATGTCTTTATGAATTTCACATATTCAATTACTACACAATACATTCAGTTATTGTACAACACGTTTGGTTACTACACAACATGTCCAATTATTATACAATACATATTCAGTTATTGTACAATATATCCTGCTATCATACCACATGTTCTGTTATTATACAATACATATCCAGTTATTACACAATACACATTCAGTTTTTTGCATAACACATTTAGTTATTACTCAACATATTCAGTTATTACATAATATATCCAGTTATCATACAATACATATTCAGTTATTGTACAACACATATTCAGTTCTTATACAACACATACTCAGTTATTGTACATTTGACATTGACAAAAATATAATTTAAGTGTATCATGGTTTATTATGTGGTTTTTGACTTGTATTCATTGCTACGAGGAGAGAAAAACAGGATACAAATTTTGAGCTAATGATTATGATCATGTTTATGGCAATATTTTATTCAGTTCTTTGCCTTCTTTGTCTTATAAGCTTATGTATAGGCAGGTTGTTGAGTCGGTTCTGAAACTCCGATGTTACCAATGGTACTAATTTTCTTAATTGGGTTATTATTCATTGTTGTTTGGTTCACCTTTCTTCGAGCTTAGCATTGGCTATATTCATCTTAATTCATGGGCGTTGTTTTTCTGATTATGGTTTTCCTCACTTCACTAATTGTCACTTCTTTGTCTCTTATTTCTATAAGAGAAAACTTCTACACTTATAATTATTCTGTAATTGTATTATTTTTCTTCTCAATTTACCCTCGACATCTTTGTGTCGAAATATTATATCTTTGTCATCATAATTGATTCCTTTTTATTTTTGTCCCTGACATCCTTATGTCAAAAACATATTATATTCCATCGCTATGATTCATTTATTTAATGACAATCAGTGTCTTCATCTGTCTTTGTTGACAATGCTCTTTGTGGTCGATATAGCCAATGACTGTGTTGGTTTTCTTCCTTGTTGTAATTCCTAATTTGAACATAATTTTCTATAAGTAACCCATTAAAAAATTGTTATCTTCCTTCATCTCTACTACTCCTGCCTTACACGTTTGTTGGCAAAGACTATTTGGTCCTTTCTTTGTATGGCTTTAATTTGTTTTTATGGTATCTTCCTACCAACTTGCCATTTGTATTCTGTAGCTCATACGTGTGGTCACCCAGCTGTTTTGTTATGACCAGTGGTTCCATCTTTCTCTTCGTGTAGTCATCATGGTGTCGATGTCAATTGTAAGTTGCTGAGATTTTGTTGTTTGTCATCCACTCGGTTGGGACGAACTTAGTTGTTGTAATTTCCCTGAGTGTTGGTGGTGGTTGTTGTTTCTGTATTCTGTGCAACATCTGCCCTATTTGGCACATTTTCATCTACTTCCTGCTGTCTTATGTTGCCAGTGTACCATTGGTCTCTGCCCCTTTGGCGTGAACCTCTGTCATATGACGGTCTGTGGTTGTTCAAGTGTTCCCTACTGAATCGTATGTGATTCACTTGATGGGTATGGTCTCCTGGTCTTCCACGATCATATGTATATGTTCTGTATCTCGATTCACCATTCGGTATTGTGTCGTGGTACCGCTGTCTTGTGTTCTCCATCCTTTCGCCATGATTATGTGGTTGTGGGAAATGGTGTGCCCCTCTCCCCCTTTCATGGGTGCTCCTAGTATTTCTATGTTCTCCCTCACTCTGGTTGTTCGTAGCCGTGTTCCGGTTTAGGATGGGTGAGTTTGGGTGACCGTTCCTATGTCTATGCTCATTAGGCCGACCATTTTGTGTTTCGAAGGCTGTCAGCAGTTCTATCATATCTGCAAAATCTACTGGCCTCGCAACAATTAACCCTGTTCTCACTGTGTCTGGGAAATGTCTTGTTATGCTGGTAATTAGTTCTGCCTCCGACAAGTTGGGGTCTAATAGCTTTCCTTTGTTGGCTACTTTCATAAAATAATCGACTAGCGACAACCCTTTGGTTGGATCGTATCTACCTGTCGCTAGCTCTACCCTAGTTTGGTTTTGTTTAGCTGGGCCCCAATACCTTGATAGGAATAAATTTCTGAATGAGCTATACGACTCATGACCAGCTAGTGTTAACCTGAGCCATTCTAATGCTTTGTTTTTTAAGCTTTTCTTAACTATCATCATCCTAAGCTCGTTTGGTATCCTTTTCACTTTAAAATATTCTTCCATCTCTTTAACAAAGAGTTTTGGATCGTCTCCCTTCTCCTCGTCAAATGTAGGTGGTGTGATTTCATGTAATATGCTGTTGGTGTAACATGTGTTGTGTGTCGTGTCATTGTTTGGTTGTGAACCTCTTTCTCTGTATGGTGAGTCAACATTTTGTACATTATTCGAATAACTCTCATCTTGTACATTACTTACATCTAAATCATCTTGTCTTTGTAATGCATTCACAATATAATTTACATTAGCCAAACTTTCTTTCCCTTTTTTCATTTCTTCACAAATTGATTTTAAATCATTCTTTATTTCTAAGTGGCTTTGTTTCATATCATTTATAGCATCCTGTTGTAAATGCATCACATCATTCATTGTCTTAATTTTAGGAATTACAATTTGTTCTAGTTTCATTAATAATGTCTTTCTTTACTACTTCAATCTCTTTCCTTAATTCCTCAGTTATTTCTGCTTTTACATTTGTAATCTTACAGTCTACACTTGTATTACATTCTGTTATTTCATCCCTACATCTAGCAACTTCTTCTTCTAACACAATCTTGTTCTCTCTCATTTCTGATTCTATCTTTCCCATCCTATCTCCTACAATTTCTATCCTAGCTTCTAAGGCTTCCTTTGTTTCATTTAAGTTTTTATGTACTAATTTTAAATTAGTTTCCATTACTTTCATATTTTCTTTACACTCCTGTCTTCCTAATTCTATTTTCTGTTCTAAGTTCTGTCTACCTAATTCCATTTTCTGTTCTAAGTCTTTTCTCACTTCCTCCATTTTCTGACCTATCTCTTCCTTATTCTGTTCCAGTTTCTGACCTATACTCTGACCTAAACTTTGTTCTATGTCCTGTCTCAATTCTATGTTCTTTTGTTCCATTTTCTGACCTAATTCTTTTTTATTATTTTCCAAGTCCTCTCTCACTCCCTCTATTTTCTGACCTAGACTTTGTTCTATGTCCTGTCTCAATTCTGCCTTGTTTTGTTCCATTTTTTGTTCTAGTCTTTCAAACATCATCATCATTAACCTTTGGTCTTTGCTTATTTCCACCTGTTCCTCACTTTCTAATTCTACCTGATAACTAGGCCTATCTGCCCCTTCCCCCACTCCTGTTTCTATCTCTTTTCGCGACATTTTAATTTCTTTATTTAATTCACTTAAGGTTAAAAGTCCCACTACTTTTCCGCTTCTCAATAACATGAAAAATGGAAATAAAATGTATGTAAAAACAAAAATTTTGGATCCTACTTTCTTTTCCGTTGGTTCTTCGTCCAGTTATTTACGTCTCCTGGGTAGTTGGCTTCGCAAGATGATCTCCGGTGTTTTTCCCACGTTGATTCTCCGTGTATCGATGATATCAAACGATGGTCTAATGGCGTCTTTTTCCTGCGCGATGGGATGGCGTCATTTGATGTTAACACTTCGTACTCGTAATTTTGCATTCCATTCTAAATTCGCGCTCCACGTTGGGTAAGCCATTTTGGTGCCGTTTTTATAATAATTCGGTACATAGCATACCGGAATAATGTTTTTACTGAATGATGTAATAGTTTGATATCAGACGCAATTTTTATCTGCAGGGTCGAGGTAACAGAATGGAATGCATAAATCAACGTTCCTTTATCACAACATATTTATTCATTAATTTACACTTTCAGCACCATATTAATTAATCAACAACTTTCACAGTTTGGTAGAATCTACACTGTATAAAAGTTTGGGTGAAAGTTACATGTTCACGTGCTACCAAAAAAAAAACACATCCTTCCATCTTGAGCACACAGACGCTAATGAAAAAACAGTCCCTGGCGTCTGTATGACGCAACACCGCCATTCTTATGTATTCATCCGCGCAATAGTTTTCATTGGTTGAACTCAAAGTGACGAGAAAACATTGGGTATCTTGAATATTAAAAAAAATAAGTCCCTGATACACCCAAACAAGAATTAGAAATTTACACACTCTTACAAAAATATTTACATGAACGATTTTCTATTGATCAATATTCTGTCTCAAAATTGTAGGTATGGTTATTTTATTTAATATGCTGTAATTAAAATAGCTATGCAGTGTAACTCTCATATTTTGTTACAGTCAAGTAAACAAGAACTTTAGTTTATTCAATTCTTTTTAAAGTTGTTTAACGATGCTGTCAATTGCTAGGATCACATCAGCATCGCCGGTGTGCCAGAATTTTGTCCTGCAGGAGTTCTTTTACATGCCAGTAAATCTAGTGACATGGAGCTGTCGTTTTTAAGCACACTTAAAAACCATTGGTCTGGGCCAGATTTGAACCCACGACCTTGGGAACAGTAGGCCAGCGTCTAACCAACTGAGCCACCCAGACCGGCAGTTTATTCAATTACTTTCTAGTAGTATAGCACTCTGTAGATGAGATGATTATTGCTTATTTTGTAATAAACACTGATGCAAGTATCAAATAAAATATGACGATCAGTGTTTAAAAATTTAAAACTGAATCTTCATTCTCTTTTGTGTTTGTTGCTTCAATCTGTAATGAGCCATTGCTGTGTGCAGTCATTGTTAATACTGCAAACCTGTGCAGCAGTTGTTACTTCTATTTCTGGTATGCATTTTTGTGAGCCTGTTTTCATTTTTTCATCGTGTTTCCAATTGTTTACTCCTTTTTATAGTGTCACATACATATACTGTCACATACCAGAGTGTCAAAGACACACTTCCATGACCATGGCTAGGAGGGCTGATCATTTGGTCAACTTGTGAACAGTAGTGCTAAAAGTGACAACACTGTTGTCTCCACTGTTTGCAATGTCAATTACCAACTAAGGATCTGCAGACTGTAAACGTTACCACTAGCTACATACCCTCCACAGTTATCCTTGGTTTAAGTCATTGCAATTTATCCATAGATGGCAAAGAACTGCAGTTAAAATTTTGTTTTCCACATGAAAGATTCATTTATAAACCACTCTTTCCTTGCTATGCCAAATTGTGAATGTAGATGCAAGGAATGAAAAAAAAAATGCTACAACATTCATGTATTATCATTCAGACACATTACAGTTAATACAGCTTAAACTAAATGAAACAGTAATGAACATATATTGCTATATACCTATGTCCTTCTGGAGTGTCATATATCAACCGCAGCAGTATTCTTTGTCCTATATCTAACTACTGCTATCTCCTCCTCCTCATAGACAATTAAGAATTTTATAATCTAAGAATATGATTTATTTTCAGGTATTGGATGCACTGGACACAGACCCTTATTGCAAGAAAATGCATCTTGCTCATAAACTGGAAAATGTTGCATGTACATTAGAAGGTGAAGAAACTTCAACATGCTGACGACGCGAGTCACCTGATCTCCTGCTAGCCAATCTCTATTGAGATGAGAAAAATGAGACTGTGATATGAACGAAACTGCAGACTGTGATCCAAGGGGCTGCAAGTGACTGACTTCATGCAAATGTGTTGTGATGTTTTGTTAAGTTCTGTGTTGGGATCAGGTGAACGGATTAAGGAAGTACAGACCAAGGCAGCCTCGGGAAGGTGGGGTTCTTCTGCACCAATTCTGATAATTACCCACCTGCCCTCTGGTTAAACTGGGAATAGAAAGAAGACAATTGGGACAGAGAA
This sequence comes from Tenodera sinensis, assembly GCA_030765045.1. Classification (NCBI taxonomy): domain Eukaryota; kingdom Metazoa; phylum Arthropoda; class Insecta; order Mantodea; family Mantidae; genus Tenodera; species Tenodera sinensis. The sequence goes on from CM060962.1 coordinate 39,060,748, forward strand.
ATAGTCCATATGTCTTTGTAAAAGCACAATAGTTTCCTAACATTGAGTGCCTCGAATATGATACTAGAGAAAAAAAGTGTCAAAGTCCCTCACAAGGATCTAGATTTATGGGAGGATTTACAGAGCTATTATTTTAAACCCCCATTTTTATATAAAAATTAAACTCTTAGATAATACTGCTACAAAATTTTAACTTTGTAATTACGGTAAGTTGCTGGAAATTACTTACCATTATTTTGTTGTTCTTTTGTTAAAAGAAACGGCAAGGCCAGAAAGAGACTGTCCTTAAATATGTGTAAGTTTATATTGTATTGTACATTACTGGAAAGCTTTGATGATCACTACACCCATAGACATTTTGCCCCGTTAAGATTACGTTGTCCGGTGTATGTGATTAAAAGCACTGTGCAGCAGATGTAGATTATAGCTTATCTTACAGACTTTGTATTCAGATGAATGTTACATTGACTTGATGACCCACAGTACAACACAAAGTGGTCTCCACCTATGTGTGTTTCATTTTACCTTCTTTTTTTTTTTCTTTCTTTCTTTCGTTTCCCCTTTTTTTTAATTTTTCGACATTGTAAAACTGGAAGGAAGAAGAGCATATAGCTTTTGTGTAATTAATATGGAATGAGTTATTCATTCCTATTTGTGTTTTCTGTGTTTCTCTTCTTACTTTGTTGAATATGAAGTAGTCAATATGCTGATGTGTTGTACGTGAAGGAGTTGGGACCAATCCAAGCATCAAGCATTGTAATAATGAATCTTCCCCCCCAGCCCTGCTTGTGTTGAGAACTCTGAGTAATTGTACATCCTTGTAACAGGAAGCATCATCTCTTCTGCTCCTCTTCCACATTTTTATGTGAGTGGAGTGTATAGTAAACAGTTTATTGTTGTGTATACTTTTTTATTACATATTTCTAAAAGTTAAACATAAATCACGGTGCAGATGGAGACTTTATGTGTCATTTACACTTTATTGCAGCTCCTGGTCTCTGAATGTATTTTTATCCATAATGCTTTTTTCATAAAAATATATAAACTATTTGAAGTTCCATTACATTTCACTTAAATTGTTACATATGGTTGTAATCTTATAATACATATGTTTGTGTTTCAGTGTGCTAGTTTTCAGTTGAATATCAGAATTATCTATTACCTCAAATGACTTAAACTACTCGTATAAAAAATGATGGTATTAACTAATATCATTATTTTTTACAAATTTATTTTGTGTTTTTAACTTATCCCTGCATAAATAAACTGATGGTAAGTGCCATAGGGGATAGAGTTCTATTGCTGTGATTTTGTTCATGCTTCTATACCTTGGCACATTAAAAATGTCCATGGGGAACAGTCACCACTATTGTGTTAAATTAAAAGTTTACATTTCAACACCATGCTTGTCCCATATATTTTGGGATATATAAGAATTGCTCACTGATTATTAAACCTTGTTTCAGAAATTAAGCTACTGCAAACAATTAAAACTGTGCAAACCATTTAATCATTTGGAATATAATCCCCCCCACCTCCACAATTTAAGGTGGTGTTGTGTCACTTATCTTCCAACACTAAAAATCAACATCTTTCAGTGTTGTTAGAAGATAAGAGTGTGTATGACAGTGTTTAAATACCTAGATTCAATAGTCAGCATGTACTGGACACTTTCTGGTTACAGATTATAAAATAAAATATGTTGAATATTTCCTAATTTTTCTTTTTGTGTATGTATATTTATGTATATTCACTTGTGACCTGTAGTTATCAATCCTTTTATACTCCAGCAAAACCTGTAATTCAAATGTTATTAATTTGTTAACTAACAAAGTTTAAAAAAAAATGTAAAAAAGAAACACCTCTTTCCCTTCCCCTCCCAGAAAAGATATGTTATGTTACCCGTTCTACAATGTCCAACCAATTGGTAGATGCAGTGCATTGTTAGTGCATCCAAGATTCTTGTTGTTATCAATAAGAGTTGTTTCATATAGGTACCAATTAAGTCCACAAAATGCAGTTTAATTCAGATGAGACTGATATGCGCAGGGCTGGCCTACTTAAGAGTAAACAACTTTGACAGGTTCCTCTACACTAGCTAATTTTAGCATGCATTTGCACTCTTATGACAACAACACTTTGGAGTAGCTGTTTGCTCAGTTCTCTGAGAACCATCTAAATGCTCTACGCCTTAGGGATGCCAAGTGTCCTGAAAAATTGGAATTATACCAATTTTGTGCACTAACAAAGGAATTAGTGCAAGTTGCAATAGCAATTGCCAACAAGTTGTGGTTTGCATGTACATTACAAACAAGTGCACAATTGAGAGGTAGAACTGGAACTTAAAAATTCAATGCCACAGATGGGATGTGCACAATATTTTCCATTGACAATTACACTGCACTTCACAATGTTGTGTATGTTCAGTCACTAAGTTTAAAAAATGGGTTGTTGGTAGCTCTTAACAAAAGATTACAAGGCTGAACATGTCCACAGAGTATAAAGTGCCAAAAACAGAGTTCTTTTATTATAGTAGGAGTACTTTGTGAATGTCTGCATTAAGCAGTCTTCCAAGTTGCACTGCTTTTGAACGTAAAACATATGTTCAGAAGGTGTTTGAAACCTCGCTGGTCTGAAGTCATCGTATCCATTACAGTCCAGCAGTACCGAGCAAAATCTGTGAAGACTGGAGAACAGAACTGCTTGTGTAGAATACACATCAGCAATGAAATTGAATCCCTCAACGATGGTGTGAACTGATAGTCGTTTAGGATACTGTGATCTTCAATCTGCTTCAACACCGCCTTGAATTGTCAGAAGAATAGCACATGAAATATGTGCACCCAGGAGGGATAGTCTTGGCTGTATACACCATGTTTTGAGGTCAGATAGCATCGATATGAGTAACTATCATATTCTTATCTGATGGCAAAATGTGGAACTAATTATTTTGGGGGACATAATTCACAAGGGCATTGCTCTTATGGTAATTTCAACCATAGCATACACTGCAAAGAACTACATCAGCTAGAGAGAAACTGTTTAAATGACCAAAGTTTCTATAGTAATATTAGGGTGGAATATCGAATCTTCGTAGCTCAGTGTTATAGGCGATGGCACTTAGTTTATACATATTTGTAATCAGCACCTCAGACATATTCATACAAGTCAAACTATAATGGCAATTGCAAACACTACTGGCACTAACTTCCTTGTCTCGAATGCTGTTAAAAGTAAGTAACACCACAGCAAAAGCAACACAGTGTAAATGGTAAAAGATGGTGGCATGTTACTTACATTACTTAAATTAAAAAAATCCTGATGAACAGTTTACAGTGAGTCATGAACAGTTAAGATCAGTATAATAGTTTGTCAATTTTATCGTATATTACCATCCTAAAAATTGCATGATATGGATCATTTACATGATTTTGCCTATTTTTGAGTATGTTAGTTAAGGAATAGTTTCAACTCTTTCTGTGTATGTGGCAATTCTAAGACCGAATAATCACACCACAGCATGCACTTCATGTATGTAACCTGCCACCATCTTTTACCATGTACATTGTGCTGCTTTTGCTGTGGTATCTCAATGCTTTATATTTACCATGTTGGGACCAAAGAACCAAACCAAGTCAAAAATGGTTAATGACTGTTCTATCAATTAGGAAAGGGCAATAGTTATAGAACCATAAAATTAACTACTGAGCCTCATTCAATCTCTGCCAGGTGTCTTTTCCTCCTCAGATAAACATCATCAATGGGACCTAGTGAATTCCAGCTAGTCAACAACTTCTTGATAATGCCTCCAAGTGAGCGTGAAATGCATTGAAAATTAAAATTCAGGATGTGAAGTATGAGTTGTCACTGTATATAATTTCCTAGAGTTATGAAAGGACAAACTGACATTGAAGTTACTCTGCAGTATATGTAAATAATGATAGGTTGTATAATATTATGAATTGGGCTACAATTTATCAAACAGTGGAATCTATTGGGCCTTACTTTTCATCTTCTATCTGTTTGCAGTGCTTATATCTCCATCTCATGGGCCCAAATGACCTAGCTATCGACGGGCCCTTAAATTTCACTCACTCACTCACTCACTCACTCACTCACTCACTCACTCACTCACTCACTCACTCACTCACTCACTCACTCACTCACTCACTCACTCACTCACTCACTCACTCACTCACTCACTCACTCACTCACTCACTCACTCACTCACTCACTCACTCACTCACTCACTCACTCACTCACTCACTCACTCACTCACTCACTCACTCACTCACTCACTCACTCACTCTCCATCTCATGTGGAGATAGAAGTGATTTGTCAAAACACGGGTCATCCATACATTATAAAAACAACTTATCAGCTTCTGCAACTTCTTCTAAATTACATTAAATTTTTGTTAAAAACAATAATGAAGACTTGTCTGTAATGGTGGCAGAAGCAACAATGGCCTTCCACATAGCAGAACATTACATGTCCTGTAACTCTACAAACTGCAGTAATACATCACATGGAGATGTGTTTAGTGACTTGAAGATCACAACGAAGTTTTCCAGTTCCAAAACTAAAATATAAGCAATTATGAAGCATGTTTTGATGGTTCTCAGCATAGAACTAAAACTCGTCTCAACCTTAGAAGACAGTACATGTTAAATGGGGCGCAACGTTGCAACATGTACTATATGTATGCCTTTTTTCATCTTTGAACCGCTAATCATGTAAGAACTGACTCTGAGTGGCCCTTGAGAAATTTGGTAGGGTATCATCACCGTGATGCTACTGTGACAAAATTATATTCAATGTGGGTGGTATATTTTCAAACACTAAAGAGTGAACAATTCACTACACTCTGCTTTGCACTACTCCATCATATTGCGTTAACCTAGCATTTTGTGTTGTCCTGTCATTTTTGCTTTCTTTTTCGTGGCAATCTTAGAGGTCCTTTCATTAGTTTCTTTTTAAGCCTATACACTACTACTTCTAAACACCCGATAGCCTTACCTGTTACTTTTACTGCCTTATTAATACTCATTTGACTTGAAAAAATAATCTAACAGATTCATAATTATTTGGCATTCCTTACTTCTTAATTTAGCAATACTTGTATCCTCTCTTTCTAGCTTCCCCCTCCAAAACTACAAATATTTATGGAAAATGTTAAATAAATAACGTAACAACACTTCACATGTTCCATACAGTATAAACACACACACTTCTTTATGAACTGATGTTAACTTTTACCGTGGCCTTGTGTCTAACACTTGATGCCTTTTATCTGAATAGGTGAATACCTTTTGTTTGCCTTACACAATGAAAGAAAGAGGTTACAGGCTTCTGGTTTATTTTAAAAACCGTTTCTAACCCTCAACATTTGCTCTTGCTTTGTCCCCGATGTAAACTCAATAATTAAAAAATTTCTCACTGTGTAACTTTTGCAGTGCACAGATATAAAATTTTCTGAAAACATTTCATTTAAAAAATTGTAACACTTAACAGAGTAAACCTAGAGAATTCAAAGTAGTCAGGTGGCAGCACTATAGTTTACTCTAGGTAATAAAAAAATATAAACGTAGTCTAGCTGTTAGTTTATTAGTTAGTGCATGATGAGTATAGAAGCAGCAAACATCGGAGTTTTACTGTAGAAAAAACATTTTCTGTAGAAATTTGGACCTATAGAAGTGTATAATGGCCCTAAAAAGAATATAACCTATTAGAGAAAAAAATTCTGCATAGAATAATGTGTTCAAACTTGAAATTTATGACAACTGAATATTTACACCATGCTATTAGGAACTTGGCAACAGCACAAGAGTAGAAAAGGATGAAGCTAACGGCAACTCGTATGCACTAGATAGAGACAGATATACCCCATAACTCTGTACTGTAATCTAAGTGTGAGACAACCTACAGTAAAAGGCACTTACTATACTAATAATTGGGGAACGGAATGTTAGGTGCTAAAAAAGTTAAATTTATTTATTTTTTTATGCATTAAAAATCATGAAAATATTTGTTAAAAAGTTCAAAATATTTACTAAAACACAAAAATATTTTCTTTCATTTTACATAATAGAAAAACTTGTAATAAAAAAGAACTGTTTTGATAACTCACCAGTGATGAATTATTGTTATCACATGTCCATTGGTGAAAATTCTTTGGAGTTACAATGCACAACACATGCCTTCTCTAAATTGTCCATTAGAAATCTCTGCCGATTGTCATGGAGCACTGCCCGGTATTGGGAGAATGGTCATTCTACGTCGCATGATGTCACTCTTGCATATTTCATAAAGGCACATCACTAGTACTTACACTCTCAATGTTTACTTGATGACCTTCTAGAACTTGGGCAACATGCCTCATAATTTGAAACCATGTATTTTTTTCAAACATTGATTTGAACTTGTTTTTTAAAGTTTGCATTTTTAAGCCCTCAAGTGAGTTGATTTTCGTTTCTACATTGACGATTTCTTTAACACTTTCTATCAAAAGATTAGTTGTTGCTTCTAGTTTTTTAATGGAATTGTACAACAAACTCAAATTAGCAGCAATATATGCCACGTCATTTCTTAAACAACTGTTACTTAACAGATTTTGAACAATTTCTATAGATGAAGCATCATCTTTGTCCGTCTCATCCCCAGCCAATTTAAAGCTATCAAAATGTTATGCATAGTACACCACTGCTGAAAGCCAAGTGCCCCAGCGAGTAACAATTGGTGTAGGTGGCAATGCAGCATTGGGGTGTTTGTTTCTAAAGAGATCAATTCTCTTAGGGGCTTTAAAAAACACCTTCTTTCCATTGGATACCAATTTGTCCACATTGGGATACAGTGACTGAACAGTTTCGCACGCCCTATGTTGCGCATGCACAACACAAGTCACATGTATCATTTTCAGATAGCTGACGCTAAATGCTTCTGCGGCTTTCTTCATGTAAGATGCTGTGTTGGTCAGGAAAATAAGCACTTGATCGTACTTAATACCATTGGACCATGGTATGTGCATACTTTCATTGAAGAGCCTTATTAATATTAGAGTCATTCCATGTCAAATCGCACAAAATTTGACCTTCATGTCTCCGATTTCATTAATATTAAATGTATGTGTTCTGTGAATGAAAAAATGATACCCCTATTTTTTTGTTTGTCTTTAAATTAATTATTTTGGTAAATATAAAGCATTAAATTTTCGGATATTTCTCGCACACCGTTCCACATAAACATAAATATTTCTGGTATGATTTTTCAGATAAATATGACCTGTAGCTCATTTTGAACATTGAAATGTGTACTTTATTTATACGTTAAAAAAAAAACAATTAGTTTGATATTTCCTATTTTTACAAGGCCATTAACATTATAAACATCATTAACAATACTTACTCTAAACTAAAAATTTCCAGGAACATTTTTAAAACGTAGCATGATGATGCCATGTAATCCTAGAAAAAGTTCAGAATGGAATTCTAAATACATGCAGAGAAATTAAATAACTTACCAAGCCGTGTAGACTGGAGTAACACTGCATTCACGGCTAGAAGGTATACACACCGCGTGCAGCTGATTGCAAGTCATGCGTTGTACTTCCGTCAAGGTCAAACTGTTAGCATAAACACTGAAATGGGTCATTTCATGTCAAATCGAACATTTTTGAAACTTGACATACAATTTTCTCCAATTTTTTTAATCTTATCAATAGATGAGATTAAATAATCCGTATGTTTTCTTTTTGGTGTGACACACTTATTTTGCACTTTATTAATATTATTTTTACGGTATATTCGCATACTGTATTATATAAAAATCATTATACCGAATACCATTTGAAGTTTAGAATTTTCGTGGTTGCAGCAGTCTAAAGTTAAAAAATTGCAGTTTTGCATGCCATTGTTTTAGGATCACTCAAAATATAAAATAGGCCCCTTTTAGGGGGTAGCATTTTTAAAATATATTTTAATTACTAAACACTGGATAAAATTCAGAAACCTTTTGTAAGCTCTAAATGTTTTCCGGACTTGGGGTACGGGGTTGCTAAAATTTCCTTTTATTTGGCCAGCTGTTTAGATATTTGTATTATGTGAGTTGAGACATCAAAATGTTTTATTTTATTGTATGACCAGCTGTCAAAAATCGTCAGTATTTGTATTTTAAGATTTTTGTCATCTGTTTCATGGAAAGAATCTGTTAATTTTTGTATTATTTCACAATTATTTGAAGTTTCATATGAAGCAGAGTCTGTAGCATGAAATATTTTCTGCTTCATTGCCTGTGGTATTTTCTTCAACTTCTCTCTAGGGTAGCATTTTTGCGACAGTTTTCTTTTCTTTTTTTGGAAATTCTCCTATTGCAGCCAAACTGTCGTTCAGTTTATCTGTTACATCTGTTTGGACCATACTTACTGCGTCACTAGAGGATGAGTAGCTATCACCATCATGTTCTTCTACCAAACTTTCACTAGCACTAGGCACACATAACTCGGTGGTGGTTTGTTCCTTGGGAAGTTTTGAAATTTTCATGCGGCAACTATCACAAAATTTCAAATCGCAAAATAAGTTTAAGTCTTCTAATTTAAGTTTAATCAGCATTGCTGACGTCACTGGTCTCAGCTTTTTATTACGAACTCTGTGATTAATTTGAATGGGTTAAAACAGTAGCCGTAACTCTGTTGCACCAAATCAGCCAAGATTATACACAAGCACAATCAACACCACAGCTCACACTAAAGGTCAACTAGTGAATTATACTATGCAAACAATAAACACCAGATGTACAATGACACCTTGCCCATGTGGTCACAGCACTTTCCTCAATCGATCCAAGTGACTCACCACGCACACGTCATTAGTAAAGTATTTATATCACATCTTATTCGAATCCCATTCTGAAACGAGCTTAGTTCAATGCACAATACTTCTGACTATAATTATATTTTCTCAGTTTTTTAAAAGTAAGCGTTTAGTAATTAAAATATATTTTAAAAATACTACCCCCTAAAAGGGGCCTATTTTATATTTTGAGTAAACCTAAAACAATGGCATGCAAAACTGCAATTTTTTTGTTACTTTAGACTGCTGCAACCACGAAAATTCTAAACTTCAAATAGTATTCGGTATAATGATTTTTATATAATACAGTATGCGAATATACCATAAAAATAATATGTTGTTGTTGTTAGCTAATGCTGAATTTCTGACAATGAAGTCATTAATCCTCTTGCTCTACAATATTTTTCACTCATAGAGCAATAGCAGTATAGTAACCACTTTTAAGAGAGCACCATATTTTTATGTTTTGGCAGTCACATCGCTCTCTCACAACCCCCAGAATGTCTGGAGGACCACACCTGTAGGTAAAAATAATATTAATAAAGTGCAAAATAAACGTGTCACACCAAAAGGAAAACATACGGATTATTTAATCTCATCTATTGATAAGATTTAAAAATTGGAGAAAATAGTATGTCAAGTTTCAAAAATGTTCGATTTGACATGAAATGACCCATTTCAGTGTTTATGCTAACAGTTTGACCTTGACGGAAGTACAATGCATGACTCGCAATCAGCTGCACGTGGTGTGTATACCTTCTAGCTGTGAATGCAGTGTTACTCCAGTCTGCACGGCTTGGTAAGTTATTTAATTTCTCTGCATGTATTTAGAATTCCATTCTGAACTTTTCATAGGATTACATAGCATCATCAAGCTACGTTTTAAAAATTTTCCCGGAAATTTTTAGTTTAGAGTAAGTATTGTTAATGATGTTTATAATGTTAATGGCCTTGTAAAAATAGGAAATATCAAACTAATTGTTTTTTGTTTAATGTATAAATAAAGTACACATTTCAATGTTCAAAACGAGCTATAGGTCATATTTATCTGAAAAATAATACCAGAGATATTTATGTTTATGTAGAACGGTGTGCGAGAAATATCTTTATATTTACCAAAATAATTAATTTAAAGACAAACAAAGAAATAGGGGTATCATTTTTCCATTTACAGAACACGTACATTTAATATTAATGAAATCGGAGACATGAAGGTCAAATTTTGTGCGATTTGACATGGAATGACTCATTAATGTGATTTGCTGCCAACATTGCAAGCTAGTAAAACGCATGATTAGAAACTGTTTCATCATTTTTAAGAACCCCAACCACTACATTTTCTACGTTTTTTCCTATTGAGTCTTGCATTTCATCAATACACACCCATATTTTCTCACTTTTGCACACAGCCCTGATTTTTCGTAATGTTTCTTCATGGCACTTTGGAAGGTAATGCTTCCTTGAAGTACACTCGTCTGGAGGATCAAACTTCATGTACTTCATGAGAAAAGCTTTAACTTCTGGATTGTTCACTTTATGTAGAGGAATATCCGCTGAAACAAAAGTTTGATATAAATCTGAATAAAATTCACGACACTTGGAAGGTCCGGAATATGAGCTGGAGGGTCTTACTTCACTTAAAAGCACCTGCTTCATAGGAGAACGTGCAGCTGCCAAGATATGTTAGTTGCCGGATAAATGCTGCATTACTTGGGAGCGTTGATCGGCTGTTATAGACTTTCCACAAGGCTGACAATATAGAATTTTTCCATTTGTGCTGAATGTATCTGAGAATTCTTTGATGTATTGCTACAACTGAAAACTTACACTAGCTTTTACCTTCAGCATTTTGGTAATGACACACGAATCACTTAACACATATATGAAGCACTTTTGAACTGAACTGAAGGAACAAGAATAACTCAAATGTGTAATCCTGTTGAGTTCAAGGACATGGTGCAAACTCTGACATCTGAAACTTCTTTCTTGCGAGTTATGTGTATATGTTTATACTGTAGCGAGCTGGTGACAGCATGTAATCTAATCTAAGGTTACAGAATATGCACAGCTTCTCTTCTCTAAAACAAAGTCATGTTGTTTTTGCCACACAAAATAAGAGGAGAAACAAAGCTTGGTATAGTATATCGGTAAAATGCATAAAATATGTACTAATAACTAAATTGTGCAATGTATTTAATTGCATATTTTTATGTGATATAAAACGTTGTATTTGTGATAGTGGCAGCATATTCAATATTCATGTTTAGTTTCGCATTTGTAACCACAAACAGAAAAAAATATGTATTTACCTAAAATCCGTTCCCTATTAATAATCGTCTCCCCTGTGCAGAGGGTGACTCTATCACCCGGCATCCTCTAGCGGCAGCCAGGGTTCTACACGATGACTTCCCAACCATAAGGTGACTACTTGACCTTTTAGGGATGCTACCTTTCTATCAGGACAACTACTCAATTGGCATCACGAGGCTGAGTGCACCCCAGATCAGAACTCCCAGTGGAGAAAAATCTCCACACTGGTGCCAGGGATAGAACCTGGTTCCTCTGTGCCAGAGACGGGCATACTACCACTATGCTACAGGGGTGGTCACCTACTATAGAAAAAGTAAATTTTGCAAGTGTAGATTATGATGTAAGCAACAAGAAACGTCACAAAATGTTTCCAATTTTAGTCCAATATTTTGATGAATGCTTTGGTGTTTGATGTAAACTGATCAAACTTGAAGAATCAATGTTTGAACCATCTGGTAGAATTTCTCATTATGTATTAAATACTATGAAACCTTTTGACATTTCTTGGAGGGAATAATGCTCCACTTTGGGAGGATTAAATCAAAAGGAGGACATAATGCTCTAACTTTTCAGAAATTTGCTTCCTATTGCTTCAGGCCTAGCAGTCATTGGGTGTTTTGCACATTTGCTCCACAATGGACTACAAACAGGAGCTCGTGCTTTAAGTGTTGATGTACAGCTAAATACTACAAATTATTTAATCATGCTTCTCTGTATATCTACCTTAAGGGTAGACTTCAAAGAAATTTGAGATTTTGTAAGAATCTTATGTTTTACTGAGCCACTCCAAAACCAACTGATTAAACCACTTGCCAGTTATTGAAATAATTCATGTTATTTGAGCCATTATGAGGTTAGAAAATTTGCCTAACATACTGAATGGTATTTTTTGGTTACGCTAAAGTCAGAAGCTTAACTTGGGTTTTTGCATTCTCAAATGACTGGTTTTTAATCATATATATTAAACATAGAAAAAATATTTAAATTCATGGGGTATTCTTTATATTAGAGAACCTACTAACCAATCTTAGAGAAATAAATTATGAAAATGCTTTAAGTGTTTGGATAAAAATTTTTTTAAATAATTTGTGACACTATAAAGTAAACTTTTTTAAGAAAGAAAAGCACAAGCTTTATAATCTGTTCTATGCACATGTTGAAAAATGGCTGACATATTCCCAAGGCACAAATTCTTATAAGTACCTATTTACTTTCATGGGCATCAGTGGACTTTTTTTCAGGAGGGAGGCGGGAGGGTGCATGTTAGACATTTGCGATCAATATTAATTCCAGTGGCGTAAGCTGGGATTGTAATTTGGGCTATCATTAGGCTTACTATGGCCATACGGTGGTCGTGTGGTTAAACCATTTGTCTCTCACCAGAGTGGCCCAGGTTTGATCCCAGGCAACCGCAAGTGGGATTTGTGATGGACAAAGCGGCACAGGGGCTAGTTTGCTCCAGGTACTCCAGTTTCCCCGAACATCTCATTCCACCAGTGCTCCATTTTCATTCCATGTACCATCTGTATCACCACCTGTGGTGATGCATGTAGTAAAAGCATGTATTAAACACTACAGAAACCGGACAATACCAGATCCGGACAATAAGGGGTTGTTGATTAAATTTTAACTTCATGATCAGTGTATTTAAATAAATTTTTCTTGAAACTAGCTAAATAACAATTATAAAAGTAAAATGAACAATTTTGTCATACTTGTTTATATATATATTCCAGCTGTCTTTTTTATGGGTAAACTGTGTGGTCACACTGTCAGAAAACAGTTCCTCAAGTTGTCTTTTCAATGAAACAAATATCTTTTTCCACCAATAGAAGAGCCATGATGCTCAGATGAATTTGTCCTTGTTGTGTTGCCCGTAAATAAAATTTTACTCGTTTCAAGGCTAAGAAACCTCGAAAATCAGTTCACATAGTGTATAAACTTTACTGTACAGAACATCAAGTCCATTTGATTTCATATACATAATTTGCAATGGTTTGAACAGACTTGTTAGAACATTTTTGAGGTGAAAATAACTCTTTCGGTTTGTTTTTCAAAGACAATATATCGAAATAGACATGTATAGTTCTCTTGGTTCACATAAAACATTTAATGGAAAACTTTTATGGTAACTCGCAAAATGTTTAGAACCCAATAAGACAAGAAATTTCAACTTTCTGTGGTTCAAATCTTAATTTAGTTTGAATTATTAACGTGTCCAGGACTTTACAGAAAATCCTAAAGGTATGAAGAATGTATTTCATCTTCATGACAATTTCTCTTTCTAGGCCTTTCTTCATCTTCTTCATTAGCAACACTCATAGTTTCTGGCCATATTTCTTCAAATCCTATGTTTCTAACTATTGATCTCTTATGTTTATACAAAGCTGTGATTAAATACACTAAATTTGCAAAACCTGTCATATTTTAGGGCGTCTTATCAGTTGCAAACAACAAGCATGACCAGCAATAAACTTTATTTAATTTGCGTGAACCAGTCAGCCACACATTATCATAATTATTTATATTAAAATATCTTTTCTAAGGGTTCTTATCTTTTTCCTTCTGCTCACACTGCAAGTGTGGAAGAGTTGCAGTAGGCCTTCCCTGTTTTGCCCGTATCGTAGTTAAGGCTGCTACAGCAAGCATCTGAAGCCCTGTTCTCCCCTTTGTTCAGTGTCAGAGAATGAGACACATTCTGTCCTACGTGCTAATTCTTAATGAGGGAAACTGACTAGTATTGTAATTATTAAAGTCCGGATTTCTAACCAAAATGCTTAACTGTTTCAACAGCTTTAAAGGTAAGCAGAAGGGCTATACTACGTAAGACACACCTAGATGAGCAACTTTAACTATTTTTGTTTGAGCTTATTTATACTTATTTTGCAGGAAAACGCTTTTGCTTACTTATTTTATGTTGTTTAATTAAAACAGCATATGTTACCCAGAAATGTAAATTTAAAAGTGCATATTTCACAGTTATCTGTGATTTGTCAATGATTTGCTATTTTCTTGGCTAAATTCGTAAGAAAGAAACACTAGGATATAGACGGTGTTGTGAAATCATACTGTGAGGAGAAAAATTACAATTACTTGCTGCGATTAGTAGAGTGAATTCATCAGTCACTTATTGCCTGAGATGACACAATGATGTCATGAACACACATGGTGATTCACTGAGTTCCAAGCTGCAGCATTTAGTCCAGCAATGTGTGTATGATTGTGTAGAGTGTCAACTCAACAGTCAGATACAGCAATGATGTCATAAACAAGAACGCTGATTCCCTGAGATCTGAGCTGCATCTTCTTGCGCCATGGTTTTTAGTTCAGTTTGATATTGCAGTTACGGAATGCTGCCCACAAAAACCTCTCAGTCAGCTTTCCCACGCAAATGTATGAACGAATTTGCAAAAAAATATTTTCAGTGAAAATGGTAGTGTCTTATTTTGTTTGGTGTGTGAAAAGAGTGTTTCTGCGAAGAAAAAATATGACATTGTGCAGCACATTAATACAACATGGCATAAAGAGAGGTTTAAGAATAAATCTAAGTTAAACCAGCAACTGATTAAAGGCAATGTTGGTGAACAATCCAGTTCTAGTGATACATTTTCCAAAGACTTATGTTTAGCATTAGTGGGTTCAGATATTCCATTGTATAAATTGAGTAATGTGCAGCTTCGTGTATTTTTAGAAAAATACATAAATAAAAGGGTGCCGGATGAATCTACACTGTGCAAAAACTATATACCACAGCGTTTTCAAGAAGTGATTGATAATATTTGAAGCATGAAAACATGGATTTCTATTGATGAAACCACAGATGCATTGGAACAGTGCATGTGTAGTGCTGTAGTTGGTGCTATGAAAGCAGGTAGCAGATTATTTCTTTGGAATATACAAATACTGGAACAAGTAAATCGTTCAACTGTTGCCAGATTTTTCAATGACTCATTATCTTTCTTGTGGCCAGAAGGGATACGGTATGACAATGTATTACTATTTGTCAGTGATTCTGCCCCATATATTGTTAAAGCGGGAGCTGAATTAAAAGTCCTTTACCCTAAATTAGTTCACCCAATGTGCCTTGTTCATGGTTTACATTGTGTCGCTGAAACTGTTAGAAGCCAGTATAAGGACGTGGATCTTCTTGTTTCTCGCATGAAGAAAGTGTTCTTAAAGTCACCGATTAGAATTTAAAAATTCCGTGAACTACTTCCAAATTTATCTTTGCCTCCTCAACCAATTTTGACTCGGTGGGGAACGCGGTTAGAAGCATACTAAAATGTATAAATGCATTATATATTAAACCGATAGTTGTGGTCATACTGTACTAAAATTGTATTCTAAATATTGTAAAAATACAATAAATATTGCTTACAGTAGGTCCATTTAGCATACATTGTTTGCACCATATATATTGCATAAAGTAACAGGAAATATGTAACTTGAGGCAGCATATATTTTGTAGTCAATAGCATTGTCATACTGTAGTTGTTTATTCACCCAACTATAAACTTGTAGCAGTCACCTGATTATACCCCCTTCCATATCTGTGACTCATAGCCATGACTGTTTACATTTTGTGCAAGGGATATAATGCTTTGCATAGTGTCACCGCGCTCGCCGCATCTAATTGCCGACAACAGCAGTGTCACCCATCGCATTATTGTCGGCACTACCGCAAAGGAGCCGAAGGAAAGAGACAGAGCATGGCCGCATTGTTGGGGCGCTTGCCGAAAGAGAGAAAAGGATAGAGGCTACTGGAATCTTCTACTTTGTATATCTCGCCGCAATAACTGAACGTTCCTGAAGCTTCCAGAATAGTGCTTGGGAGACATAAATAGCGGTAAAGTGCGACAGAAGAGTCAGTCAGACGTATGTGAAGGTTGAGTGGTCGTGCCGACGGAGACGGACAGACGATGTGGAGAGTTGTGCCGACGGAGAAGAGTTAGTTCTTTGTGTTACGAGTTCGAAGCCGTGCTGTTGGAGAATCGGAAAAGACTTTCTTGTTGTTGCAACGAGTGTACAAAGTTACTGTTTACGGAAATAAAAGTGTTTATCTCGACTACATCAGTCTACTTTACTTCACACCCACACCAAAAAGTCACACTGGTGTCAGGAGTGGGATTCGTCGAATTGCTTCTAGTTTCGTTACTTCGTCGTTAGAAGTTGCAACGTTAGAACCAAGATGGAGGGAGATTCGGAAACCAGGATGATGGCAATGATGAAAGAATTATTCGCCGAGCTGAAAGAAATGAAGACGGCAAACGACAACCTCGCTGCCAAAATGGAAACGTCATACGACAACCTCGCTGCCGAGCTGAAAGAGATGAAGACGGCAAACGATAACCTCGCTGCCAAAATGGAAACGTCAAACGACAACCTCGCTGCCGAGCTGAAAGAGATGAAGATGGAACAACTCGGTGAACTGACTGGCGTGACGGAAGACGTGGAACAACTCGGCGAACTGATTGGCGTGACGGAAGACGTGGAACAACTCGGCGAACTGATTGGCATGACGGAAGACGTGGAACAACTCGGCGAACTGATTGGCGTGACGGAAGGCGTGGAAGAACTCGGCGAAAAGGT
The DNA here is from genome assembly GCA_030765045.1 of Tenodera sinensis. Lineage (NCBI taxonomy): Eukaryota > Metazoa > Arthropoda > Insecta > Mantodea > Mantidae > Tenodera > Tenodera sinensis. The sequence continues at coordinate 39,077,494 of CM060962.1, forward strand.
GGAAGACCTCTGCCAGCATGTGGACGTCGTGGAGGACGACGGGGAACGTCTTGGCGCCCTGGTAGTAAGAGTTGACGAGAGCGTCAAAGTACTGGATGCCAGGGGCAGACGGAATAGCACAGACCCGGGGAGGGAGCACCTAGTGGCCGAGGCGACAGTTGCGCCCGTTTCAGATAACGAAAGTGTCCGTCTCGGGGAAGACAAAGGGGCAGTTCAGGGACGTCGTCGAGGATCCCCTGGAGGAGTGTGTCGGGTACGTAACCAACCAGGATATGACGTGGAGGACGATCAGCAGGGAAGCGCACAAGCAGGCGAGCAACACGCGAGAACCGACTTGGCGTGTGACATGGGAGGACCGTCGGAGCCATCCAAGCACCTGACGCATAGTGCCGTGAACGGAAGAATGGTGGACATCATCGTGGACGGCAGGATACAGGAGAGGCCGTGCCGAGCACGAGTGAACACGAGTGCAGCGGTGGACGCGACTCGCGCGGATGTGGCGGGGTTTGTTGCCAGACCCATCGGAAGCAAGGTGGCTGCGAAGGTGCGCCAGAGAGGTCGGCGGACACGGTACCCAATGAGCCGTTTCCAAGTGCGCAGGATGGCCCGTCAACACACCAGGAAGAAAGGTAACTGGACGAGGGACCGTCAAGACCGGCGGTACTGTTGCAGAATTTCGAAGCAGGATGGCATACATCGTCCTACCCGGACCAAGGGACACTATCCAACAGCGATACCTAGGATCGTGCCTCCTGGAGAAGAGGTTCGATGGGTTAGTCCACCGGGGCGCAAGGGAGATGCCGCAGTGATAGTGCTGGTCGCGACGACCAGCTCTGAGGAGGGAGCAGTGTCACCGCGCTCGCCGCATCTAATTGCCGACAACAGCAGTGTCACCCATCGCATTATTGTCGGCACTACCGCAAAGGAGCCGAAGGAAAGAGACAGAGCATGGCCGCATTGTTGGGGCGCTTGCCGAAAGAGAGAAAAAGATAGAGGCTACTGGAATCTTCTACTTTGTATATCTCGCCGCAATAACTGAACGTTCCTGAAGCTTCCAGAATAGTGCCTGGGAGACATAAATAGCGGTAAAGTGCGACAGAAGAGTCAGTCAGACGTATGTGAAGGTTGAGTAGTCGTGCCGACGGAGACGGACAGACGATGTGGAGAGTTGTGCCGACGGAGAAGAGTTAGTTCTTTGTGTTACGAGTTCGAAGCCGTGCTGTTGGAGAATCGGAAAAGACTTTCTTGTTGTTGCAACGAGTGTACAAAGTTACTGTTTACGGAAATAAAAGTGTTTATCTCGACTACATCAGTCTACTTTACTTCACACCCACACCAAAAAGTCACAATATAGACAACCTGAAGCAAACTGCCTGCAAAATATGCAGTCTAGTCATAACTGTAAGAAAGGACACATTAGACCCCAATGTCCAAATCTTAACACTAATAGTTATAAATTAAAATCCTAACAAGAAAGTCAAGTAAGTAAAAATGGCACTATTTTGTTGACAACTGTATCAGAATCCAGACCTAGTCCTAAGGAGGAAGGTCATTCTACGGGTGACATAGGACTCTATGATTGGCTTTTAAATAGTGGCTGCAACACTCATATGACTAACAAAGTAATTCATAGTAAGAAAAATGAAAAGAAGCAAGTTACTGTAGTCAATAGCTCAAAGCTTGAAAGTGTTGGATCTAGTGATGTTTGATTTTTTTATAAACAATTCACAAAAGGTTACTGCAAAGGACATTCTGTACATTCTGAACCTAGCTATTAACTTATTAATATATAAAATATAATATTATAATATTAAAATTGCTGAAAAAGGAAGTGTTGTTCATTTTTATGGTAAGCAGTAGTGGCTCCTGGATTTAACGGATAGCGTGCTGCATGCTCATACAGTGGTAATGTGAATGTACTCACCTGTTTCTGATTATAGTAGTAAATCGGCCCGACAATTTTTCATGCCAGCAAACATGTTGATAACCTTGGTGCTGAAATCTTTGATGCTCAAAGCTATAAAAACTATACTAAACTATAAACTATAGATTATTTTCCATAGAGAGCATGGCGAGTGCCAAGAGTCTGTCCTGCTTCATTGTGTTCCTTAGGAAGTACTTGATCTGCTTTAGTGAAAAGAAGCAATGCTCTGGTTCTGTCATAGTCATAGGGATCATGATGGTAATCCTCAGGAGATTTGCCCGCCTGTGATGCTGTATGTAGTAAAAGCAGGCATTAAACACTACCAAAAAAAAAGTCAGGAGATTTACCATTTTACCACTAAAAATAAAACTAAATTTTGAGGGTCAACAATTACCAGAAACAAAGGAAGCAAAGTATTTAGGAGTTACATTTGATACCAAACTTACATGGACCAAACAAATAGAAAATGTAATACAAAGAGCAGAGAGACACCTTTCACTGTTAAAACATCTAACAGGAATGAAGTGGGGATGTTCCAGAGCAACTCTTAACACAACATACAATGTATATATAAAGCCATTATTTACTTACTGCAGCGAAGTTCTTGTAACAGCAAACACAAAAAAAATTCAAATCTTTCAAAACCAAAGTCTGAGATTAATTACAGGTGCTATCAAAACCACACCAATAGCAGCTATGGGAATACTAACCAACCAATACCCCATTGAATATGAAACAGAAAAAGCGGCTCTTATTCAACACGAAAAGTTTATCAGACTCCCATTCAATACATGGCACAAGAGAAATTTTACACATACACTAAAGACTCAGGAGAGCTTTCTTTCCAAAATTCAAGACATCAGGAAGAATGTACACCTTCCTAATTCAAAGGAAAACTTCATATCTAAAGTCAATCCGACACATACATTAGACATCACATATTATTTACACCTGACAGAAGAAGTTAAGAAAAGCGATACTCCAACTAGTGTTCTAAAATTATTGGCATTAGAGACAATCCATACTAGATTTCCAGAACATGAATGGGTCCATATTTATACTGATGGATCATTGATATCAAACCAAGATGGAGCAGGGGCTGGAGTCACATGTCACCTCTTTTCCTATTACAAATCTTTAAGTTATGGAACTACTAACTTTGATGGAGAAATTGAAGCAATTCGAATGGCCCTACAAAATCTTTTGTACAGAATTTCACATTTTCAGCAAGCAGTTATTCTCTCAGATTCCAGGGCAGCAATTATAGCAATTACTTCCAAGTTGTCACCAAAAAACCAAACAATTATAGAATGTTGGAAAATCCTTACCCATCTAACAGCACTTCAAAAACACCTAGTCTTCCAATGGATACCAGCTCACTGTGGACTGAGTGGTAATGAGAAAGCTGATTTTCTTGCAAAAAAGGGTACCAGCGGTGTACAAAAATCTATAGTTAATCTACCATTTTATGCAGCTAAAAGATTAGTCAACTCTGAATTCAAAAAAATTATTGCAAAATATTACTATGAAAAATCAAAGAATAAAAGATGGGAACTACCAAACATTCAAACAGTAATTCCTGAGTATCCTCGAAAAACAGCAGTTGCAACCTTCAGGTTGATTACAGGACATGATTGTCTGGCAAAGCATTTAAACAGAATTGGGATATATTCTTCACCACTCTGTCCTCTATGTGATCTGCAAGAGGAAATGGATCGAGACCACCTTCAAATATGCCCGGCCACTTCTAGTGCCCCATCCATCAGTGAAAAATATTGGAGAGCAAGAGGATTAATGACTTCATTGTCAGAAATCCAGCATTAGCTAACAACAACAACTATTTCATCAAAAGCTTCAACCAGATTGTTTGAATACAGCATCTTAAGTAGTAGTAATGCCCCACTCCCATGATGAAATTCTGGCCTTTCATAAATAAGTGAAAGCTCTGATTTCAATTTGTTCCTGTTTAACATGGGATATGTCATTACAGCCAAGTCTAGAATATGCTCTGGAAAATTTCTTGAATATTTTCGAAATTTTCTGTGTTTAAGAGCTTACAAATATCTAGATGAGATATTGACTCAAACCGGCATTTCATCTCTGTTCTGGTGTGATTGCACACCTCTGTAGCGTCAGTGATTTTGTTGCAGTCACATCGCTTCCATTTATTCCCATGTTGATCTTAGGTAGAGGCAGTATCCAAGTTCTTTGCGTAGTCCATCTATCACCTACATGAAGCTTTTCACCTAATGGCTAACTTGATTGCAATCAGTTTTCCTCATCTGCAGTTGGTTGTAGAGGATATTAACGTGAGGCATTAAACAGTGAAAGAACTCTAACCAGAACAGAAATTCGCTGTCTTGCAAGCTGTGTCTTAGCCCTCTTGCTTCACTTCCCTTGTCTTTTGAAAATGAACTCTCAAGTCCAAGAAAACATTCAATAAGTGCTTCTCTATTTTCAAAAACACAACTCACTGTCCAGGACTTAAAATTCTATCTAGTGGTAGAACCAGTAGCAATACAATGCTAATAGATTTGTTCAAGAACTGACATACGCTGGGCTGAGTGTGAGAAGAAAGCAGGAAATCCTGACAAGGTGGAGAAAAACACTCTTGCTGATTTGTTTTGCAAAGTAGCTTTCTCCATTAAGAGATTTAATTATGGGAATAACAGTGTACATAGTGTGCCAGAGGATAATGTTCTCTTATTTTAGACTGCACATCATTTGTTAGTCCCCTCATGACAGCAACACCATCAAATGCTTGTGCAATGATTTTGTTTGGTGTTGACTTGAAATGACTGTTTAACTTTGTAGGCAGACACTAGGATAGTTCTATGGCAGTCTGTTCATTAGGCTCAAAAACTCCAAAGCCTTTCATAGATACCACAGTTAATCTTGCACCGATACACGAGAAACGACTGCTGATGCTCAGACACATCTGTGGTCTCATCTGCTTTTAAAGCTACAAATTTTGTCTCCTTCAGTTCTTCTTTTATTTTGTTGTGGCAGGCATCCAGCATGCATTGTAACAGTTCAATTTGTGTTATTTTTTATGTCCATTTAGCAATGGTACTTGTTTCCATGAGATTTTTTACAGCCCTGCCGACACTAGCTAGTAAGTTAATAAGTCCCAAAAATATTCCAGAGTTTTCAGATTCCTTTGTCTCATCATGTGCCCTTAATGCCAATTCAAATGTGCCACACAGCTTAATGTAGTCTATTATTTTTGCTAAAATATACCTATTTCTTTCGATTTCCTCCTTTTTTAGTTTAAGAGACTCCCTATATGCAGAACTGAGCTGTACACCAATGTTTACTGCGCCAAGAGTAGTGAGATCAAGAACATTACTCAAGTGTTACTCGATATATGCTTATTTACATATTCATTTAAATGGTCTAGGTCGTTTATGCCAATTTTTGACCAGGAATCATTACTTCCGAGCAACAGGCAAGGAAAGCAAAAAAGGGCATTTCTAATTTCCCAACTGCACATCCAGAATATATTGCAAAAATTTCATTATGAAAACGTCTTGTGTAAGTACCAGTGACTTTCCTTCCCTTGGCTGTCTGAACAATACTGATATCAGGAGTAGGTCTTCCAAGTTTTAAGGTGAATTTTTTCTTCAAAGGATCAAGTAGAGAATGGATTCCTTAACAGAGAGTCCACTCAATTCATTTCTGCGAGTTTTATTTAACACGGGTGCTTGATAGGAGAATAACACTGCACACGTGCAAGCAAGGTGACTAGCGGAATGTGCATCATGGACTGCAGCATGGTACAGTGTTATGAAGGCAAAGTAGGCGGGAAAAGAGAGAGGAGGGGTAAACCTAACCTTGCTATGTTACAACGCTCTTCTGTGCTGTTGTGGATAACACACACTGCATCTGTCTAGCACACTACTGGTAATAAATAACTCATATTATACATTATCAAAGCTCTTTTACAACTAAAGTGTTGTAAAATACTTGAAGTTGTTTACCGTGCAGCAGCATGGTAGCACGTATGGAGGAACAACCCCTGATGGTAAGTCATGCAAGATTTACTAAAAAATGACTGTAAAGTTATGGAAATCCAGAAATTATTGTACCTTATATAAATGAAGCTTTTAGGTTATTGAATCAGAATATACATCCCAACTTTCTGTAAGAGCAAAACTAATGGTTGATAAATTTACTAACTAGTCTGTATCATAACAGTCAAGATTTTGTGACTGGCAGTTAGAATATAGAGGTCTGAGAGTTTGAACTTACTAAAAGATGGTTTAGCTGATGGTATTAACTTCTGTAAAGCATGATATGAAATCTGTCTCTTATACACAAGGCAACATAATGACTAATGAGGAAGCCAATTCCTAAATATCAAACTAGATGGGCTATTGCTTTACTGGATCTGATACATTCTGATTTTTGTAGACCAATCTCAGTAAAAGCCTGAGGTGGTTCAAGCTATTTCTCGTATTAATATTTACGTAATGACGATTTTTCAAGAAAACCTTTGATTATGTGCTAAAACATAAGATTAAAGTGTTAAATAAGGTGCATATGAAAACCAATAATTTGTAAGTTTTCTTTGATAAAATGGTATTGCTCATTGCTCACAACAGTTCCTTATACATCAGAACAAAATAAAGTCAGTGAAAGAGTAAACCACATACTTGTAGAAAAGATAAGATGTCTCCTTCAAGATTCTGGATTAGATTAATGTTTCTGAGAAGCCATCTTTACAGCTATTTATTTGAAAAATAGAAGTTCTATGGCAGCTCTCAAGAAGCTAGGGATGTCTGGACTGGATGCAAAGTGAATTTAAAACACATCACAGGCGGAACTACAACCACGATTGGTCCCTAACAGGTGCAGGCAGGTTCTTCAGCCCGACAGAGTTCCAGGTCACCAGAGTTCCAGAGCCCGCCACCAGCCAGGTACGGCTGACCAATCAGTCCGCCAAGCACCGTATTTCCAGAGGGCAAACCCTACCATAGTGCAGCCCACTGGTGACCCTGCTGACTCTTACAACCTGGAAAGACCAGATAGAGGGAATGAAATGAAAGGAAGTGAAATGGGGGATGTAAGGTAAATGTCCTTCCCAGCATTCACCTTAGTGACCAGGAAAAAAACCAGAAAAACCCCAAGGTGAGGAAGATCGGTTGTGGGAATCGAACCTGTGACCTCCCGAATGCGGGCCACAGACATTACCGCCTGAGCCATCGCGCTCGGTAGAGACTGTGAAGTTTCATGGGAATCATGAAAAAGCTCACAGCTGCTCTTTCCAGCATGGAGGCAGAATATCTGGCTATAAATGAATATTGAGAAAAAAGTGTGTTTTGTAAGAGATACCCTAAATCCAGTCATGGTCCATATTGGCAATTAAAATGCTCAAAATGTTTGCAATGAAAAGGCACATAAACGTATCAAACATATTGATATTAGGCATCAGAGAAGCCAAAATGGTGTCATAGTAATTAAGAACATGACTACCAAAAAAAAAACAAATATGATGATGACGATGGCGATGACGACGATGATGGCGGTGGCGGTGGCGGTGGCAGTGGCATTGACAATGACGATGATGATAGGTAATGTATTGATTAAATTGCTCCAAATATTCATAATCTGTGAAAAATCTTGGCTTGAAAATAGTTTGAGCTGAAGCAGAAATATTTTGCAATATTATTATTTTGCTTAATTTGCCAATATATTTCATTAAGGAGTAGTGTTAAGGCTATAGCATTGGTACTTAATCATAATTTTACATGCCTGTGGCTCAATCATAATCAAACATATTTTTATTTTACATGTCTGTGGCTCATTGCTCTTAATAATCCATGCACTTCCTATTCTTCTTCCTTCTCTTTGTTATGTGTCATTTTCTCATGATAATGTGGAATAGATAAAACAGATTATGTTTGCAACTAGTGTTTCTGTTGCTTTGCCCAATAATTTTCAAAGTTGAATTTTGAATTGTGTGGAGTATGTACTACAATGTTTCCTCAATAGATGTTTATACCCCTGCATTCTAATATGTGCAGTATGATAATGGGTCACGCTTGATCATTTAAAGTACCTAGTATTTCAAGTTGAACATTCTGAAGTTCAACATGTGTGGAGGTATGGGTTTGCAATCACTCTCCAACAACTTGAAAATTATACAGCATGTGACAGTTTGAGACACAGATACTATTTGTATGCAAGAGAAAATTCAGAAGACGTCTTACAGCTCTAAGTCCTGCTTTTTTTGCTATGGTTTTAGAAACACTTATGACGCATATGCACATGAGGCAGGGGTTAGCAGTGTTAGTGCATGATGCATACTGAAAGCTGCTAAGTGGAAAGTGTTCATCCCAAGAATATTGCATACATTAAATAAGGATGATCCTGATCACGGTAACCAGTATTGTGAATGGTTTCAGCACATGTAAAATAATAATAAAAAGATTTACAGTGATTGCACCATCTAGTTCCAAGATGGCGGCCGTGGAATTAGAGGTATGTACATGCAGCTGTGCAAAATTAATCTCAAACTGAGGTGATAAGAATCCTTATAACAATATCCATGTGCCAAGTGGTGATTTCATAATTGCAGATCCAGATTTTGATAAGTTTATGTGAATTCTCAACGAAAAGTGGGAACCGGATGAATGTTAAACCACAATGACCATGTGCTGGCTTGGAAGCTGAGGCATCTTTAAAAATGATAATCAAGACCCTAAAAAGGAATCGATGTTGCCAGCATCGAATCATTCAAGCTGAAAGAAGCAACACACGAACTTAAACAAGAAAACTTATTATCTACTGAACAAAGAGCTTAACATGGGTAATGGACAACAAAAGCTACCTATATAGCAAAGTTGTGAGTTTCTCGAACCCAGAAGGTGAACAATGGGCTACCGTAAAAAGGAAACGACAAAGGCGAGGAAATGAAAGAATTCCTCTGGATCGCCAGACGAATAGCATCACACTTGGCAATAGATATCAACCTCTTCAAAATGCCCCAGAACATAACCGCAATAACTTGCTCAAATCGAATCAGATAGGATTATTGAGGAAATGGAGCAGCGTAGTAATGGAGATTTTGGCAATGAATCATCAGAAATCTATTATGGGAAAAAAAGGCAATAATACTGGGAGATTCCATCATCTGTCATACAAACAGACATATTGATGTGGACTCAACAATGTACCTCTATCCAGGATCTCGGGTCCATCATTTAGAATGGAAGCTCCGAGAAAATAAGGATGACCTGGATATTATAATTCTGCATTCAGAAACAGAAACAGACAATCTCCGCTCTTCAAGAAATGCAAGTGAAGTGGGGAACGAAATAGAACGTGTTGTAAGGACAGCAAGAGAGCAATATCCGCGTGCGAAGATCTGTATTAGTGGCCTCTTGAGAAGAAGAGATGTTGACCCGTGGTACACGAATGAGGTCAACTCAGCATTGGAATGGGCTTGCAAGCTGCAAGACTGCATTTTCCTGGACGGAAATGCCTGGATAAAGGATCGAGATTTGGCAAGAGATGGATTACATTTAAATAGGAGGGGTGCAGACAAGCTTAGCAGGTTACTATAATCTTCGCAAAAATTAAAGGCATATGGAGGCGGGCCGTACTGCAGACTCCAGCGAATCCTAAGCTTGCCCCTCCTACCAGCGCTGCCGAATGTGGTACATACATCTCACACGCTCTTACGTACAGAACCTCTGCCGGTACATGCACAATGCTTGGCAACAGCGCTCTGCTTGAGCATTGGCCAGCGTTCACATGCCTTTAACTTTTGCAAGCAGTATGAACCGTGTGATAAGCAAAATAAGCCCAAAAAACTAGATATGGTTTATAGAGTTGCAAATTCCTGTAGTGCATCTGTGTACAACTACACCAGCTGTGAAGTGAACTGGATACAGTGCAACAATGATGAAAAAAGTGTCTTAGTGAAACATCTGAGGTACAAACAGTTGGGAAAAGAATACAAGAAATAAGTGAAGTGTCTAGTGCATGTGCAAGGGAGTGCAGCATAATAGATGATGACCAATTTCTGCATGAAGTAAAATGAGTACAAACACTTTCAGCTATTACAACAACCAACAGTAAGATGGAGGTTGTTTCAGAATAACACATCAAAATGTACAGTACATTAGCAATAAGTTAGAAACTGTAGAACAATTTATTAAACATTTGGATACAGACATGATTATTGTAACGGAACATGGTCCAAATGACGAGCAGCTAAAATTGTGCAAAATCCGCAATTACCAAATGGTTGATTCATTCTCTCAAAAGGTGTATAAAGGGGGTGTTGCGGTCATCTATGCTAGCAGTAATGTTAAATGTAAGCAAATAAATATGTATAACAAATTTAAACAGGAAATTGTACTTGAAGCAGTAGCAGTAAAAGTTAAATTTCATGATTGTGATATACATATAATGGGAATGTACAGGTCTCCTAACACCAATATTGATGAATTCAATGGTATGTTAAAAGTGTTAAGTAATAATAATAATAATAATAATAATAATAATAATAATAATAATAATAATAATAATAATAATGATAATGATAATGATAATGATAATGATAATGATAATGATAATGATAATGATAATGATAATGATAATGATAATGGTAATGGTAATGGTAATGGTAATGGTAATGGTAATGGTAATGGTAATGGTAATGGTAATGGTAATGGTAATGGTAATGGTAATGGTAATGGTAATGGTAATGGTAATGGTAATGGTAATGGTAATGGTAATGGTAATGGTAATGGTAATGGTAATGGTAATGGTAATGGTAATGGTAATGGTAATGGTAATGGTAATGGTAATGGTAATGGTAATGGTAATGGTAATGGTAATGGTAATGGTAATGGTAATGGTAATGGTAATGGTAATGGTAATGGTAATGGTAATGGTAATGGTAATGGTAATGGTAATGGTAATGGTAATGGTAATGGTAATGGTAATGGTAATGGTAATGGTAATGGTAATGGTAATGGTAATGGTAATGGTAATGGTAATGGTAATGGTAATGGTAATGGTAATGGTAATGGTAATGGTAATGGTAATGGTAATGGTAATGGTAATGGTAATGGTAATGGTAATGGTAATGGTAATGGTAATGGTAATGGTAATGGTAATGGTAATGGTAATGGTAATGGTAATGGTAATGGTAATGGTAATGGTAATGGTAATGGTAATGGTAATGGTAATGGTAATGGTAATGGTAATGGTAATGGTAATGGTAATGGTAATGGTAATGGTAATGGTAATGGTAATGGTAATGGTAATGGTAATGGTAATGGTAATGGTAATGGTAATGGTAATGGTAATGGTAATGGTAATGGTAATGGTAATGGTAATGGTAATGGTAATGGTAATGGTAATGGTAATGGTAATGGTAATGGTAATGGTAATGGTAATGGTAATGGTAATGGTAATGGTAATGGTAATGGTAATGGTAATGGTAATGGTAATGGTAATGGTAATGGTAATGGTAATGGTAATGGTAATGGTAATGGTAATGGTAATGGTAATGGTAATGGTAATGGTAATGGTAATGGTAATGGTAATGGTAATGGTAATGGTAATGGTAATGGTAATGGTAATGGTAATGGTAATGGTAATGGTAATGGTAATGGTAATGGTAATGGTAATGGTAATGGTAATGGTAATGGTAATGGTAATGGTAATGGTAATGGTAATGGTAATGGTAATGGTAATGGTAATGGTAATGGTAATGGTAATGGTAATGGTAATGGTAATGGTAATGGTAATGGTAATGGTAATGGTAATGGTAATGGTAATGGTAATGGTAATGGTAATGGTAATGGTAATGGTAATGGTAATGGTAATGGTAATGGTAATGGTAATGGTAATGGTAATGGTAATCGGAATCGGAATCGGAATCGGAATAGGAATAGGAATAGGAATAGGAATAGGAATAGGAATAGGAATAGGAATAATGATAATGATAATGATAATGATAATGATAATGATAATGATAATGATAATGATAAAGATAAAGATAAAGATAAAGATAACGATAACGATAACGATAACGATAACGATAACGATAACGATAACGATAACGATAACGATAACGATAACGATAACAATAATAATAATAATAATAATAATAATAATAATAATAATAATAATAATAATAATAATAATAATAATAATAATAATAATAATAATAATAACTAGGGCAGGAATTTTAGACACCGAACCTATGAAGTTTGCTACGCCGAGTCCATAGAATTAGTATTGTATTGTATTGTTTACTAAGAACTGAGGGTGGGAGAAGGACGTTGGTAGAGCACGCTACGCCTGATTCCGACCTTTGGTACTGTGTGCAAGACAAGAAGGCAAGTCTTAGGAATGCGTAGCGTAATCATTTTGTGCTTCCCACGCGGTGTTTATGCCTAGTTTCCGAGTATGACAAGGATGCTAGGCTCGTTTAAAATACAGAATGTTGTCACATAACTCACCTATAGCTAGAAATATGCACTCTCATACACTCATTTCCTAGTAAACAGATCTGCTACCGGAGATCAATCACATGTAACGTTGCATTCTTTGTTGGCGGCATTGTAACACACCTTCGCTGAACGCAACTAGATGACAACTGAACACCTCGGAACGTGACTGTACATCAGGACAGCAGTGGATCGCGAGGTTGTATAGTTCAGAGTCACGCAACCTGTACCCGCCTCGTTCCAATGTTTTGGTGTCCAAAGTTCCTGCCTTAATGATAACGATAACGATAAGAATAAGGATAAGGATGACGATGACAATGACGATGATGATGATGATGATGATGACGATGACGACAACAACAATACTAAAATTGTTGTTGTTGTTGTTGTTTTCTAGTGCCTTGCATCTGGCAATGAAGCCATTAGATACTAAAATTGTAATACTAGGGATTTAAACGAAAACTTAAAAATTGATGATAAAAACTATAACCAGTTAAATGACTTGCTGATTGGGCATGGGCTAAGGGATACTGTTTTTGTACCAACAGGAGAAACAGCAATGTCATCCACAACAATCGACCATATCATAACTAATATTGTGGTTAGGTAATATATCCATTATTGTACTCGTAGTAGATGACTATATTTCAGACCACTATGCTCAGTGCACCGAAATGCTCACTACATATATCAAAGAACAGCAATTTGAAACCATAATGTTTAGGTCAGTTACAACAAACAGCCTAAACAATCTAGTTAAATTATTATTTATTTATGCCAACAAGCTTACTGCTGGTGTTTTTGAACACACAAGCCATGTGTGGGCAATGTTTAAGAGGTTGAATCAGAAACTGAAAAATTCAATGCCATAGCCAGGATTTGAACCACAGATCTTCCACTTAAGTGGCTATGGCATTGAATTTTTCAGTTTCTGATTCAACCTCTTAAATCTAGTTAAAGTCTTAGAAAATGAAATTTGGCAAACTGTATATAGCTCTGATGGGATTAACTGCAAATGGGAGGAATTTTATAAAATATTTAATGTACATTTTAATGAATGCTGTCCCTATATTATAAAAATTGTGTTTAAAAATGACAAAAAATGTACTCAATTAACTAGTGAAATAGTAAAACTTAAAGAAAAAATTAAAGATATGCACTACTGGTATAAATATACTGGATATGAGACCTATAAAGTCGCTAGAAACAATACAAAAATCTCTATCAAAACAAACTAAGGGAATGAGCAATTCAGCCAGTGTTATGCAAATCTGGCTTTGAATACTTTAACAGTTTAAATCTTTCGGCAAATATCAGTTTGAACTACAACAACGAAATGATATTCAGCAATCTATATAAGCATTAACAGGATAATTAGTCATTCAGATTATTATTTTATATAGAATAAAATGAGCTAAAAACTACTTACAAAGCTATATAAGCATTAACAGGATAATTTGTCATTCAGATAATGTTACACAGAATAAAATGAGCTAGAAACGTCTTACAAAGTTACATGTCATTCAGATAATCTTATACAGAATAAAATGAGCAAGAAACTTCTTACAAAGCTACATGAGCATTAACAGCATAATTTGTCATTCAGATAATCTGATAAGGAATAAAATGAGCTAGAGACTATTTACAAAGCTACATAAGCATTAATAGGATAATTTGCTATTCAGTTAATCTTGTACAGATTAAAATGATTTTGAACATAGGTACTCTTTAGCAGCAATTTTAAAAGCATTGAAATTGTCAATTGTTTCCTTAAGATCATTAGGAAGACCATGAAATATTTTGATGGTTTCATAATATACACCTTTCTGGAAGCAAGAAAGTTTTACACTGGGTCGATGGATGTTGCTCTTTTGTCTAGTGTCTATCTCATGAATTTCATTGTTTGTTATAAATGTGGATCGATTGCATATGAAGAATTTTAGGATTGAGAGTATGTTGCATGTATATGCAAGGTAAGGTTAACATTTTTAGTCTTCTAAAAAGATCTTTACATGAATGTCTGCTATGGGTGTTAGAAACAATTCTTATAACCTTCTGTGATATGAGAAATATTTGTTTGCTCTCTACTGAATTGTCTCAAAATAAAATTGCATATTCCATTATAGAGTTAAAATAAGCATAGTAAACCAATCTGTGTATGTCTATAGAACTCATGTTTAACAGTGCTCGGATAGCCTAATAGGCAGAGCTGAGTTTGGGTAACATATATGTAATGTGAGCTTTCCAGTCTAAATATTTGTTTACTTGAAGGCCCAGAAATTTTATGTCTATTTGCTCTAACAACATGTAATTTATCCCAATTTCAATAGGAGTGTGTGGTGTTTGATGAGTTGTAAATTTAACAATCTTTGTTTTATCTAGGTTTACAGACAATTTGTTAGCTTTAAACCAGTAAGACATACAGTTAAAAACATAATTCAGTTTAACTACACATTCATTTAAGTTTTTACTAGTGACCAGCACACTAGTATCATCAGCAAACAGTACAATACTTGCCATATCCTTCATATGAAGTAAAAGATCATTAATAAAGATCAGAAATAATAGAGGTCCCAGGACTGAACCTTGGAGTACTCCATGTGTTACTGTTTTCCAATTTGATGTTTGTTTCTCATAATCAGTCACTGTTTACTTCAAAACTTTGTTTTCTTGCACTTAGGTATGATTTGAACCAACTTAAATTTTCATTTCTAAGTCCATAGAATTCCAGTTTAACTATAAGAATGTCATGACTTTCACAATAAAATGCCTTTGGTAGGTCACAGAAAATACCACCTACATGCATTTTATTGTTTAGGGCAGTTAACACTTCATGTGTAAGTTTGAAAGTTGCATTATTCGTTGAAATTCCTTTTCTGAATCCAAACTTAAATTCTTCTGCATTAGTCATTTTATAAAGCCTAATTTGATAGCAGTCCCATATTGCCTCATCTACAACTAAATTATATAATTAATTTGTATTCTTTCCATCACTTTTCCTTTCCTGTTTGTCTAGAATGCTTCTGATGACCAAAATACTTGCAATTACATAAAATATTAAATGTTCTCACAATTATAGACATTTTAAACCACTTCTGTAAAGGAAAATGCCAATTTAAACCTTACTTAGACTGTACAGTCAATTAGCTAAAATCCAGCTGCAAGGTGTATGATTTCCTATATACAGTAGATAACAGGTATTGGTATACACATGTGTATGTATGCTCTCTTGCATTTCATGTGTTACATCACATCTCATGCAACTTTCAACCTTAAACCCACACCACCCTTATCTTTATAATTTAAGAACTACCACAGTTCAGCTGTTGCCTTGATGAAATCTAAATGGAAGCTTGCCATGTGTTTATCATTTAGCATACAAAATATGAATGATAAAAAGTCTTGTCTTTGAAAATATAAATAATATGTTTTCAATATCATTTTTCACCTTATTCTAAAATACTATATATAATAATCCATTGCTGGTTTTAAATATTTATATTCCTCTTTAGAACAATTATAATTGCTTTATTTTTTAGAAGAGATATACAGGGATGCCCAAAAGGGGTAGGAGCAAATTGGACTCATGTAAGGGAGCCCAGAATTTTGGGAGCCTGAAAGTCATATGGGTCAGTCCATCTCAAAACATCCAGGAAACAAAAATAGTTAACCTCATAGTTTTTAGAATTAGCGATATTTTGTGTGTTTGTTGAACTACATGATCCAATAATTCCTGTGAAATTTAGGATCTCCGTACAAAGTAGTTTTTGTTATAATAAATATTAGAATAGATGTCATTTCATGCAAAATTTCATCTTTGAATATAAATGTATTATAAACAATGTCCTTTGGAATAAGAATACTCATGAATAAATGTTGCAAAGATCAGTAGGACATGGTGCTATAGTTATATTATTTTCTCTAGCCATATACATGTTATTTTAATAAAATTAAGTTTAAATAGGCACTAGGAAAAAATATTAAAATATTCTAATCACAATGTGATTAAGATATTTCTGGCACATTAGAAACAGAATATAAAAAATAAAGTATCCCATGAAATTCAAGATTAACATGGGAGAGGGATTGGCATGTGTATCTGTGCTCTACCTACTGTGTCCAATACATAATTGCCTGAGAACATTCAACCTTGAGGATAGACAAAAACAACTTCCTTATGTTATGCTTGTATTATGGTGTAAATTCTAACTCAACACAAACATATATTGCACCTGTTCCTGCTGTGGTACTATTTACAATTCTTTCACCGGTTTGAGTTCTGCTATTTCCTACCATTTGGCTTGCTATTTCTACTGCTTCCTCTCTATCTCTTTCTATTGGTGAATTATACAATAAATGTACGGATTTCATTTAATAATGGTAAATCACTTTTTCATCAATTGAAATAACATTAACATTCTTACCTGTATCACTACTAGTACTAGATTGTAATTTACTTCTTCACTGGAGCTATGTTGCATTTCTTCATTAGTAGTAATGTTGCCCTTCAGCTCCTCAGAATCCTGAATTTTCACAATTTTAATCTGCATTTTGTACAAATTCTAACTTGGATTGAACATTCTTTCAGAATGGAATATAATTAAGTATCCATTGAACTCCTTTTCTCAGTTCCTTTGTTCTTGCTTATGTGGACTCTATAAGGGACTAAAAATTGCTGAGGTACTCAACACCAGGCTACCAAAGTTTCATATCCCTTGGTCATGCAAGAGGCCTGCTTATGAAGAAATCTCTCAGTATACTGATTATATATGGTATATTTATCAGAATGCGGGCTAGCAATAAAATTTTGTACATGTAGAAAGACAGGAATGCATGTTTTGCAATGTTCTGTTCAGCAAATTATTGAGTGTGAATTTTTTTTCTAGTGTTTAACACCCACTTTTACTACATACAGCACCACAGGTGATACATGGAATGAAGATGGAGCACCGGTGGAATGAGATGGTGGGGGAAACCGGAGAACCTGGAGGAAACCTGCCCCAATGCTGCTCCGTCCACTACAAAACCCAAACAATGTTTGGTTGCAAACAAGCTAAGTTCCATTCTACAATTCTGAGTCGGTAAAAAATAATATTAATGTGTTTCTTCAGCCATTATTCTTTGACAAGGATCTTAAAGAAAACCACAAGATAAATTTCAGCATAGGCATTATCCTTCTAAACATGTCTCCTCTTTGTAGCAAGTCTTTCAAAATTAGTTAAACTACCCTTAAGTGTAGTATAAGTTATACAAATTTCTATAACAATGAACTATTTTAAAACTAATATCAGTTCCTTAAAAGAATAAAAGGCCATCTTGCATATTATCATAGTTTCAACAGCTTCTCTGTCTTAATTCATCACATGATAGGTATCTTATACAAACACCCTCTTTATATGTTTGAAATACTAGTATTTTGCATTAGTAAATACAGGTAGGATTTAAAGCTTTCACAGTGCATGTTATTAAGGCTTCACGGGTGATCAGCCATGTGAGGTTTAAAAACATTGAGCTTTCGGCCATTGTAGACTCCATGGCCTTCATCAGAATGAAAAATGACAGTTAGCTTTCCACTCCCTATATATATATACAATGTTAGGTGGGAGGGCCTGCCTCGGTAGCGTTATGGTTAGCGTGTCTGCCTCATGTTCAAGAGGTCGCGAGTTCGAATCTCGCTTAGGGTAAGGTATCCGGGTAAGGTTTTTTTCCGAGGTTTTCCCTACCCTGAGAAGACGAATGTCGGGTAACTTAAAGGTCCATGGACCTCAGGCTCATTTGAGCATCATTTCACCTGTTTCATTTCATTCATTTGTCCGATATGACACAATGTTGGAGGACATTAATTAAAAAAAAAAAGTTAGGTGGGAGGGTGTTGCGTTGCCCAGGCCAATGAGGAGGTGACGATTTGTGATTGGGCCTGCTGTTTCGGGCTATGTTTGTCACCGGCCATGGTGTTTTCTCGAGGGTCAATACTTGGTCCAGAATCACTGTAGTTGCTGTTGTGAATGTGTTTGATGGCTATTGTCCAAGCAGGGCTTAGTTGAAGTCCGCAGTCCCTGTTGTAGTTGTTTGGATGTAGTTTGATTTGGATGGCTTCCTTAATGACCCTGTCCCAGTATTTATCAGTATGATCTAGAATTTTGATGTCTTCGAAGCTTATTTTATGTACATACTCTATACAATGCTCGGCCACTGCCGACTTATCTGGTTGTAGGAGCCTGATATTGCATTGGTTTTTTTTACATCTTTCTTCTATCGTGTGTCGTGTTTGGCCTACACACACTTTTCCACATTCACCAGGAATCCTGTACACTCCTGGGACCTTGAGTTGAAGTGGTTCTTTTACTGGCCTGAGATATTCTTGGATCTTCTTTGGAGGCATGAAGAAAGTCTTGATGTTATACCTTGCGAGTATGTGGGAGATCTTGTTCGAGACGGAACCGTAGAAAGGAATGTAGGCTTTCTTTGGCCAGCTATCCATCCTTTGAGTGAGGCGTGGAGGGTTGTTGTGATTGTGTTCAACCTTCTTGCGTGCCTTCTTGATGGCGTGAGCACTGTATCCATTTTGTAGCAAGGTGTCTTGCAGGTATTTAAGTTCTTGTTTAATGTGGTCTTCATCCACAATATCAAAAGCCCAGTGAAACAAACTGGAGATAATTGTCTTCTTTTGAGTAGGATGGTTGTGACTGGAGACGTCCAAGTAACGATTGGTGTACGTGGGTTTCCTGTGAACTGTGTGACCTAGGCTGCCGTCCGGCTTCTTGTAGACCAGAACATCTAGGAAGGGAAGCGAGCCATTCTTAGATGTTCCCTTCCTAGAACACCAACACAATATCAGGCTCCTACAACTTGATAAGTCAGCAGTGGCCGAGCACAATATAAAGTATGTCCATAAAATAAGCTTCGAAGACATCAAAGTTCTGTATCATACTGATAAATACTGGGACAGGGTCATTAAGGAAGCCATCCAAATCAAACTACATCCAAACAACTATAACAGGGACCGCGGCAGTGTAACAGTTGAATTGAGCTGTCAAAAGACAGATTAGGGCAGCGCTGTCAAATGTGGCACCCGTGATGTATTTTTCTGCCAACCTTCATAAGCAAATTTTCCTCTGACGATTTCTAATATTAATTCAAATTTCAAGACACAACTATTTCCTTCTGAATATCTCACCAGTACACACCCATGAAGTATGACTGTTGTACACCTAAAGCCATATTCATTACTTCCCTAACCAGTGTTTTCTCTTTTTCCTCTCAAAAGAAGGGTACATGCCCTAACTGGTTGTGATGGCACCCGTGCCTCCTCAAGCATAAGTCAAATGTACCTGAGCACATAAGAAAGTTGGACAGCACTGATCTAGGGTGTAGCCATGCCATGACAATGCGAACATGCTCATCTCATATAACTACAGTCATTTGAACAGGGTTGAATTGTTGGCCTGCACAAAGCTCGATGCACCTATCACATGTTGGCTCCAATGTATCGATGGTGTGTTGGTGTTCTCAGCAGTGGTCTGTGAAACATTCTACTCTCATAAACTAGGTTCTGAGAGGCCACATTGTATAGATTCACGTCTGGATCGACACATTATACAGGCATTGGTAGGTGCCCAAACAGCATCTAGAAAAGTGATCCAAGCACAGGTAGCACCTGCAGTGCCACTACACACTATTGGATACCTTCTTGCAGCAGGGTTTAAATCACATATGCTGCTGGCCAGGGTACTTCTTATACCACAACACTGCCATACATGTCTCCTCTGGTGTCTAGAAAGGCTTAATTGCACAATGGAATGGCACTCTGTTGTTTTCAGTGAGAAGAGTAGGTTCTGACTGCATATAAATGATGACCGTATATGCATACAACATAGAGCTGCTGAGCAATTTTGTCCAGAGTGCATTCGCCCATGATACAAAGGCCCAACCCCTGGTCTCATGGTGTGGGGTGCCATCACTTACAACTCATGCTTGCCTTTGGTGTTTGTGCAGGGATGTGAAACCAGTGCCAACTACATTAAGCAGGTAATTAATCCTGTGTGACTGCCATTTCTTCAACAGGATAATGCATGTCCCTATACAGCTATTTCAATGCCATGTGCAGGGCATGGTGTACAACAACCGCCCTGCCCAGCATAGTCTGCTGATCTCTCTCCCATTGAACACGTATGGGATATGATGGGAAATAAACTGACTAGGTCTCCACAACCAACTATAAACTTTTACCAAATTGTGACAATAGGTCGAGAGTGTATTGCAGGATGCCATTCACCACCTATACGACATGCCTGTATTACTGCCTGAGGGAGGTGCACTAAATATTGATGCAACTATTGGGACATTCCTCCTCGACATATCTGCTTCATTTGTGCTAATTTTATCATATGATGCATGATATATTACCGTTCACTTAAGTCGTCATTAAATTTAAGCCATCCTTGATGGTGTTGCAATTTTTTCTCCACCTGTGTACATGCATTGTGGTAAACTATTACAATTTAGTAAAAGGAACACACTTCAACATTTGTGTTAGCTCAGGTGTTTAGTAAGAGATTTAAATATAATGGGGTTTAAACACAATTCTGATATTATGACAAGAAAGAAATCATATGCACAACGGTAACATGTGTAATTTTTTTAACTTACATTTAAGAGAATATATGTGATTCTATTCCAAAAATTGGAACTGCTTCCTTCATTGGAGCTGGAATTCAGTGAGATGACCAATTCTTCGACATAATGTTTTATATTGCCCTTGGAGTCCCAAGTTTCCTTTGTCACGCCCTTTGTATTTTCCACCATCTATGTCCAGTTTGCTGCAGTCACTCCTTCGATTCCCTCTGTAGTAAGACACTGCACTTGCTTTACTGTAGACTTTTATTTTTTTCACATAATGCGAGAAGAAGCTCAGTGGAATTTAAATGTGCATGGTAAGGAGGCAAGTGGATCATTTTATGGCCATATTTCTTTGCGATTTGGTCTATCACAAATGTGGGGAATCTTGCCTTGTACATTCTTACCAATTCCATCAGATCAGTTTTTTCAAAGTTGTGTCTATTTGAGTATTACATTTTTGCTCCATATATTTTCCTCAATTCTCTATAATGTCTCCTTTTTCCATGACGTTGTTGACACCTTTTCTAGCTGCTCAGAGTGATAGGGAGCATTGTCTGTAACAATGGTGGAACTGGAAACTATATTCCTCAGAAGTGACTCAGTGAACCATTTTTTAAGCTTTTGCCGTTCATCTCTTTGAGATAGTCCCCAGTTTTCTTGGACTGAAACATTAGAAAACATTTGGACAAATCCACGAGAGGTACAGCTTGAATATTTAGACCTGACCCTGCAGAAATGCAAGGAGGAGAAAGTCGTCTAGGGAGGGGGAGAAAGGCTGGCAGTATTCTCCTTATCTACATTGTTGTTGTTGTTGTTAGCTAATGCTGGATTTTTGACAATGAAGTCATTAATCCTCTTGCTCTCCAATATTTTGATATTGATGAGAGGAATAGCAGTAATAGTAACCGCTTTTTAGAGAGCACCATATTTTTATGTTTTGGTGGTCACATCGCTCTCTCACAACCCCCAGAATGTCTGGAGGACCACACCTGTCGTTGGTTTACGGGTCTCACCGACCTGACCGGGAGAGTTATCAAAATAAATTCACCGACCATATCCTCTGATTACCAATCAGAGGACGTATTACATGCCATGACAGGTCAGCATGTTAGGGGTTAAGGTTTTATAGAGAAATTAGAGAAATGGAGAGGTTGGAAAAATAAAGTTGAATACATAATGACATGGAAGCCAAATGTACTGAAGAAATACTCTTGACAAATTTTACGTGAACTGTCGAACAAGCAAATGCTTTAATGAGTGTCAATTTCCCATGAGAGTGCATATAAACCAGAAGCTCAATCACAGTTGTGAGTATTCATGGCTGCTTTTAGAATGAGTTGGGCTCAAAGAAACAAGCAAGTCTGGTTATATATTATATGAAATGAACAAGTAAAACACATGCCCTTGAGAGCTCTAACAGTGGATAAAGAAAGCTGTATGACTAACAAATGTTTTCAAATTTGTAATTCTATTTCATATTTTTGAGTGGAACAGAACTTATAAGCTCAGGGAGATTCATGCTGATATTTGTCATATTTATTTGTGGCCATCAGAAATATGTCAACTTTCTATTACATGAATGTTTTATTTTATTTTTGTAAACTTTATTGTGCATTGAAAGTATTTGGTAAAACGGAACATAGCTAACATTGATTTAAAGTGAAAATTGTGAAAACAGACAAATGAAAGACAATGGTTGCTAAGCTCCATAACCAAGAAAAATAGTGAACCTTTTCCAATATAGATGTGATATTGACGTCAAATAGAGTAGACATCGAAACCATTGTGCAAATAGTAGTGAGCACATGAAAAATTTTGAAAAAAATTTTAGTAAACCAAAATTATAACAAGAAGTAGCAAACAATCTGGTAGTGATTGTTCAGAACAGAAATACTGTACAACTTATATCCACAGATATAAATACAAGTAAGCAAAAGAAAAATGGATGCTTGTCATAAAGTGATGCTGTTGAACTTTGCATGAGAAATATTTACAAAAGAAAACTTTGTTACGATGATATCCCAAATAGTTTCAGACATTGACTTCAGGAACATGTTTAAAAAGTGAGATAATTTGTGAAAATACATTATATTAATTTAAATTAATTGTGGCAGAATCTAGACCTTAATTGGAAAGACATTAGCCCCTGCCATTATAATCTTTATCTATTACTCACTAAATATAACCCTGAAAAAAAGATCACATTGCTCCCTTGATAAAAATCACCCCTAGGAGGATAACACAATCAACTTTCTAGTATTTAAATTTCTCAGTTTTTGTATACTTTAAAATTATTTATTAAAGTTGTGTTGATCAAAAAGATCTCATTTTACGAATAATAATAACTCAAAAGTATCTGGTGTGGTCATGAAAATCTGTAGGATAGGAAACAAAAGCTAGTAAAAGAGTTTTACAACACTTCTTGAGGAAGAAAGAATACTTGGATATTTGTCCTCAGCTCTACTCTTAACAACCTAAAACTTAATACAGAAGCAATACATTGTGAACATACACACTTCTCAACTACTACCGACCCAAAACCCCTCCTAGAAGATAGTGGACTAGTCCAACTACTGTGCATACAGCTAAGCAGGTTCAGGTCAAAAATATCATATTGTACCAGTGTGAAAAACTACGACTCTTTCCTTTTTACCTAATGGAGCTTTCATTGGCCCTTCTGGAATGTGGTATGAGGTTGGTCCATCCTTTGTTTAATGTATGGCCAGGATTCACCAAGTTTCATCCAGCCACACAGTGCTCTCATAATTCTCCTTTATCACTGCTCGCAGCCAGAGACATCGCCATGCTATTATGTTGCTCCTCTCCATTAGTGCCAGCTTTTACAGAACATTTGGGTTTCAAACCGCAGCTCTATTAGGGAATTGCGAAGTGAGGATTTAATGAGCAATAATAATCCTGTTTCTTGGAGAGTAATAATAAGCATTTGCAGGCCTGGATGCCCTCTTCTTTCAGAGTGTGCATATACATTCTGGCAAACACCATCTTTCTGAAAAGGGTCTAAATTTGTAACCCTTTTCTTATTATCCCATTTCCTTCCTGAGAAGGATCAATCTTTGCTTCTTCCTCTGCAAACTCAATTTGTATCCTCTTCTCCTTCTCTTTTCTAACCACTGTCTTAACACTGATTTTAATGCAATAATGATTCTCTCAAGAACTTTATTCATACTATGAGCAGTCCCTTACGTCTTTCATGTTCAAAATATTCAAGTAAGGTATACTCTATTTCTAGGAATTATTAACTTTTGAGGGAGTTTCTGAGATTTTCCAGAGTTTGAAAAGTTGAATACCAAGCAGATTAAGATTGTGAGTGGTATCCAGTTCATTTATATAATTAATCAATTTCGTCAGGAAATATCACAGTAGCTAACAAACATAGAAAATAATATTGACTTCTACTTCCTTCACTACTAGTTGTATCAAAGCTAAATGAAATATATCATTATGACTGCAAAATAGAAGCCATACTTTGTAACTGAGCATGAAAAAAATACAGATTCTTTGTTCATTGACGTCAAGCAATCATTTCCATTCCTTAGTCCCTTTCATTTCACTTCTTTCTTCATCATCCAGAATAAAGATTAGCCCATCTTTTGTTTAATGCATGGTTGGCAATCATACAAATTTCACTCAGCCACACAGTGTTCTCATAACTCTCCTTTATCACTGCTCGCAGATAGTGGCATCGCCAAGCTATTATGTTGCTCACCTCCATTGCATAATAAGAGGTCTTCTCCTTATGCTGCTGGTCAGACAGTGATGTGTAGGTCTCATCCTATAAACTTTAAGACCAATGCATAGGCAGCCAAGTTAGTGCTGAAGTATATGAGACCACTTGAAATAGTCAATTTGTATAAGGATATTTGGGTCAAAGTGAAGCATCTCAACTCAGGTCACATACTCAGGTTTCATATATCTCAAAATAAACCCTTCCTATAATTCTGCTTCTACGGTGCCATCAGATTAAACGACCATGCTCTTAACAGAACCTGGGCTGTGGTCGCACATGTCCAGTTACCCAGTTACTTTCCCATAGCTTTATTTTCCTTCTAAACTTTTGCACAAAAACACTATGATGTTAACACAATCTACAGTCCTTTGTCATATTACAACTCACAACGTTTACTTCTTGTAAGCTTGACTCAGTCTTTCAGTGTCTTTCTTCACTTTCTCTACCTCCAACGACACAATCACTTGACACTCATTAAATCTTATTCACTTCGACGCAGGTTACCTATCACGACGACCGTATCACACACACACAGCTATCTCGCATTCACTGACAGACTGACCGACTCATGTACGTAACTCTTCTGCTGTTTTCTCGCCTCCTTATATAGCGAGGGTGACGTAACATGGACCTTTCTCGACTTCCGCAAACACGCTGGCCGCCGGATGCTGCTGTTGCCGCTTGATTGTTAGTCACGTGTTTGCTCACGTGAGTGGTGCGGGGGAGCTTGGCCGTGAGCACCTTTGATACGCGCCGTCTCTGGTATGTGGCGTAAAGTAGCTTGGCCCGACCGTCCTTTGTTGTATGCCGCGCCCGGCGTCACAATGATTTGCAAGGGTTTGCTTTGGTTAGGGAACTGAGGTGGAGTTTTACGGGTCGCAAACTATTAAGGTGCTATAATTTCAGGGCCACGTTTACTTCTTTCAGTCTTGAATTTCGCTATTTCTTGTATTTGTGTGCAGCATGCTGTATTCAATAAAACGTAGTTTCCGGCCTACAAGTCGGGAAACTACGTTCCAATGAATACTTTCCGGACTTGTAGGCCGTGGTCCAATCGATGAATTAGCATCTGACGTTTCGCCCATGACTCCGTTGGGCAGAGATTGAAAAGTAGCTTCTATGGTTGCGTAGACCGCATAACCGGCCGGGAGGGACCGGGACACTGACCACGCACCACCATCTAGTGCTGCACCCCATTCATAATGCCTGTGGTGGGCAGAGGTGAGGGATGCAGCGACTGGATGGTATGCCTTAGCCCGGAATGGCCTGTTGCGCCTTGAGTTATAATTGTGCACATGGAATTCATCACCCTAGTCCATTGGCGTTATGTGCTCTGGCACTTTGAGGTTCCTGGGGATTCTACTAGCGAGGACGTTCCTGTCGTTATCCGCCACTCACCTTTGCTGTTTCTAGATTCCTGGTTACTATTTACATCCACGGAATCTTCTTCGTTCAGTCATTTCTTCATGTCCCCAGGATCATCAATTGGCAAGTAAACAGTTACTATTTTGGCTCGCCTTACCTTACTGGCTGCAACTGCTACGGCATAACATCGAGCTTCCAACGAGTGGAAAGGCGTAACTAAGTGCCAAGGGACGTTTCCCTCCCTAGTTCTCGTTAGTCCCCTGTGTTGCCACTCAAGAGAATAACGCAAACTGCTTCTCTCCAGAAATTGTTGCCGTATCAGTGCGGTGCTCCGAACAATTGTGAATCTGTTATAATGTGTGCTCCTTTTCCCAATTTCCTAGATTTTCGCGGCATATTGGGGGAATTGTAATTGAGCCGAACTTGGGTTACCTGACCGGTTCAACTCGGATACCTTAGACCTGTAGAGGGGACGCTGCGATGCGCTTTTGATCTTCTTTTCGGGACCAGGGGCATGGCTGTAATGCCGGCCTTAAATGGACTTTGCCCTGGCAGGTAGTGTCAATTAGTGGTGGAAACCTGAGCTCAGCTCTCCATTGGTAAGCAAATATTTCAGCATGTAGTCGTTTCTTTCTCCTTGGTTAGGCTCTCTGACCCCTTCGTGGGCGTTCTCGACATTTGTTAAAGGTACACCGAAGTGAAAAAGGCGATTTTCTAAAGTATTGAAGTTAGCGGCTTAATTTTTTGCACAGATATTTCCCTATTATGTTCCGAATATGTATAGGTATTTTGTAAAATAATATTTTCTCAAAGATGCAAAAATATTATCACCACAACGTCCGCCGCACCAAGAACCACTCCTTTCCGCAGCAGATAAAAAGGTAAAATAAAAGAAGGGGGTGAAAAGGAGAGAATGTAAAATTAGAGGTTCCCATGCTAGGGCCTGTTGTTTAGGCAGCATATAACTGAAACAGCAAAAAAGGCACTTGCGATAATGGGTAAACTTGGGCGTCTAGCACGCAACTTTGGGACAATCCCTTATGGAGCTATTCGCTTATATAATAATGCAATCCTGGCTTCTGTGATGGGCCATGCTGCAAGTACCTGGGCACATAGACTGTATTTAGTCACTGCCAAGCGAGAAGTGCGCAGCCTTCAACGAAAAACACTGATTTGCTTGAGTGGGGCTTTTTCAACAACCCCAACAGATGCCCTATTAGTCACCTTAGGTATCCTACCGCTCGACTTGGAAATTAGAAGACGTGCCGCCTGCTACTGGCTTCGCCATCAACACCCGGTGCGAGCTGCACAAATTGCAGGAGCTCCAGTACAAGATGAACTAGATATTAGAGAACGACTTATCAGTGAATGGCAACATGAATGGGAGACGAGCACCACGGGTAGGAGAACCTATGACATTTTCCCAGATGTTGATGAGCGACTCCGCATGAGATACTTCAAGCCTTCAAAAGGATTAATCCACTACATCACGGGACATGGACCCTATGGTGCGTATCTCATGCGGTTTGGTCTGAGGGAGAGCGGTAATTGTTGCTGTGATGCCGTAGACACGCCCGAACATGCGCTATGGGAATGTCCGCTGCGGACGTCTGGGAGGGCTACAGCCCTCTCATACCTACAGGACAGAACTATCTACTCGGTGGTACGTCGCCGAAGACTGTGGACGTGGCTGGATAAACTAGCGAACTCCGTATCCACAAGAGAGGCAGCTAAATTTAGAAGAAATCCATGACCACAGAGAAGACAACACTGGATTTGACATTCACCTGATTGGATCTACTGGACATGACATTCGTAGTTATAAACTTAGTTAGGACGTAGGTTAAACATTAGTTTAGATTAATAATTGTATAAATTGTGGTATTGTTCAATAAAGATAAATCAACTGGGGCATAACATGTAGCTATATAAATGGGATAACATATAATAAGTTATGTGAAATGTAATTAGGTTATATATCCTTAATATATGAATTGGTAATGTAATTATATTGCATATTTAAAACTGTATGTAGCACTGAATTCGTGGAATAAATATGAAATTAACTGGGGGGGATAACATTTAATTAGGTTATGTGTAGACATTATGTATGTATTAGTATATTCATTCCTGTCATATAAATTGTTGCAGCATTGTAATTGAGGAACCAATAAAGATGCGCAAATAGTTCGGAATATAAAAAAGACACCGAACTAAAAAGATACAGGAGCCCTCTAGCCTGCGGTTGCGCAGGCTAGGGGGCTTTTTTTTTTTCCCTCCCCCTCCCATGCTAGGAGCAGCAGACAGTAACAATTATACATTAGTCAACATGTGTAACGGCCGGGCACGAAGGAGAACTGAGAACGGGGTTGAACGGGCGTGATGAAAACAGCGGATTCGCAGAGAGTGGCAGGGTCGGAGGATAGAAAGGAACCATGAAAACACAGACGCACTAGCCGGAGTACAAATTCCGAAGAACCAACTCGATGCTGTTACGCTACGCAAATAAACGTGCTGAGGAGCACACTGAAGCACACCGGCAATATCCTGTACAGGGGACGGTGTTATGTAAGGTTTTGTACACCTAGTTCTGTTTTGCATTAAAAAAGCTACAAAGACCGCCGAAGGATATCTCAACGCACCTCACGTCCATATAACATTATTTATCCCTGTACCAGGTCATGGCCATTTCATTGGTTCCTTTAGGCCACGATGTAAGGGTGTACCACTTCTTTTGCTAAGTAGTTACACCAATAACCACTACAAAAGTTGCAAAATAGCGTAAAAATGAAATAGGTATATGTTTACACTCTCGATTGCATTGGCTAAAGGAGAAAGGGTGAGTGCATTCAGTTTGTGACACAGGCCTTTCATCATGATTGTTTGACATACCTTATCAGCTAGTGCAATACCCGCCTCTGAAGGGGGAAACTTGATGAGCGCCCAGGTTAGCAAAATGTATAATGTATATATGTGAGAAAATGTTCAGGAGATGTAAATTAAAACTTGAGTGGTATTCATTAAATACATTTGCAAGGCAGTACTTTATAAGAAAAGTAAACAGAACTGTATTCTCACACTGATATCAATGCATGTTGCTGAATAGAAGCAAAAATAACTAAATAAACAAATAAACTAGCATGTTTTCCTTCTAATTCAAGCTATAATTGGTTACTGTACCTTTACTAGTATATTGCTGATCGTAGGAGCACAACATCATAGGCAAGAATATGACACAATTTTAGTGTCATAATATGTGTCATATTCATATAAACCGTTTACATATGTATCTCTAGTTTCTAAACATGATTAGTCATTTAAATCAAAAGAGTAATTTGTTTAATCATAGAGATATTTATTCTCACAAGTGTATCATGTAAATCATCACTATATACAAACGTATACATAGGTGTCCCAAAATGGCTGATAGATAGCATTGCTTTATTTAATTTATTATGTAATTTATTTAGTCATAGAGATATTTATTCACACAAGTGAATCATATAAATCATCACTATATACAAACGTATGCAATACCTAGTATACAGTTCCTCTAGTTATTCCCTTTTGGTTTCAGTTAGGGGTTTTAAGGATACCCATCTGTGAAATTTTGAAAATCTACAGTTTTCATTGGATTGATTTGAAATTTTAACACAACAATCACTGTATAGGGAGGAGTAACTGTGCTAAATTTCATGCATTTAGGCAGATTAGTTGTAAACATATTAATATTTTATTATCTTTTTTTAATATTTGTATAAATGGTTCCCCATGATGCAATTTTGATTTGAATAACTTGATAATTTTCAGTCATGTCCTATAATAGAATGTTAGCAAATTGATGAGATAATTTCTTAATCTTGTTATTAGTTTGGATAAAAATAAATTTTAAAGTTGAAATTCATTATTTTTTCATTTAAATTTTGAAATGTAAAATTTAATATTTAATTACTCAGCAGTTATTCACTTTATCAGAAAATTATCTCATAATTTATTTTTAATGTTATTTCTAAGCAGGTACACTAAATTTCATGCATAAGTACTGAAAATTGCATCGTGTGGAGCATTTTAAAGAGCAAACAGTGCTAAAAATAAAAACGTGGAAAAACTAAGTTTGAAGTCATAGCAAGAATAATGGACTGTATGGATTTAAATGGACTCGAACGCTTACAGGCAATCAGTTAGGCGGCCATGTGACATAGATAAAAAGGCCGTAAGGCTGTAAAAAGCATATCAAAATAAAGCAGACGATTTATACTATTTGATAAAACAAAAATCCTTTTTTGGCAATTTTGGAAATGTTTAGCCTTTTTTCACAGATGGGTATCCTTAAGCACCTATATAATAGAGGTTTCCTTCCTCAGCATACATGTGTGTGTGGTTTTAAATATATATCACTGGATCGCTGTTAGCTCTTATTTGCATTAGTATACGCTCTCCAACACGTGCTATAAATGGGACTCTTTTCCGTTCTCGTCTAGGAGCCTATTCGCGAATTATTATTGCCCATACGTACTCAATGGATTTAGACCGGAATTTTTGGTGGGCCAGTTTACAGCTCATGCATCCGTAGGAGCCTGTAACCAATCTCTTGTGTTTCGGGCAGTGTGGATATTGCTATTATGTCCTGTGGCACTATAACCCTTCGAGTGTAGTCTTGGCCTACCATCCGGCCGCTCGACTCCCTATCTCTGCCCACTACAAGCGTCATGAGCGGGGTCCAGTGGTGGAGAGTGGGACGTGGTCATTGCCCCGAGCCCTCCCGGCCAGTGTCTGCGGTCTTCGTAACCGGAGTGGATCATACAGAGGAACGAGGATGGTTGATCAGCCCGAAGTCTGGTGTGACAGCGAGGAAGTGGATGATATGAAATGATGGAAAAAGACGACAGGAAAGATGAAGATGGAGCAATTGGTGGAATTATTGGGGGGGGGGGGGAAACCAGACTAAATGACTGTATAAAATAATTTTCCTGGGTTAAAACTATTACAAAACAAAATAAATGTAAAACAATTACACACAGAAAAATAAGGGGAACGCTCAGCGTGCTAGCGTCCCCCAAAGCTACACCCCTGGTATTTCCTTCCCTCTGGACAGATATGATATCCTTTGGTGTAAATCACAGCTGATGGCCCATTTAGTATTCTTTAACTATCCATTTAAACAAGTGAAGAGGAAGGTTAATATAGAAAGGACTTCACTTTCGCTTAACAACTTTTTATTTTCTTCCCTAGACCTCAGCTTTAACAGTCGTCTGTAAAATGACTACTGCAAAGGTTGCTGTAGCTTAAGGGTTTGTGGTTTTACCTTCGAGCGCTTTATCCCATTTACCTAAAGTATCGGACCTTGAAAGCGGAAACCAGTTTTCTTGTGTTAAATGGATCATTTATACAAGTTACATTGACACATGTGAAGTATATAGCAGCAAGGCCATCTTTATCTAACTTAGAGATGGCCTTGATAGCAGTCACTTAAATGCAGATTTAATTTAATATGCATATGTTATATTTTTACATACCCCTGAAAACTTACACTTTTCTACTCAGATCTTTGGATGTGTTTACAAACATACACGACACAATGTATTCCCATGATTTGACCTCAAATTACATTAAGGTGCACTTTAATCATATGCTCCACGATGGAATCGACACATCCAATATGACATCTTTTGTATAGACAACGGCTCGATTTCATTCGTAAGAAACGTGCTTAGCGCTCTCTGGAGTAAATACGCGCGCGTGTGTATGCCTAAGCATATTAGTTTAAATTAGGAATGCTAAGTAGAAACTGAAGTTAAAGGGAACGAAATAAAAGGGGAAAGAAATATACATCGTCTTCAAGGTTTGAACTTACGTTCGCCAATTCTCAAAGCGTGTGCGTAATCTCTGAGCTATATTTGCTTGGGCTTAGAAACGTCTATTGTCACATCGGCAATAGCACCAACTATGGTTTGTCTGGTAACATAATTAATTTATCGTATTCAGTATACTTCATGTCTCATGAATCACGTCAGTGGTCGTTTCAGTTGATTGGGATATGGTTGCTCCTTTAATGTGTGTAACTACCAACGAGCATAAGTAGACAGAAACATGTTTGGGTTTGTTCGCGAATAGGCTAAAGACGAATGGGAAGTATGGCGCAAGTTGTCACAGCGTTCCTCTTTCTTTATCAAGCAGCAATACAAATGCAAGACACTGTTCAAAGCAGTATATATGTATATATGTTCCACAGACTATAACGCAATGAGTAGTCTTAATAAAGACCAGCAGCGAACTGGAAATACCGAGTGTGTAAACCGTGCTGCAATTCGAACTGGGACTTAGAAATATTCTTCTCTCAGATCACACTAATTATTTTATTCCATGGTTGTACAAGATTTCCAAGTGAGTAATCCTGAAATTTAAACTCCTTCTACCCCCTTAAGGGATACATTTAGAAAAATCCCTCTTTTGTGGTTGTCTACTTTGTTGAAGGGATTCTCTTCAATAGTTGGAAATTTCTAGATCTAGTAGTTTGGGCTGTGCGTTGCATGAGTAACCCAATTAGCATTATCATTATAATAGTTAAATCCCTTAAATCTCAATGGTGGGTGGTGAAAAAATCCTGCTGTTCACTTATTATTCAGGATGACTATATATACTCAAAAAACGTAATTTTTTTCAGGGCAAAGAAAAAAATTGCAGACCACTATAATAAGCGTGTTTTAACAGAGCTTTGATATTTAAAATGTGTGTGATTGTTTAAGCACAATTTTGGAAACACGAGTACGTTTATGGTTGAACGGCATGCACCATAATTTGTGATGGCGTGTTTAACCTAAGATGCCACCGTAGCTTAGAGGGACTGGGTAACGATTGCTTTAAGGTCTTAGGTGTGTTTGCGCGTAGTAGCAGTGACAGTGATGCTTCAAATATGCAAAAACATTTTCTTCTACTGTTCTAAAGTAGGGCACAAATTCTAAGAGCTGCTTTCCCTACATAAAGGAAATGTCCATCCTTGACAATGTGGAAAGTGGCCCAGTTTTTCCCCATTAATAAGCACAAATATCAATAATATGTTTTATACTTTCTTTATTCACCTAAAAATTAAGTCCACATAAAAAATGTAGCTCAAATGAATATATAAGTGGATTAATGGAGAATACTGAGGCTGACTGAGTGAAACGAAGTGAGTTGAAATTCGAAGTTATCCACAAAATCTCTCTCCATAATTGAGGAGCGTTTGTTCAAAACTCGATAGATGCACAAAATGCGTTTCTGAGAAAAACGGGGTTTTCTATTTATTGGCAATACTAATTTGTTAGCACAGAAAATATATTAATCATTCAATTCTCCTTCCTGGTACTGTCTCATTGAATGTGAAAAGAAACAAATAGCATAGTTTAACAGGTGCAAATTTGGGGTTTGAAAATGCGGAGTTTTTCCAAAAGTCGATAGATGCTGATCAACTTTTCTGCGTGAGTGAGAAATTAAGACATGAAATTTCGTTATTTTTGTCATTTATTGTTTTTGTTGGTTTTTTATTTGTACATTTATTTTTTTTTTATTTATTTTCACCTTTTTATAATACATAATGTACTATACAACCAACATATTATGTTTATATGGATTATTTTATTAGGTAAAAACTTGGAAACTAAGTACTGCTACATTCACAATAACAATATGTTGTTTTATTTATATAACATATTGAATACACACAAAGAAATTTCAAACAATATGAATAAGTAAGCTTTAACCTTTATTGGTGCTCGTGCAGTCTGTATATGGTTCTTAGTTCGTTTCTCTTTTCCACATCTGCCTCAGTCTTAATCTTCATCAGTCCCATTTTGCAGATTGAGCACGTGTCAGTGTGTGGTGTACGGAATGAAAGATTGAAGAAGTTGTAAAATATATTTTTATATTTTGACAATGAGCAGACTTGCAGATTTCTTAATCTTCTTTCATTGCACAAGTTGGTGCACATTTTTCTGATATTAAGTTCTGGAGGTAAATATCCTCTAATTGATTTTGCTCTTCCATAGTGGCTTTCTCTACATCTGTACTTCTTAACGTCTTGCTTTATAGCAACAGTAATGCCCTTCTGTAACATTCCTGTTGTCACCTCCTCTGGTTTCCTTTGGCGAATTCCCAGATAAGTGCTCCAGCCAGGTGAGATAATCTAACGTTTGACATCCCTGTGATTCCTTGGAAGCTTTAGTTTTAGGATTTCGTGGAGTGTACTCGAGACCATGTAAACATGTAATTTCTGGAGTATAAGTTTTCCTTGACTTGCATTTTGATTTCCTTTCCTTGTTTTTGCAATTCCTACCTCCAGCGCATTCTACGACTGGTACGGTTTCACAATCTGTGCTCCTGGTCATTGTGCATAGTACAGTGCAGTGTCTCAACTAAGAATAAAAATACCATGTAAGTATAACAAAGCTTTTAGAAGCACCTGCCTGCTTGCAAGGGGTCCCGGGTTCGATTCCCGGCAGGGGGAAGGGTAGGAATTTTTCTCCACCCAAGATTCTTCACCCTTCCCTGAGTCTGGAAGTGTGAATATGTGTATGAATTCAACGTATAAAACAACCCAAAGACCGAAAAACCCACTGTTAAACGAGTAACAAACATCATTGCCAATAGGCAAGGTCGCCGAAATGACCTCTGCAGTTAAAGGCGCTATATAAATGGAACAAAAAGCTTGCAGAAATGAATGTGAAATCCAAGCGCACAAGCTGAGTTCGCAGTTATTTCCAACGATGCAGCAGTGTACAAAGCTTGCAGAAATGGTTGAGAATTCCAAGAATCGCAACAGTGAAATGGCAGTCAATGCCAACATGCGTTTCATAGGATTCAGCATGCTACACTTTGAATTATAAAATCATAAAATTGCATCTATCGACCTTTGCTTTAACTGAGCAAGTGCATCTATCGAGTTTTGAAAAAACTGCTGATATTCCCTAGCTTCTACACAGGACAAGAATCGAATTTTGCAAAATCTGATTTCACAGAACGATACAGAAGTAGAAATTTATGCCGATACTACATATAACTCAATTTCGTAAAATTTTGCATCTATCGAGTTTTGAAAAAACTCTTCTCAATTATTAGGCTTTAGTTTCCTTTATTTTGAACAAATAATTACGCTCTACGTTTATTGCTCGGCACCGCTTTAGCTCCAGAAACCGTCGAAGCAGTTTTCTGAGTATATTAAATAAAATATTTTAATCATAAGATGTCTATATCACCCCACGAAATAGAATAAAGACAATTCTCTTGCAAGACAGAAATAAAGAAGATACGGTGTGTGTTATAACTATGATATTAGTTAAGAAAATAAACCGTTTGTATGCACCAAAAAGAGAAATAAGAAACAAACAGAATGACTAGGCCCCGGAAGTTCATGTCATAAAAAGCTATGAACTATGCATGTAAAGATCCTCTAAAACTTTAAAATACGTTAATAAATATGCACTTAAAATAAAATACACTTTATGCAAATCTGTTCAGAAAACTTGAAAATATGCCAATAAATATGCACTTAAAGTATACTTTGTCTGTAATATTCTTCACTATAGACAAAGGGAAATAAAATTGAACTTAAACTTCTTGTTGAGAAGTGTCTGATTCAGTGTCCAAAAGAAGCAGCGAATTGCGGTTCACAACAGCCACGTGAAGGAAGTTTCCAAACTTGAAAGAACGCCTATCCTCTCTGAAGGTCGATTTATATCTTGAGAAATTCCTCTCTACATCACAGTATGATACTGCCGCATGCTTAAACGATGCTGGTTTGCAGGAAAAGGCAATTCGTGTGAGCTAATGGTAGTGTTTCCATTTACAATGTCTCCAATTTTACATATCTGTTCATATTCCGAATTTTTTATATTACACGTTGCACTTTGTGCTTTAGTATTTCCCTTACACTACCGGAAACAGAATATAAGTTGGATGTTGTTTCTTGAAATAGGTACTTTGAGAGCAGCATGAACTCGTGTTCCCCATTTTGTTAATATTGGCTCAGGAGGAAGTGAAACAGGACCTAACTAACCGAACTCTCCATGAGGCTTTCTAAAAAACGTTTTCTACTACAGCCACTGAAGAAAGTGTACACGTATTTGTGGAGAAATACCGTGGAGTGCGTGCGCGATGAGCGTTAAATGTATTAAATTATGGAGTTAAATGTATTAAATTAGGGAGTAGTGTGTTCAGACTTAATCATGTAGCTGGCCCCGTCTATGACGAATAAAAGCACCCACCATACTTAACTTTGTTTGACCAAAGCACATAATTTTAACGACTCAATTACCGATTGAATTATTGTTACGTTGTTTGTGACCCCCCAAATTGATCACATTAAGAAGAATATGATACCGTTGTTCAGTGGCGGCTCGCAGTCAAAATTTTAGGGTAGGCAAAGTGTAACGGCAGCAACAACAACGACAACGACGATGATGATTATGGTGATGATAATAATAATAATAATAATAATAATAATAATAATAATAATAATAATAATAATAATAATAATAATAATAATAATAATAATAATAATAATAATAATAATAATAATAATAATAATAATAATAATAATAATAATAATAATAATAATAATAATAATAATAATAATAATAATAATAATAATAATAACAATAACAATAACAATAACAATAACAATAACAATAACAATAACAATAACAATAACAATACCAATAATAATAATAATAATAATAATAATAATAATAATAATAATAATAATAATAATAATAATAATAATAATAATAATAATAATAATAATAATAATAATAATAATAATAATAATAATAATAATAATAATAATAATAATAATAATAATAATAATAATAATAATAATAATAATAATAATAATAATAATAATAATAATAATAATAATAATAACAATAATAATAATAAACCCCGAAATATATTGTTTGGCTGTTTAATAAGAGCAGAGTGAATGAGTGTGACTTACGGACGAATTACCGCCAAAACTAAAATCACGAGTGTCGGCAGACTTTTTTCCAGGGGGGGGCCACATGTTGGAAATTTGCAATCATATAATATTAAATCATTATTTTACTGTCAAAATTTATAGTATTTGTTGCAGATAACCGTATTAATTTGTGCTAAACAAAAATTGTTCTTTACATCAAAATTAAAATAATAGTTTAATAGTTAGTAACTGCACATTAAGTTCACCAACTTCCAAGGGGGGCCGTGGCCCCCCTTGCCCCCGTTTCGCGACGCCCATGACTAAAATGGATTAAGAAATTGGAAAATTGTGTGACTGCAGCTTTGTGTTAAATGGCTAAAACACTCCTCTTTTCATTGTCAGTGCGCCGCGAAAGCGGAATTTGTAATAGTTCACTAATTAAGTCGGTCATACTGGTATTACAGAGTGATAACGACACGTTCGGGTCTCTGAGCTCTTCGTTCGTGGAGTATGGCTGTTCGGAAAATGTCGCATAAATTCGGATTTGGACAGGCAAGTGTTCGTATTGCTGGCAGACGCGTCTACGCATGCTCGGAGTGCGTATACAGACGGAATGTTTCCTTATCCATGTTCAAGGGCCTCGTACTGAGGAAATGGGGCCGGGCAGGCAGAGGTTAAACTAGCCTGCTCTCCACTACCCAGGTTCCATGCGTATCATTTCTGCCGCGCGTTTCAAACACGCAGCGCAGTTTTGATGAATCAGAATTGAGATTAAAGGATTTGACCATGCGCTAGTCATTATAACCGAGAAAACTTTTCTTGAACTGCATTTAGGGGGGAAATGACGGTTCAAATGTAAAATGCAGAATCATAGTTAAACATTATTTGTTGATGTATTACGATAGGGTAGGCAATGCCTACCCTGCCTACCCTGAGGAGCCGCGCCTGCCGTTGTTAAGGGCACCAACCATTACATTTGCAATAAATCTACCTTCACAATCTGTCGTTTCATCTATGGAAACCCAAATAAATTCATTTTCCAGTTTATCTCGCATTCTTGATACAACATTGTCGTACAAACTGTTGATAGTTTTTCGTAATGTGTTTTCGTCAGGTACATGATGTGTGATATATTCATGGGGAATGTTCCTCAAATTACGATTAGCAAGTTTCCAAAGCGGTACATCTCATGATAAAATTGCTCCACACAAATTGGAAGAAAATTGATCTAGTTTGTTCTTTGAATCTTTTGCTTAGGCTCTTTTTTTCCCGCACTTCTCCGTTTACCAGCGGCTCAGTTCGTAATTACAGCATTTCTAATCTTGCACGAATAAAGACGGTTTTATGGCACAAAACATTAAAATTATAGAAGCATGATATTTTATTAAAGAAAGCGAAATATGCATTTATATGCAACATCAAACCGGATTTAATAAGCGTATAAACGGATGATTCGTGCATATCACTTATCAGAATTATGATTATGATAGAGGAAAAAAATATGTAAATGCAGGAACTTCCGGGCGCTAATAATGACACATGTTTGCCAACTTTGATTCTCCTTAAAGGGAGTCATTGCTTAAAAGTCGATAGAAGCAGCCCTGAACATATAATTCTCTATCTTCACTACTCAGGTGATACGAAAGCTCCCGACGATTGCACCAGAAGAGCTGATTTCCTGCCTGCGCTTTTTAGGCGCTATTGATGTATATATAAAAACTGGTAATAATATGGTGTTAGGTTTAAAGTGGCAGGGTCAGAGGACTAAATTCTACACTCTCTGGTATGGTTGTGAATAGGGTCGTTTGTGTTGGAACAGATGTATTGATTGACTCTAGAGCTTAATTACAAATTCACTGCGTAGATGTCGCAACAGTCGACTGTCAACTGCAGTTAGTGTTTATGTTGTTTACGAATCGTGACGCTTGATGTTCTCCGAATAAATAATTATTTTTGGAGCGTGTTTGAATGAAGGTGATTAATATTTCACTTTTAATATAAAAAGAGCTGAGCTTATGTTACGATAACGTAAAGGAAGCATCCAAATAAACTGCGGCTGATGGTTAATGTTATACATTTTCAAACTACGCTTTACGGAATCCCTCTAACAGTATGAACTGTTACTATGAATTTAAGCAATAAGTTATTTCTACCATTTCTCTAAATTAGTTTCAACACATT
Organism: Tenodera sinensis; assembly: GCA_030765045.1. Taxonomy (NCBI): domain Eukaryota; kingdom Metazoa; phylum Arthropoda; class Insecta; order Mantodea; family Mantidae; genus Tenodera; species Tenodera sinensis. Next base: position 39,116,733 of record CM060962.1, read on the forward strand.
CTTAAGAGTCTGCATTGCTATTTCCGCACCGTCTGCCTACAATCAGAGACGTACGAATATTAATAAAGAGAAGGCAGGTCGTAGTTTTTCAGAAGGTAGTAAACTAATTCAACACATTTTGAAGAGTATGAAATACTATTTCTACATCGTATGTTTGGTGCACACTCAGGGACATACAAGTGTTAATAAGGAAACGCCTGATGGTAGTTTCTTAATGGGTAGTAAGCTAAATATGCAAGATATTAGGAATCATTAGTGCAGTTACAGCTTGATAATTCGGTAGTTTTCGTGTAAAGCTAGCCACAGATCGAATAATTTGCCAAGGGAATCTCAAAAAAACAACCTTCCGTGCAACTACATTTTAATTTTAATTTAATTTTAGCTTTTTATGAAAAACGACTTCTAGGAGTCATTGCCCCTGAAATGCTGTTTGAGCTTTGAGTATTATGTAAGCTGTTTCTGCAGGTAGATTTATTTTGAGGATTGTATTAAATGCACTTGTAGCAGTCATTTGAAGCAGTGTATGTTGTCTGTAGCTGTGTCAGATTTTAAGCTCAGCACTTTCATCTATTGTAAATGACTGAATTTGACATATGGTTTTTGCACTTCACTATCTAATTCGTGGAAATAAGTCCAATGCAAGCTTCATCTACACAATATTTATTCAAACCAGGAATATAAATGGCAGTGCAAAGTAAGGATGCTGTGTTGTGAGCAATAATGGTGGATGGGATGTGAGTATTGCTTCAGCACTTTTGGAATGTTGCACACTTATTTCAGCAGATACTTTATTTTGTTTCATTAACCACTTAAAACCTGAGATACCTATTTTAATATTGCGATATGTGATTGTGGAAGATATCAATAGAATGCAGTTTTGATATAAATATCCATAGTACGCTGTACTCTAGACCATGAAAATTTAATGGCCAATGGAGTGTATAGTAAGTTTTTTTAGGTACCGGTTCCATATGGTGTATGGTAAGCCAGTACAATGTGGCGGAGGGCAAGACTTCTGTTAGTGATTTCAGGGTATGCATGTTGTAACAAGTAGCTGCCAATCATTGGGTTTTAGCTACCCCAATGTTTCGGTTACGCTTTCCTGTTGCTTTGTTTTCTGCTACGTCCCTCTACTCAAAAAACATCCCTCGGCTACACTTTGTAGTTTAGGGCACTCAGTACATTTTGATCTAGTTGTGGTTAATTACGTGAACACCTTGTGCTACAAAGGAATAATATACATGTTCGTTACATAGCCATTCTAGGACTATACTTTACATGTGACATTAACTATTTTTTATAAGGTTTTTATTTAAATTTTTCTGCCATTTCGCCCTAGAAGAATTCCACATATGATATGCATGGCACTGTAAACAATTTATAGACTTTGTTTTGCAAAGAAAATTTACCAGAAAATGTATTTAAACACCTGAAGAAATGCAATTATATTAAATTAATATATATAAGAGGTATTATGATTTAGTGGGAACTATACAAAAACAAAATGAATGGATAATGTAAACTCTCTGCCCTTTCATTTACACAAGCATTTTGAGAGCTGATGTTATTCAGCATATGTTGAACTAAAATGTAATACAGAGGAATGACATTCTTTACTGTCCTAGCTCAATTCCTGAGTCTTCTGTGTCCTGTGCATGCCACACGTGAATATCAGGCTGTGACGACACAGATGCCAACATGAGACTAACAAACACTGTGGCTCAAAGCTGCAGAGTGTAGAGAGATTGGGGACCCTAAGTTGCAAAGCATAGCCGAAAACATCAATGTAGCTAAAACCCAAGGATCCAGGAAACTAGGATATTTCACTTAGCTTGGCCTTCTCATTCCTACATGCACAGTAGCCTACACATGTAGTTCTGAGCTGTCTTCAGGCAATAGTTTTGCGATAAAAGAAAGGCTCTTGAATAGGGTAGGTAGGAGGGCCAGATGGCTTCGTGTGGGTAACATGTACTCTTTAAGCACTTCAAACAAGTTGTGTAAAAGGGGTTATCCTGTAGAATAGCTGCCTCTGCTCAGCTATCCCATGGCCTAGCTCCTTCTATTATGTTTAGTTGCTGCTATATGTGGATGACATAGATGTTGCCAACCGTGGAATTGTGAAATCTGCAGAAGCATGTAAATATTCCCAACCACAGGAAATATGAGTAGTGCAACAACGTATGTGCTAGTTCTTCTGGCCCAAAATGTACTAAGTAGACTCTAGCATTGTCAGTGTTGAATGTATCACTCCGTCTACACCAAGATGCCCATACACACCTTAGTGTAAGAATGATGCTAATTTCATTAGCAGTGAAAACATTGTTATGCTTTTGTGACACTGTGTTGGTATTTTCAGGGCATTCATGTTTCTTTGTTTGGTAATGCCCCAGGCACACAGGCCACACCCTTGCCCAGTGTAGCAGTCAATAGTATCGACAGGCCACTATTCTACAGGATAACCTATACAAGGTGCTCCCTGTTACTCATTAGTCATTACTATTTTTTCCCATCTCTAAAGTGTCTTAAACTGGGCCATGATTCCAAAGGCAATTAAAGTTTTAACATTATATCACCGGTTATTTCTCAGCATATTCTTACAACTTTCTTCTATACATGACCTATGAAGATAAAAGTACCTATCAACCATTGGTGTATCTGTGTGTCTGTATACAACAGATTTAATGGATTTAAAAGAATACAGTTTCACCTATGCAATATAAGCTAATATGAAATGAAAATCCTTGCAGTATGACAATATAACCTTTCAGAAAAGCTCTTATAACTGCATCAAATTTTATCCCCTGTCTCTATTTGCAGATGATCATATTGCATAAGGCTGTGGTGCCTAGGTTAGTGTATGTAAATGGATAGGAAGACAGGGTCTTGTGTTATTCAAATTTAGCCAGTATTAGGTTACAGTGCCTAGGTTAGTGTGTGTGTATGAATGGAATGACTAGGTCCTCCTGTATTATTGAAATTTAGCCTGTGTTAGGTTATGACACTTAGGTTAGTATGCGTATATGAACACGATGAGAGGGTCCTGTGTTATCACTAAGGCTCGGAATTTTGTGGCCTAAAATCTCTTGAAAAATGTGTGTATTTATGCTGTAAAAATTACCAAAGTATGACCTAAACCTTAAAACAAAAACCGAAAAAAGATACATTTACTTTTAATAGTTACACATAAAATAATTCATACCTCTCTTAACCTTCATTTTCAGCAGAGTTGAACTGGATAACAGCATGTAGGTTCAAATGGTCAAACTTGAATGTTCTTTGTCAGTAAGAGAGCCTTGGATAAACTTTTTTCCGCATTGCACATTACATGATGTAATGGGGCATATCTGAAATAGGGAAAATCATTAGCAGGAAGTTCTGGTTCATTTTAATCAAATTTCCTTCTTTGCCACAAAGAATATCACATAATGTTATGTTTGCCCTGAGTGCTCTGTAACTTACTTTCAGTTTCCTTCACAATGCTTAATGCACCACACAATTGCATGCCCAATATTTTAAGGCTGTGATGGACTTTGCTATCACACAGAAATTTGATTTTATGTAGTCTAAGTAACATGCTAGCCTCTGGTACCCAAGGTTGCGGGTTGAAACCTGAGCAGAGGGCAATGGATTTTTTCAGGCATAAAAATCCTTAGAATGGCTTCCTTCAGAAGGAAAGTAAAGCTGGCGGTCCTGTGTTGTAGATTTATGGCATGTAAAAGAACGCCAAGCCTGATAAAGAGGCCCCTTAGCAAAATTAAGCAGTCTTTCACACCCCGTATGGAATGGGATGCTGAGAACCACAGCAGTCAAAGAGCATCCATAAATAAAAACATTTTTTTTAGCCAAGTTTCTTGTCATGGTGGATGAATACAGTTGTACATTTTTACTGAAGATGAATACTTCAAAATTGATCTCAATCTCACTTGCAATAGTAGTACGCAGCTTCAAGCCAAGCCTCCAACATGTTGAGAGGCAAAGGGTGGTGGTGGTGGTGGTGTCTCTTCTTTGGACTTCTGCATTCAAAGCAGAGCCTTAGCGAAAACCTTGGCATTTGCAATGAATTCATCCACTACATGATAGCTGACTCGAACCTCTTCTGCCACTGTATGTAAATCATGTGCAAGATAAGTTACATTTAACCATTATTTATTTATGCCAACAAACTTACTGTTGGTGTTTTTAAACACACAAGCCGTGTGTGGGCAAAGTTCCAGTTCTGCCTCTCATATGTTTAACCATTTTGGGGTACAAAATCTGAAGATCTTTTACTGCTTTTACCATGTAAGAAGTGGCATCTGTTAAGATGAGCACATTCTCTCATTCTACTTTACCTGGCCACAATAAATTCATTGCAGTGTCGAAAACAATGACAATGAAAGAGTTGTTCACCCTATCCAACATTTCACACATCAACAGAAATACTTCTTCTCCAGGCTGTTTATATTTAAGAGTGCCAGCAATAATATTTGCCACATATCTACCATGTACATTAATGGTTTCATCTGTGGACACCCTTATTTTGTTACTATTGACACCATTTATTTTCTTCATTTTATCATAACAAGAAGTTAGACAGTTCTTTGTTAATGTGGATGCTGAGGGAATGGGATAAGTTGTGCACTTCTCTAAGAACTGTTTGAAAGCAGGTACTTCTACATTATATAAGGGAAATATTTGATGAAACCATTGTTTCACCAAGACACTTAGAAGGCTAAGAAGATGCATTATTAGATGAACTTAGTAATTGCTGTCTGCTTTCCATGGCTAACTCTCTATTTACACAACTTTTGTGTTTAGCAGTGTTGCAATGTTTTGGTACTGTAAAGTATTTCTCAGCTATAATTTTCACCTCACACAGTCTACATAATAAAATACATCCATCAGTACTAGAATACCTTTCACAGAAATCTTTAACAAAACATGGCAACGTCACACTATCAGAGCATTTTACTTTAGGCATCTTGAAACTATACTCAACTATTCATTCATTACCAGACATAAAAAGATACCATACCGGAGAATATGCTGTACATGATTGAAATTCATTTCTCTCACTCCGTAAAACAATGAAACTGAACATTACCTAGCCTGAAGGAGGAAGAGAGAGAGAGAGGGAGACGGAAAAGTACCATGCACAATAAATTGTACTTATGCTGTACTGTCTCAAATGAGTTTATGCACTTCCAGGTATTAGAACCTTTGACCCACAGACTCTGATGGGAAATTCCTGCTAGTTCCCGTTATTATCAATCGAAGGTTGTGGAATGAACTTCCTTATGGTCAGCTGTGCAGACATTATGAAATAAATGTTTACAAAAATATCTAAAATATTAAACACTACATAAAATGTAAATAAAAGTGTACTCTTATCTGTATATTTGGACAAAACATGATCAAATATGCATTTATATGACCAATAAAACTGACTGACCATGATGACAAATGTTGGAAATGTGCTTAAATTAACTTAGGTATGGAAAAATAGGCCAGGATAAAACTATATGTCATGAAAATCTGAGTTCTAGTCATCAGAACGAACATCTACTCCTGCCATTCAATTACCAGGTATTTATAACACCATATCGCAACTCTTTCTCCACTTACACAAATTCACCCAGGTATAATAGTTTAGCCAACTTTTTTTGCAACATTTACACATCAGTTAACCTAAAATTATATTCTTGAAATAAAAATTAATATTTAAGCTTATCAAAACTTGGCTGTTTTAGTGTAGCTTTAATTTTTCTCTGTTCAACTAAGGAGTTATCATTGTTCAATGACCAGTGAAATCTCTGCATTATATCTTAGTAATTTAGTTGGAATTTCTTTTACAGATTTATACACCATTCTTCCTGTGAAGTTTTTCAGAACTTTTATTTCAGGGGCCGATACTAAAATCTACTCCCTTGTGTTCATTTCTGGAAAAGTTTTGACAGTATCATTGGTAGTAGTCGAGAATAAAAATAGATATGGTAAATGTTATTGTGTGGACATAATGCAGATGTTTGGAGATTGCCATACTATTTATCCTCTTAATTTTACTCTTCCAATGCATCCCTTAAACTCTGTTACCTTGTAAGACAGTGGCAGGCAGATTTCTTGTGAGCACAACATGTGAACCGTGGTGGTATGGTTGGTTATGCTGTAACTAAGTATGCATTATTCTTCTGAGGTACTGTAATGGCAGTACAAATTATTTGCAACTCACTATAAATTTCAACCCATCACAGAGGGAATAACTACGTTTATTTGTACAGCAAAACAATCTAACAAATATTTTAATTTTGTATGCTTATGGTAGCAAAATACATAACTGCAAAGGCATTAAATTATATAAATGTGGTTAAACTGTTTCTAATACTTAGGAAGTTATACCAGTTTTTCACCTGTTTGGAACATTAAAAATAAGCAGCTTTTTCACTCTCTCTTAAATTCTTCTACACAATACACAGTTTTGTACATCCTGGTTTGCACAGCGTACATTCACGTTAAACATACCATTACTTTGTATCACTGCCCTGCCCAAGTTGAACACTTCTTCCAACCTTTTCCCTCTTTTCTCCATCACTAATTTTGTAATATCTGGAGTAGTAGTCTGGCTAACGCATGCAAAAAAATATTTTTAAAGTTCAGATCATATAGTTAACTTCTAGGATGTAGTTTGCAGATCTTCGTACCAGAAAAGAGCTGTTCACATACCTAAGTGAACATGGATAAGCTCAGCATCCTGACAGCAAAATTTGGAACCAAAAGAACCTTGATTGGGGGAGATTTCTCTAAAATGAAGACAAGTCTTTGTTTTGAAAGCCGTCTTTCATGTCAGTATCATTTTTTGAATCAGTTTGTAATTTCAATGTTGGGACTGTATTAATATCCACTAAATGGATTCACAAAGGATCTACAATGTTTTGAAATGTGGTGTAAAATTCTTGGCCAAGTTCTTCCAATATTTGTACATATTCATATTGGTAATTGGGTGAAATACTAGGACAGGTTTGAAAAATGTAGGATTTGATGGTCTTTCACTACTACCTTCTTGTACCTGCACCATTTTTTTATATTAACATCCTTGAACATAGTATGTCATATCAGACGAGAATGAATGAAATTGCTAAAATGGTGCTCAGATGGGCCTGAGGACCATAGAGCTTGAAGTTACCTTATATTTGTCTTAGGATAAGAGAAAACCACAGAAGAAAACTTATCCAGATAACTTACCCTAATTGAGATTCAAATTCAGGATCTCTTGAACGTGAGACAGACATGCTATCTCCACCATGATTGATATACTAACATTAAGGGGAGAATGTAGGTATTTTGGTCAAGACTTTAAATTTTCTGTTTATTACCAATTTTGATAATGTGAAGCTTGTTAAACAATATCTCATCATTTTATGCCAAAACACCCTAGAAGGGCATTTAAATACCATTTAAATGTCCACTGCTGCCACAATAACCTCTACTGCCATGCCCCTCTTACTAAAATATGTTCTCTGAAGATCTTCCAATTCAACTTGGGTAAACTGTTGGATACCAAAACAGTATTTGTGGCTGCTGAGTGCCTGCCTATAGGTGTTTGTGATGCACTTTTAACTTTAATGAAGGAAATAGTGCTAGACTTAAGGTTTTGAACAAGTTCGGTATAGACCTAGGTGTGAACATGAAGAATGCATGTTGTGAACTAGACAACATTCTTATGAAAAAGGCAGATCTTGATGTTAAAATCAGTAGTAAAGAGATCATAAGAGGCATTAAAAGGACTATAGAGGATGAGGATGCAGAATATGAACTTGGAGCACATTAAGAGTATGTTAAACTTTAAACGCAGTTTTCTCAAAATAACAAAATCTTTTGTACAAAATTTCACATTTTCAGCAAGCAGTTATTCTCTCAGATTCCAGGGCAGCAATTATAGCAATTACTTCCAAGTTATCACCAAAAAACCAAACAATTATAGAATGTTGGAAAATCCTTATCCATCTAACAGCACTTCAAAAACACCTAGTCTTCCAATGGATATCAGCTCACTGTGGACTGAGTGGTAATGAGAAAGCTGATTTTCTTGCAAAAAAGGGTACCGGCAATGTGCAGAAATCAATAGTTAATCTACCATTTTATGCAGCTAAAAGATTAGTCAATTCTGAATTCAAAAAAATTATTGAAAAATATTACTATGAAAAATCAAAGAATAAAAGATGGGAACTACCAAACATTCAAAGAGTAATTCCTGAGTATCCTCGAAAAACAGCAGTTGCAACCTTCAGGTTGATTACAGGACATGATTGTCTGGCAAAACATTTAAACAGAATTGGGATATATTCTTCACCACTCTGTCCTCTATGTGATCTGCAAGAGGAAATGGATCGAGACCACCTTCAAATATGCCCGGCCGCTTCTAATGCCCCATCCATCAGTGAAAAATATTGGAGAGCAAGAGGATTAATGACTTCATTGTCAGAAATCCAGCATTAGCTAACAACAACAACATTTTTCAACACAAACATTCCTTTTTCTCTGAAACCACTGCATGTAGCTACTTGAAATTTTCAACAATGATTTAAATGGTTAAGCTACACAACATTGGATTTTGCAAGCTTCTATTTTTAAAAACCTCTGATCTAGAAGAAATTCTGTGAAAATAAAGTTTATTTAACATGGGGCATGGGAATATTTTTTTCAAAACTAAGGTTTTCAAGCTAGTACCCTAAAAAATCCAACAACAAGAAACAATACCTAGGTCTATTAATGTGCAAAATGTTATTGTTGTAGCTCAAATACTTGCAGAGAAAAAGGAACATGAAATTTACAAATAGGTTAGGGAAATCAGACACCTACATGCTCCCCTTTATCAATACTGTTGCTGATCACCTTTGTTACAGCATTATCCAGCACTATAGCAGTTCATGCTTATAGTAATATACCCATACCAGTTTCTTTGCCCTGCCTTTTCCTTGGAACTCTGGCTCTTTAAGTCACAAACGTAGCAGCTGCTGACCACTGTTGTAAGACACAGGGTAAATATAAAGGGTGTTTCCATTGGAATTTATTCCTAAAAGAGCTCCACAAGTTGAAAAGTTTGGGAACATCTACTTTAGGTAAATAGAGGTAGAAGCTCTTATTTGTACACCCAAAAACATATTTAATATTAAGTTGTGTGAAACAAGAGATCAACTCTTTCATTACGTGCAGATTATGAATAAATGTTTGTTATACTAGATACAATATTAACCGGGCTTGTGGGCCGTGGTCTATTGGGTTCCTTCTTCTTCCCAAACGTTTTGTCTGCGACTACGGCAGACATCTTCAGTGGCGGCGAGGTCGAAGTTTCCTAGTGGAGATTTCAGCACCGATTGCGCTGGTCACCACCAGAGGTGCGGTATTTATGTCGGCGGCCGGAGGGGAGGTACGTTGTGATTGGTCCGGGTGGCTAGTGGGCTGGACTTGTACCAGTGGAGTGCTACACTAAACGGCAACACTCTAGATGCCTATAATCCTTGCTGAAGTTAAAGGCATAAGGAGGCGGGCTGTACTGCAAATCCTAAGCTTGCCCCTCCTACCAGCACTGCTGAATGTGGTACACGCATCTCGTGTGCTCTTACGTACAGAAGCTCTGTCAGTACACGCACTACGCTTGGCAACAGTGCTCCGCTTGAGCATTGGCCAGCGTTCACATGCCCTTAACTTTTGCGAGTAGTATAGCTTCTTGAGTACCCTACTCGTACACATTAGTCAATGGCATGCACACAATCATCATTTTACTTCACCAACCAGTTACAGCAGTTGCCCAGAATGGTGTCCTTCAGCATTCACACATTCCCAGCGTCATCTGGTGAAATTTACATTTGCATGCAGAAATTCTTCCTCTCTAATCCTTCTAATTTCTGCTTTTATATTGTGTTTCAGTTCATCTACACTGTGTTGGTTCTTTCCATAGACACTAGTCTTTAGGGTTCCCTGTAGATAATAATTGCACACAATTTTTGGGGAATGCACTGGCCATTGCCTTAGAAATAAAAAGCTCCCTTATAGCCTCCAAAGAATCACAGGCAGTACGGGCTGTGGCATAGTCTTGTTGAGAATATCTATAATGCGGATACTATTAAATCAGATCTAAAGGTAGAACTAATAGACTTAAAGAGTATGGTACTGAAATGAAGTGTAAGTTTCAGAACAAAAAAGATTCTTTTTTTTTGTTTGTTCATTTTCATGAGAGATTCCCTAGTTTGACAAATTAAATGTGAATGTTTGGATCCACCGCTCTTTTCATGATGAAGAGGTGAGCAAGTTTAAACAAAAAGCAGGTTTAGCAATCAAAGCCTAAAATACATGTTGACTTGTTTGGATCCACAACCGTTTTCATTATGAAGAGATGAGCAAGTTTAAACAAAGCAAGGGGTTTAGCAATGAAAATCTAAAATATGCTTTGTGACTTATATGTAAACTGTAGTACCAAATATTTATAAAATGGTACAAACAGAAAGAGCATGGAGATCCCATGGAATGGATGGAAGTAAATAGTTATTTAGCACAAGACAGTTAATGGGTTATTTTTAATTCAAATTAGTTGATAAGAGTATAGCTTTTCAGTTCACTTTTTGTTAAAAATAAATGCATATACTTTGTAATACAGGTTATTTTCATTAAAGCCATGGTTAACCAAAAAAATATAGTGTTTTTGTTAGACATTTCTGATATGATCTTAATTGTTTATTAGTGTATAAAAATAGCCTAATGAAAACTATATGAAAATATACGTCTAGAGAAAGATATTTCGTTCATCTACAACAATTGTTCTTATAACATTTGGTCACTCTTTGGAGATCCATACAGATTATGTATTTTATTAACTAATTTGTTATTCATTGCTTGTATACTCCGTTCTATGATGCAATTCACAATTTAATTATGTATTGCTATATTGAACATTGCTAATTGTATTATTTAACAATGATGATACATCAATAATATACTTCCATAAAACAATATTATTAAAATACTTAAAAATTTATGTTGCAAAATTACTCCTGTGCAGTTACAGGAAATGCCACTGAGTTTACAAATGAGCCTGCTGTTCAGCTTTCCTTGTGGCAGACACTAACGGGAGCACAGCAGGTAAAGTTGGCTCCCTGGAGCTACCTATAGATGATGCCTATTCTAGATAACTAGATGGACATAGTACTGATTAATCCATGGAAGTGAGCAACCTTTGTATATTTGCTTAAAATGTAAATGCATTTATACTACAAAGTGAAAATTAAAGCAGAAAAAAGCCAGTATTCTCTTTTTTGTTTGTTATTTTATGTTCTTATGTATCCATAGGTTTTTAATATTTATGCCTATATTTGTTGAACTATAAACAAGTAATTTTTATTTATTGTTGCTTCCTCAGTTTTACAGAAATTTAATCTTACAATCTGATTTATAAAAGAAGATACATGACAGATGTCAAGCAAGGGGTGGAGAAGTGCAAGAGGGGAAGGCTGTTGCTATGGGAATGTAAACAAAGGTTGTCACATTGGTTACACTGATGAATCATGTGCTCCTCAGTTCAGTTATCGATTAGTTGTGTGCTGGAAACTGAGCTAGCTTGGACTCAGTTGCATTGTGTGTTGTTACCTACTTTGTTAAAACTCATATTAAAATTCTAAATATGGGAGTGGGGGTGGAGGTAGAGTTAGATGGAGGTTTTATTGCTGAAGACAAAATTCAACTTCCGGTCAGGGTATTGCATTGCATAGCCAAGCTAGAGAGCTATTTTGTTCAATTTAAACCCTGCCTTTGACGACAATGGTCAGCCTTTCCTTTTGAGCATGTTGCTGTCAACTTTTATACAGTGGGTTTTGGGTCCTTGGATTTTTTGTGTATTAGATTACATACACATTTGTATTCACTTGCATACTTTCAGACTCTGGGGAAGACCGGGAATAAACTTGCCAGAGAATTTGTCTTTTCTCTTAGGGAATTCTCCAGACAGGAAGAGAATAGGCTCCTTCACAAAGACTATATACTCTTAAAAAAATGAGCTGACCATTTCTAGTATCTCTAAAGAGAAGTAGCTACAGCCAAATCTGTCACAAATTTTAGCTCCTGGGAAGGACAACAAGAGCATCTCTGGTCATGCAACTGGACAGTTTTTTCAATTAGATGCCATAAGAAGGCACATCTCTTAGACTCAAAAAGAGTATTATATCATACATAAGCTTCTCATTTATCTTAAAAAGATACAACTATTTGAAGGAATTGAGTTAAAAAATAAATAACAGAAAACTGGTATTAGAAACATCAGATATTGTACCCCTAAGGGTTTTATTTTTAAGAGAAATGCAGAACAAGAGCTTGAAAGGAATAGTGTACTATAATAGATATACCTGTTCAGTCGGTCTGGTGACTCAGTTGGTTAGACACTGGCCTACTGATCCCAAGGCCGCGGGTTCAGATCCGGCCCAGACCAATGGTTTTTAAGTGTGCTTAAAAACAGCTCCATTTCAGTAGATTTACTGGCATCTGGGGATGAAATTCCGCCACACCGGTGACACTGATGTGGTCCTGGCAACTGACAGTGTCATTAACAAAATAAAATCATTTTTTATGCCTGTTCACAAATGCTTTTATTATAGGTATAATATTAAGTTTCAACCTATGATCTTGAGATATAAGTGTATAGATAGATTCAACTATAACATACATGGGTACTCAAAATCACACTTGTGAAGATGTAACAATGCAGTGAATTCAGATAAGAACAAATTGCTTCTGCTCTTAAAGTAAGCTAGTACAGACTACATTTACATGTTTTTGCTGACTTGAGATAAACTCAAACACTTGTTTATACGGTAATTATTATTTATTTATGCCAACAAACTTACTGTGTGGGCAATGTGTGTGTTTAAAAACACCAACAGTAAGTTTGTTGACATAAATAAATAATTACCATCTGAAGGTTATTTAATCCTGGGACATAAAGTACTTATGATAGTAAGTCACCATTGGGGTAATTGTCTCTGATGTGAGACTGCCTTTGTGGTTTACCAGAAGAAATACGAACTAGTTTGAGAATTCAATGCCATTCTGGCAGATTGTCACAGTAGCTCAATGGTTAGAGCAGCTGCCTGGTAAGCGGAAGGTCTGTGGTTCAAGTCCCAGCTGTGGCATGGAATTTTTAAGTTCCAGTTCTAACTCTCAAGCTTGTTTATACGTTACAAATATTGGAAGGATAAAGAGGAGAATATTTGTAACTTGCTACCTGCTTCTTGGCAACATTGCAGCTCTACACATGGAAAAGCTGCTATCTGTCATGTATCTTCCTTTAAAAACCATGCTGCATATGTTACTGAGGTTTTTCATGAATAGCAGTTAGTTATTAAGAGATTTGACAGGTAGACATGTGTAATGTGAATTAATCCAAAGCATTAAGAGGAATAAATTATTGCTTTAAGAGTATTTGCATCCAAGGTGTAATGATATTAGCTGTCCTTGCACATAGTCCATGTAATTCATTTAAGTAACTGAATATTATAATAAGCAAGCTTCCTTTCTTAAATTATGGCAGTTGTAGTCTGTTACAAATTCATAATAAAGAGCAATGTATTCTGTAGCCAGTTGAGTACTGAATAATAAGAATAACAAATAACCAGAGTACGTGTAAAGCTGTATTTTTCTGCCAGCTTTAAAGTAGAAGTTAAAACCTACAGGTGACAATTCTTTTTTGTAAGGTTTTCAATACTTTTTGTGTATAGCTAAGTTTTCTGTTTATTAGTGTTGTCGTATAACTGTATTTATAATTAACTCCATTACAACGGTAACCTGAACATACTTGGAAACTTTTTGTTTACCTGTAAAATAATGGGGCAAAGATATTTTACGACTTTACAGCTCTGGAAGATTTTTTATGGCTTTGTGGGCAGATTCAAGGTATTGCAGACTTTCACTGCATACATGATATTATTAAATTCTATTGCATTATGGTCAACCAAATTTTATCTCTGCATCTCATTTTCACCACCATGGTTTCCCTTCACTAGACTGCAATTCAAGTGTAGACTTTGTTTTGTGGGAGTTAGCATTTGATTGCACTGCTAGTGATCTCCAGTGATAACAGTAAATGGATGCGAACACTCAGTGCTGGATATCTGAGTCATAAAACAAATTATTTATGTTAAGTCATTTTCTATAGCTCCAGGATATGTTTCTCAGTTTTCATGACACGTTTTTTAAGTGTTATGTTAACCACGGAGTTAAAAAGTATGGTGAGCCAAAGAATAAAATTATTAGCAACTCACACAATGTAGTAAAAATATTGTAAAATTGAAAGTAAGGGTATTGTAGATATGTTTTTTGTATTTATTTTGTTGTAAGTTGGTTTAATTGTATTGTTTTTGAGCATAAATAAATTTACTCATTCATTCAAGTGTTATGTTATGAAATGTAAAATATGGAAGGAAGTGGTGTTTTAATATGTTGAAAGAATTTCAGCAAGTATGACAGAAGTTAGCAATACTATCAGGTCTTCAAGCATTCTCATAAGACTGAATTCCCTTTTATTTTAGAATTAGGTAAAGCGGTAAAATATGCATTCTGAAACCCCTGTTAGCATAGGATGAGGCGATAGCATATGAAGGTCAGTGTAGTTTTCAGCTACACCCTCCCCAGATGCCTCTTCAATGTCCCTCCCCTTTACCTGATAGAACAGGTGGACAGATTCAGGCAGAAACTTCCTGTGCCAGGAGAGAAACAGTTCTCTCCGTAAAGCATGCTCTTTATATTCACCAGTGTGGTAGGAGGGACCTACAAATCTGAAAGGAAATGGAATGAGGGACAGGAAAGTACACGGCAGTATAAAATCCATCATTGTAGGTGTGGAATTGCAGATGTATTGGGAAAGGGTTGGCAGATTCAGGTCCATTAAAATAAAAGGATAGCATGACAATGATAGTGGTGTAAATTGGGATGGTAATAATCATTGCAAGACTGTTGATAATAGGTGGGGTGGAGATAAATCCAGGACAATCGGTATCAAAGTTTGTTATGGAAATGCTGGAGAAGATGGGGAATGAGCTAAGCAGAACAAAAAAAAAAAAAAAAAAAAAGGACTGAAATATACAACATTGAAAGATGCTAAAAAGGAACAGGTCAACAATTGATGGAATCCAATAGATGAATCTAGAATATATACAGAAAATATGAGACAACCCAACAAAGGAAAAACTATAATGTTTGGGGTGAAGTAGGAGCAGGATAGAAGACTAATAGATATAGTGGAATAGATCATAGAAGGAAAAATGGGTTTAAATTACATGATTAAGAATAGGAATATATCTTCAGAACAGGGAGAAGAGGCAAGAATTCAGGACCAATACTGGCCAAATGGATAACAATGAGCAGATAAATGGAAATAATGAGAAACATAAGGAAACCTAAAGGTTCAAAAATATTTATAGAACAGGGGTATACCAAATAATGTGGAATAAAAATGGAGTTTATCAGGAGAATGCACAAAGTGAAAAACAGAGGGACAGTGTTTTTAAAATGTCTTCAACTATTTGCAGGAGGTGAAAGTTTTAATTTAGCATCAGAAGGAGCAGTATTGAAAGAATGTACAAACCACACCAGTCATATGACATTGACAATGAGTATCCAACTGCTCCACAATTACACAAAAAGGAAACAAACCGAGGCATGTTGAACCAGGACGGAAGAGGAATAACGTTGGAGGGGAACATAGGAGAGCTAAAGAATAAAGAACCTGTAGGAGAAGGAAGAGGAGGAAACAACAAGGGGACTAGGATGGAGAAAGAGATGAAGTGGAAGGAAGAGTACTGGGGAAGTGAGTGCCAGGGGGTGGTCAATGTTAGCATATGAGAGGCATGGGAGCAAATGTGGTCGGGGAGTTGTTACAGCCGAGATCTTCGGAGGAGGTGGAAGATAATGCAAAGCAAAGAAGTTTAGAAATTATTATTTACTTACGCCAACAAACTTACTGTTGGTGCTTTTAAACACACAAGCCATTTATGGGCAATGTTTGAGAGGTAGAATCAGAACTGAAAAATTCAATGCCACAGCTGGGATATGAACCACAGACCCTCCGCTTACCAGGTGGGTGCTCTAACCAAAAAAAGGTTTAGAAGTTCTTTCCATATAAGATTGTAGTATTGTTCAAAGTGGAGAAGAAAGTATAGAAAATGAAGGAGGGGAAATAAAACCAAGAGTGACCAGCATAATGGATAACTTCAAAGCTAAGGAGCAGCATATGGAAAGATAGGAAAAATGGTTAAGGCTGATATTTTGGAATGCAGAAGGGTTGAAAGATTTAAGTGGTGAATTACAAAATGTGTTAAGGTCAGAGGTCATTGTGGGACTGGCAGAAATGTGTATGCAGATAAGTTGTGGGGTGGATATGTAAGATTTTAAATATATAGAGAGAATTGCTAAAAAGAAGAAGAATAATAGAAGGAGAGTATTGGGAGGTATGGAAATGATTTGGAAAATAAGTTTGATTTAGATACAATCAGAAGCAAGGGAAACAAATTATAGTTAACAATCAGAAGGATAAAGAAAAGAAGAGATAGGAATTGGGATAGTGTACAATTCCCAGAAGCATCTTACTTTTATAGCAGTAGGCCAGGGGAAGATAGGTAACGCTGCTGTGATGTCAGCTCACTCAGCACACATGCTCCCAGAGAAAGCCAGTTGAATGTGTGATGTCAGAGCGGGCAAGAGGAAATGGCATACAGGACATCGTAATTTTAATGCTGACTGTTTCAATTACGGAATAGACACTGATTATAAATAATTACATTTTGGCTTTATGCCATATATATATATATATATAAATTCTAGTTTATGTGAACAGTCATGTTATAATGCAAATAGAACAGAAATTATAACTATTTTGCCTGAGCAAGAGGAGAGCTGTACAGAACAATTGGTGGACATTTTCCGACATTTGTCGTTTCGCTTTTCTTTAACCAGTTTGTCAATGTTAGTGTGTAATGTACGGCACATTTGTAACTGAAGACTGCATGTTAGATTGTGATCTTACAATATGCTTTGGGATTTTGACTTAGAAAGGTTCATAACCGAAAAGAATTGTTCGCACACATACGTGGAACATACATAATACCCGTGCAACAAGGGCATACAACCTCAGAAATCTGGTTTGAGGAAAATTCTTATAACAATCAGCCAAGTCTTCCTTGTGTTTATATTTGTCCTTCAGCAAATCGTCGCACTGTAAATTTATCAATTCAATTTGCCACCTGCTAGAAACATTGTTAACATCCAATGAATACGGGGTCGCAAAGACCTGAAACGTAGTTGACAATGTTTCTACATCTTGAAGCCTGGTGTCAAACTAGTGTGAAACACGGGGAACTGAACACATGCGCCACTGATCTAGGCAGCATAGCAATACACTGCTCTCGCCTGACGTCACACGAACATACAAGCTGGCTCTTCGTTTAAATATGTTACACAGCCCGAAGTTGTCTTCCTCTGCAGTAGGCTATATACAAATACGGAAGGGAACATTGAAGAAATCAAAAGAAAACTACAGGACATGGTATTTATTATAAAGGGAGATTTTAATGCTAGAATAAGGGAAGAAAATGGTAGGCATTCAGGAAAAGGTTTCATTGGAGAAGGGGAAAAAGATGGGATGATACCTAGGAATAGTATGGATAAAATTGTAAATAGTGAGGGGAATAATTCTACAAAGAAAATAACCCACTGATGTGTAGAGGAGTAATGGGGCATGATTAATTGGGTGAGTGCACATTTGTTAATAATAATAATAATAATAATAATAATAATAATAATAATAATAATAATAATAATAATAGGCAAAGTATAGCAGATTATAATATACAATGAGGACATATAAGAAGGAATTAAACATTTTGATGTCAAAGATGAAGTAGTGACTATTGGGAATTTTACATTAGTTTTAGAAATAATAATAGAAAGCAAGAAATACGATGAAAAAAAAAGGATTTATTCTTAAAGCTTATAGGTGGAGGAGGAGCAAGAGGAAATTTTTAGAGAGGAGTTGAATATGGAAGTAGGTAGAATTTTCCAATGTGGAATGAACATGGCTATAGGAAAGGGTGATATAAGAAAGGCTATGTAGGTACTAGAAGTGTTAGTAAAAAAGGCAGGTATAGGAATGGAAAGTAGAATAGGGAAAGCAAAAGTTAAAGGGGGGTTTGATGATGATTGCAAAGTAGCAAAAAGAGGAGGTGTTTAAAGAATTGATAGAATAGATAGAAACAAATGGAGGAAATAGAGGCAAACAAAAAATACTGGAAAGAAGGGATAGTAAAAAGGGCAATGGAGGTAATAAAAGTTAAAGATAGTAAGAAACTACAGGAATTAGTGAGAAACCTAAATAAGGAAAGGCAAAAACTGAAATTACACCAAACGAATAGCTAAAACAGTTCAGGAAACTGATTGGGGAAAGTAGGAGGCAAGGGAAATAATGTGAGATACGGCAAAGTGAAATGAGAAACTGAATGGCAGAGTTACAAAAATAGAGGTGGATCAGCAAGTGGCTGAGGTAATAAAAAAGCCAAGGCAATATGGTTAGATGGAATTCTAGGAGAATTTTGTGGGAAAATATGAGGAGACACAAAATAGTTTAAACATAGTGACAAATGATGTTCAGTATGTTGCTTGGTCATCAGCGCCCTTATAAAATGAATCATGGCAAAAAGCTAGAGATAAAGATCAATGCAAAAAAATCCTAGCAAAAGTCACAAATATAGATCAATATACAATATACCATACTAATCATGGCAAACACCAGAAATAAAGAAGAATATAGGCAAAAGAGCCAAACAGTAAGAAATCTCGATATCTACAATATTAACCTCTTGAGCGATATCCATTTAAAATATCTTGGCTATCCAGTTGTTGCCGCGTCAAATTATAAAATGCCGACGTTTCGACCATCTTGTCGTGGTCGTTATGTGATAACGACCACGACAAGATGGTCGAAACGTCGGCATTTTATAATTTGACGCGGCAACAACCGGATAGCCAAGATATTTTAAACGATGGCCGTGGAAGCTTGAGAGAATCCATTTAAAATGTCCGCGAGCCAAGAACTGCTACCCAGTATCCAGCGCAGGGCATTTAAAGTGCTTCGTATATACACAGCTGTATTTTGTGTAAATATTAAGTTATTTTAATGAAACAAAAACTGGTATAAAACTTGTTATATGCAGTATAAATATACGTCATCAGCAAAGTTGAGTTGTATTTACAAAACGTTGAAATGGCACTATTTTGTTTCACTGTGGTGAAAAGTCAACTTTGCTCTGTCGAACGCATCTAATATAAGTTCTCTGAAAGAAACAGTAGTCGACCCATTGTATTTGTGGCTTATGCGTCAGCATACTGTGTAATAAAGCACTATTGTATGCGTGGTCTCTTGAGTCATCAGAATAGAGCAACATTGCAACTTTTGCTTACACGAGTTTCGTAACTTAGTAGACTCCGTTTCTTTCTTTGTTGAGATACATACATATACTTTCGTGCTTCTCTATAAAATCTTAACCCCTAACATGCTGACCTGTCATGGCATGTAATATGTCTTCTGATTGGTAATCAGAGGATATGGTCGGTGAATTTATTTTGATACTTCTCCCGGCCAGGTCGGTGAGACCCGTAAACCAACGACAGGTGTGGTCCTCCAGACATTCTGGGGGTTGTGAGAGAGTGATGTGACCGCCAAAACATAAAAATATGGTGCTCTCTAAAAAGCGGTTACTGTTACTGCTATTGGTTTCTTCGATATCATCAGTGAAAAATATTGGAGAGCAAGAGGATTAATGACTTCATTGTCAGAAATCCAGCATTAGCTAACAACTACTTTCGTGCTTGTAGCTGAAGGGAGAAGTGGTATAAAAAGGTATTTTTGCACCAACTGGATATAACCATATACAATTGTTTGGTAATTTGGAGAGCTCTAAACCCACACAGGACAATGACCTACCTTGACTTCCGACTATCAATAGCTCGCAGCCTAATTGAACAATACCATGTTGGAGGTTGAAAATCCAAAACCCCTGCACCCCTCAGACTTCAAGGAAAACATTATCCTAAAAGGATACCACCAACAGCAAAGAAGTCCCGCCCATCTCGAAAGTGTTTCGTGTGCAGCAAGAAGGGAATTTGCAAATGTGGAGATGTACCCTTGTGTGTTTATCCCTGTTTTGAGGTAAATCACTGCAGAATGAACATATTAAGGTAAGCCAGTAAAGCCTTTACTAAAATGTTTCATAAAGGGAAAATTAAAATAAGTTGAGTTAGATAAGGGTTAAATGCTTAAATGCACAGGACGTGTATACACGCCCATATCGCTCATCCGTCATTTTAAATGGACGTGATTTCATGCCCATATCGCTGAAGAGGTTAAACCCTTGGTTGGAAGTTTACCATTGATGAAAACTTGGAAACGTTTTTGACTGCTTGGCTATTGTAGGCCAGGACCTCTACAAGACTGACCAATAATTGCAGAGTCCTGAAGGTATGCCAGGGAAACACGTGACCGACAGACAGAAGTTTCCCATGCAGCAGACAACGAAGAGTAGGCTCTCCCTTAATGCAGTGGCAATATGCAACCAAACCAAGGTCATCGTGCAATGAAATAGAATGAGAGGTTATCCAGTTTATTGGAATTTTCTTCACTGCTCTAAGCTTATTTCCATGGTGAGTTAACGACTTACTCTTCATGCCAGGGCAACAGCACCATTCTCTTCACAAGCCTAAAGTCTTCCTAAGTAACAAGGGATATTGTAATACTGGGTTCTGTGGTTGCCGCCTTTGCGACCAAATCCATCATTTCATTTTCTGGCAAACCAATGTGACCAGGAATCCATGCACACACCACTTTAACTCCAGAAGTGTGTAAAACATGGAGGGCGTTCTGGATGTGCTATACAATAAGCTGATAGTTGTACAGCTCACAAAGGCTCTGAAGTGCACTAAGGGAAACCTCAAAATGAGGAAGTCACCCAATTTGTGATAGTGCACATATAAAATGACTTAGTTTATATCATACAACTCTGCACTATAAATCTAAGCGCTACTATGAAAACTGAATGTACGCGGATCTCTTCCATAAACATAGGTACATCTAACACTGTTAGTGCTCTTAGATCCATCAATGTAGATTAAATTTTGCTCATTGTAACCTGATAAAAATTCTAAAAGAATGAGTGTAGACATTGTGGACTGTCATCCCAAGATCAACATGGGAGGTGGTACTGCCTCTCACCCTTTGGAAACAAGTTAGGCATTTCAGTTGCATGTTTTCTAAGAATCTCCCGGAAACAAAACCCCTCTGGTTTTGGACTAAGCAAGCTGTTTCTTTTGTTTGTTCCAGCACGGTGCTGAAAAAAAGAAGCAAACATGATTGTGAAGGCATCCATTTAAGCCCACAGCCATAATTTCCTAATTGTACTACATGTCGATATTGCAGAGGGAGTTTTGTCGATTCAGCATAATGGCTCACAACTGGGCTAGTTGAGAATGCTCCAATTGCCATTCGAATGCCCCGAATATGGACTGTGTCTAATCCTCTCAGCACACATGGTAGTACTGAGGAATAAACAATACACCCAATATCTAATTTATATCAGATCAATGGATGATATAGTTGCAGCAAAGCTGTTCGACCGGTGTCCCACGATTTGTCACTTAATACCTGCAAGATATTCAGAGAGCGTTCAGATCCTGCTTTCAGCTGCACTATGTGCAATGACCAGCTAAGCTTTCTGTTGAAAGTCAGCCCCAGGAAACTCATCTCATCTGTGAATGCAAGCAAATCTGGAGCAAATGTGGTAATCAACTCCTATGGCACCAGAAGTTAATGCAGATTGACTTCTCAGTTGAGAAACAAAAGACGTTCTTTGAGATCCATTCTTGAAGATTGTCTAAATATTGCTGCAGACACCATTCCAAAGACATATGCTGACAAGTACATACAAATAGACAGTGAAGTTGTCTATGAATAGGGAGTCTGTTAAGGGCGCTGATGACCTAGAAGTTGAGCGCCCTTAAACCAAATCCAATCCAATCCAATCTATGAATAGGCATGATGAAACCTCTGGAGTAACACATTTGCAGATAGAGTTAATTGCTATAGCAAACAGTATAACACCTAGAACCGATCCCTCATGTACTATGTTCTTGTGAACAAAAAGGTTCAAAAAATTGAGCCAACCCTTACTCAGAAAACAAGGGTCTTCATAAATTCTTAAATGAACAGTGATAGTGGCCAACAGCATATTCCAGGTACACAGGGAATGTGGTATCCCTGCTTGCCCCATGTATCATAAGCCTTCTCGAGGTCGAAAAACATCCCAACAGTTTGACAGTTCTTCATGAATCTGTTCATGATCTGTGTCATTGTTGACACAAGATGGTTACACTGGATATTGTCAGTACATTGTGAGTTTCCAGCCACCACACCTACTGTCTATTGATCATGGTTTCCATCACCTTACAAACTCAACTGGCGAGGGAAATAGGAGGGAAGATAATCGTTCTGTCCTGCTTTCAAAATGGGTATGATGGAGGACTCCCACCATTTTTCTAGGAAAGTGGTGTCAACCCATACACGATTATAGACCTCGAGTAGGAAAGCCTTTCCTTCAGGAGAGAGCTGTTGCAACATTAGTATGCGAACATCATCTGATCCTGGTGCTGAAAGTCCCAAAGATGAAAGCATGCTCCAACTCTGTCATGATGGAAAGGCGATTGCAGTCTTCAAGGTTCCCGGAAGGAAATGTGAAACCTTGAGACTCTACCTAAGTTCCAATTTGGAGCAACTCAGGCGGGTAGCTATCCGAGCCAGGCACCTGAGTGAAAGCACTGCCCAAGATGCCAGTTACATCAAATTAATGAGCAACAGCTCCTGCAGCTGCACCAAGACCAGCTGTTGGCATGTGTCGATTTTCCGGCCATGCGCCATAACCTGTTCCATATGACCAAGGAAGGTATATATTGATTAAATGAAGCTACATAACTGCTCCATGAGGTCCTTCTGCTATCCTTAATGACTCGTCTAGACCCAGCATGCACCTTCCTGTATTGGATCAGGCTATACAGTGCAGTGTGACATTGGAAAACCCCAACCCTTATGCATGAACAGCACTACCGTCTACCACGGGACAGGGAATTGGTGGACACAGGCACTTGACAGGAAAGATCACTTGGCAGCAAAAAGAATCATCTCTGTGAGATGTTGAGCCAAAACATTCATGGAGTAATGCTCATAATTAAACACAAGCAACTGGGAGTAAAGGTTCCAATTGGCATGATCCAAGCGCCATCCAGGCACACCTATGGAACATACATGTTGTGTTGAGGGACTAATAAGACATGGAAAGCAGTTACTAGAGTACAAATCAGAGATAACATTGCACTGTAAAGAAACCATCAACTGTGCCACTCAGACTGCCAAGTCAAGGTGTGCAAAGTCATTGCAGGTGTTAGAAAGAAATATAGACCTTTTGTTGTTCAGGAGAGCCAGGTTACCATTGTCCATGAAAAAGCCCACGTTGAGCCCTAAAATGGGCAGTGAGCATTGACTTCACATCAGCAGAGAAAGTGTTGGCAACTGGAAAACTAGATGTCCCAAATCAGTGATCAAGAGGTCATCAGACGGAATTAGACAAATACTGTAAATGGCAAATTGGATCGATGGCAGTTCAAGCCCTACAGCCACTGACTGGATGTTAGACTGCATGAATGTATTGTCACAGCACCTCTGTGCACAGGAATACCCTCTTCCAGTGCAAGATCACACTGCACTGGGGTGCACTGTGGTTTGAAAGCAGTCCCGTGAGCAGATATATCTCTAGCAAACATACAACCAAGGCTCATTGTTATTCAGCAAAAGTTCACGCTCCGGTCAATGTGTTCCAATTTCACAGACACTCTAGTCATGGTCACCATAATGGGATAACCCCCCATTATGCCAAAGACAGCAGTGGTCAAATCAATTTACCCTTTTCCTCCTGTGTTGCTGATTTGAGTCCATCCCAGAAGATTCTTTAGAAGAGGAGTGTGTACCTTGCCTCCCTTTTGTTGTTTTGGGAGTAGACTCTGTACCCATTTTATAGAATTAGCTCCATCACAGCTGGTCTTGAAATCATCGATGATGCATAATATATTACGGTCTTGCCATTGTCACTTGTTGAGGTAGATGCTTTTGGTGGTGACTTTGCAGAAGTGGAACAGGCAGATGTAGATATGTAGATGTCAAAGGCCCTGGAGGTCATCCAGCCATGATGATCCTGTCTGAAACCATGGAAAGAATTGGATTTCTTTCCACTTGTTTGTTGTATATTAATATTATCAAAACCTGAAAATCTACTCT
Organism: Tenodera sinensis; assembly: GCA_030765045.1. Lineage (NCBI taxonomy): Eukaryota > Metazoa > Arthropoda > Insecta > Mantodea > Mantidae > Tenodera > Tenodera sinensis. Next base: position 39,141,115 of record CM060962.1, read on the forward strand.
AAACCTACAGATTAAAAAATTTCTTTCAAAGCAGTTCTTTAATTAGAGCTTCTTGACTCTTTGCCACACTTCTATAAAGATCCACATTAGTGCTTGAAAAATAAGATATATGGATGGATGTACTGTGATTTATTCCCAATGAATACTATGTATTTAAATGAGTGAAATTCTGAAGAAAATATCTCTTTTTCAAAATCAAAATTTAAAAATGCATTGCCATGGTTGAGACTAGAAGGGTCTTAAAATTCTGTATACATAATGAGACCACTTTCTTTTTAACTTGCTCCAAATTGCTTTGAGCCATAAGTGGCAGATATGACTATTGGTTTAATAGGTATATATCATTATAAAAGGGTGACCACTAACATCTTATTTTGTGTTTTCATTTGCAGTGCTCTTACTGAATGTCAGTATAGAAGGTGGTAAATATCAGCACTGGTATACTGTTATTGCATAACGTAACAGTCACCAGTTAAATAACCCATACACAGAATCAAAGTAAGTAAAAGAAAAATGCAGTGATTTTATATAGCTATAGTATCCATACATTTAAAGTTCTGAAATCAATATTTTAAAGTTAATTATGTCTCTTTTTTTCTTAAAACTGGTGTGTTCTACTCATTGAACCCCAGTAGAGAAACTCACAATTTCCTTAATCAGTTGTACAGGCAGCAATTAAGAGCATTTGTAGGTGAAACTACGAGGGCTGTTCAATAAAGAATGATCACAATTTTTTTGATAATGTACCTTTACTCATCCTCATAATTTTGATGGTCCTTCTCAAAATAGTCTCCCATGAATGCGATGCACTTGTCCCAGCGTTTCTGCCAGTTTTCAAAGACATGCTGGAAACCATTTTTTGAGAGATCCTTCAAAATCGCCTCCGCAGCCTTCACCACTGCTTCTGATGATGGATAATGCCTCCCACGAAGGCGTTTCTTCAAGTTAGGGAATAGAAAAAAGTCCCATGGGGCTAAATCCGGACTATAGGGAGGGTGAGGGATGCACTTCACGTTGATTTTTGCAAGATATTCAGCAACAACATTGGCAATATGCGGCCGTGCATTATCGTGGTGCTGCATCCAGCCTGCTTCACGGAAATGTTTTTGTCACCAACATGTGGGTGGCACCCAATGAAATGTTCAGTATTTCAGAAAGTGATCTTAAGATAATTCGTCGATTCTCTCACAATGGCAGCAGCAGCGTTGATGTTTTCTACCATAAGAGCAGTAACTGGAACACCGGGTCCACCTTCCTTTGAAATTGACTGTCTCCCCTTTTTAAACATTTTAAACCACCTTCGAGCTATGCTGTAGGGAAGAACAGACTCTCCATAGGCCTCCTGTAACATTGTATAGGCCTCAACCGAAGATTTGTTGAGACGAAAGCAGAATTTCAAAGCTGCATATTGTTCCTCGCGTGTTACCTCCATTGCAGCGGTAGGCGATACTGAACATATCTGAACTTGCCTGGTTCTCACGGGCGGGAACCAGGAGTACCAACAATGAAACTACTACAGCGTATTTGTTTCACATTAAGCTAACAGAATATAATAAGGTTGAATTTTAGAGCGAAAAATTATGACCATAATAAAATTATGATCATTCTTTATTGAACAGCCCTCATAAGATCAATTGATTGAACAATCCATCATAGGCAACTTCCTTAATCAGTTGTATAGGCAGCAATCAGGAGTATTTGTAGGTGAAACTAAGATCAAGTGATTGAACAATCCATCATAGGCAATTTGGACAGGTTCATTAAAAAACCACCAGAAAGTAATTATTATTTATTTATGCCAACAAACTTACTGTTGGTGTTTTTTAAAACACACAAGCCGTGTGTGGGCAAAGTTTGAGAGGTAGAACTGGAACTTAAAATTCAATGCCACAACTGGTATTTGAACCACAGGCCTTCCGCTTACCAGGTGGCTGCTCTAACCACTGAGCTATTGTGACAAACTGCCAGAATGGCATTAAATTCTCAAACCAGTTCGTATTTCTCCTGGTAAAACACAAAGGCAGTCTCACATCAGAGACAAATTACCCCAATGGTGACTTACTATTGTAAGTACTTTATATCCTAGGATTAAATAACCTTCAGATGGTAATTATTATTTATTTATGCCAACAAACTTACTGTTGGTGTTTTTTTAAACTCACGAGCCGTGTGTGGGCAAAGTTTGAGAGGTAGAACTGGAACTTAAAAATTCAATGCCACAACTGGGATTTGAACCACAGACCTTCCGCTTACTGGGCGGCTGCTCTAACCACTGAGCTATTGTGACAAACTGCCAGAATGGCATTAAATTCTCAAACCAGTAAGTTTGTTGGCATAAATAAATAATAATTACCATCTGAAGGTTATTTAATCCTGGGACATAAAGTACTTACAATAGTAAGTCACCATTGGGGTAATTTGTCTCTGATGTGAGACTGCCTTTGTGGTTTACCAGGAGAAATACGAACTGGTTTGAGAATTTAATGCCATTCTGGCAGTTTGTCACAATAGCTCAGTGGTTAGAGCAGCCGCCCGGTAAGCGGAAGGTCTGTGGTTCAAATCCCAGTTGTGGCATTGAAGTTTTAAGTTCCAGTTCTACCTCTCAAACTTTGCCCACACACGGCTTGTGTGTTTAAAAAAACACCAACAGTAAGTTTGTTGGCATAAATAAATAATAATTACCATCTGAAGGTTATTTAATCCTGGGATATAAAGTACCCATTGGGGTAATTTGTCTCTGATGTGAGACTGCCTTTGTGGTTTACCAAGAGAAATACGAACTGGTTTGAGAATTTAATGCCATTCTGGCAGTTTGTCACAATAGCTCAGTGGTTAGAGCAGCCGCCCGGTAAGCGGAAGGTCTGTGGTTCAAATCCCAGTTGTGGCATTGAATTTTTAAGTTCCAGTTCTACCTCTCAAACCACCAGAAAGTTAAAATTTTTGCATAATTGCTTGTATCAAGCAAGATTCCACACAGTTGATCCTTAGCTGATGATGGAACAACAGCTCTCAAAACTAAACTCTTACTAATAATTAAAAAGTAAGTGAGGTGAGAGTATGCATGGAATCATTAAATATTATGTCTATATTTCAACTTGATACATTTTAATTTCATTGTTCATTTGATGTATTGGGTGATATATTCTCTCCCATTTCATGACAACTGGTGTGCTGTTGATGTGTTTGAGGATTTCAGCTTGTTGAGTTTGTTTGAAAAATGATCTGCTATTGCTGATTTTACTGTCTTATTTGTACTTGTTATACTGGAAATATTCTTTTCTTTGAGTTTCCATCTCTCTTTGTTTCACTGTATACTTGGTTGCAGTACCACTGATTAACAAAATTGTGAATTTCTACTCTTCTGAAATTTTGTCCATGTACATTTTATCTGTTACATGATGCTAAATATATGTAATGTTCTTTGGAATTTATTCTCTAATCCTGGGTGGAACGTGAATTTCTTGTACTGTATATTGATTTGTATGTAGAGGTTGTTAATGTCCCTTAGGCATTTCTTTCTATTAGGTTTGACTGTTTTTTTTCTATCAGGTTTTCTAAGGTTGGAGTCAAAGCTAAAGCTACTGAGAGCTTCTGTGTTACAGTATTCTTGTACAAATTCTATTTTGTTGAGAGGGATGTTGACCATTTTGTGTGTTAGGTTGAAGTGGTTTCAGTTTGAAGATATTTTTCTTCATGCAGTTTCTGATGCCAAAAGATTTTATTCTCTGATGATTTTTAAATCCAAGAATGGTAGAAGTCTATCAGTCATGCTTTGAATAAGCACAAGAAGCATTTAGTAATATGTATTTCACAGTAGTTTATGAATAAATAGACCGGAAAGGGCTAAAGAGGATTTCCCAGGGTCAAACTTAAAACCTGCTTGTAAAATTTGCAGTTGAACTAAAGAGCAATAGAATGGAAATTGGCTATTTCTGCTTTTGAGGTCCCAATTTCAGTTTTATCTGATTAATTATAAAAGTTTCTTGGTGGCAATGCTTGGGAACAAAGTTTTCGCATGAAATGAAACTAATGTCACTCGTTCACTAATAACCTCATTCAAATTGTAGCCCATTCCAGATACTTTTTTGTGCATCTTAAATCTCTGGGAGGAATTGAACTTTTGCACTAATCATTTGTCTAATTTGTATGCAATTTGATTTTTACAATGGGTAACTACCATAATAAGACGTTTGGTCTTTAAGGTCCATCATATTTGTTCAACATGGTAATTTTATTGCCTTTGTTGACTTTTCTGCATATGCACCACAGATGTCTGTTTTAGAGAGATCGTGACTTTGTGGCTCTTGTTTGGAATTTTACTAAGTTTCACTGATACTTTTTTGCATTTTTGTTGTACTATTTCTTGATTTCAAGCTTTTATATCTTTGCTAGCCAATTCAGTGTCTGCCATGCAAGTACTCTCCATTTTTATTAGAAATGTATTCATATTTTAAGTCCTTTGTTCAGCAGTGTTATTTGTTCATTATCAACATTTTAGGGAATAGACTGGTGATGATTTCATTTTTGGCAGTTGGTGTTGTGAAGAGTGGATGTTTTCTTTGTTTTTCACTTAATCTGTGCTATTTGTTTTTTAGATTTAGGATTTTCTTATGCATCTTAATGCTGCAGCTCTGAGGACATGATTGCCACTGCTTTTTACCTTTGTATATTTTTCTTGTTGCTAGTATTTTTATTTTTTGAGTGAAATTTATATCTGGCTATTGCCATGAGTCTGTTAAGGGCGCTGATGACCTAGAAGTTGAGCGCCCTTAAACCAAATCCAAATCCAAATCTGAGGACATGAAAGGAATGCACTTTTTGTTGCATGTCAAACTGATAACACACTGTAAGACTTGAAACTTTCATGCCAAATGTTACTAATAACTGCTTTACAGGTAATCAGCCATGTTAAATTATAAAACTCGAGCTTTCTGCCGTTTTACACCCCATGGCTTGATGTTCCTGATGAAGGCCATGGAGTGTAAAATGGCTAACAGCTTGGGTTTTGTAGATTTAACACTGCTGATTACCCATGAAGCAGTTACTAGTGTTGATAACACATTGTATGTTGATTGCTACCAGTATTTATGCTTATAGACAGTGTTCGGAACATCAGAACCTGCACTGTCAGAATTGTATGAAGTAATATGGCCTTATACTTGCAATAACATATGTGCTACTTGGTTGGAAGACAGCAAGAGAGGGATGGATGACTGCATGTTTATTAGCCTCACAGAGCCTGCAACTCGATCAGTGTATTGTACACCGATTATAGATATGTTGCATTTTGTTTTGAAAATGTCAAGACAAAAATGTGTAGAAGAATTATGCTGCGAGGATTTTACTATAAATGGGGATCGAACTTGCTGCAAATTATGTACTACATAAATAAAAGGGAGCAAAGGAAGATATCTAGGGGCTCATTGCAGTACAAAAGGCCATAAGAACCTTTTACACGTTTATTCTATGAATAAAAAACAGCAATTGTCCTCTGCTACCTGAATATCAAATAAGCAGTCACAGTATTTCTTAGAGTTACTTCATGATAATTGCTGCAAATATCCCATGGAATCATGTAAGCAACAATCATTTCAAAAGATTAATGAAAAAGTGTTGTTGTTGTTGTTGTTGTTTTGTTGTTTTCTAGTGCCTTGCATCTGGCAATGAAGCCATTAGCATTCGTGCTTTCCAATACTTTTGAACTGTAGTTTCTTCTGATCTTAATGCTTCACAGGTCTTCAAGTAAGGGTAGTAAGGGGTAGTGATGCGCCTCCTATAGCCTCTCCTACCCAATTCCCATCCTCATCCTGCCCGTGGTGCACCCTGCTTTTAACAGATGAGGCTCTGGGGACCGAATCACAGCGGTATAACTGTTTCATCTAAAATGGAGGAAATGTCATTTACATATGTGCTGCCCTATCACAGCACAACAGCGTCCCTCAGAGGCACATGAGGGGAAGGTCGGTGGATCTAAATATCATCTATTTAGTCCTCCCGGCTAGGTCCGGACCCGTTGACCAACGATAGGTGTGGTCCCCCTTGCAAAATGGGGGTTTAAGTCGGGTGATGTAACTGCCACATTGTAAAACTGGTGCCCGTTAAGAAAACAGTTACATGAAAGCCACATACATGAATATGAGTCCTAAAGATAAACATTCCAGAGTTAAAACTGTCCCCCAATCGGATCTCCGGGTGGGGACATCTTTAGGCAAATTTCATCATTGTTCCAATACTTTAAGAATGAAAAAGTGTACAAGCAGAAAACTTTCTTTAGAATTTACTCTCCATTGTAGTTGCTTGGGAATATGCTACCAAAGAGTACTCAGTAACATCAGAAAATATCTATGGTAGGATAACATATGAGTTTCCATCAATGAGATGACAGAAGTTGTGGACAGATATGTAACCATCATTGTTGGCATTCTTGAACCAAGTAGTCCAGGATTAAATTTTGTATTTAATGGGGAAGTGCTAGAACGTGTCAGTTATGGTGTAATTGTTCATCTTTTCAGTAAGTAATTGTCCCTTTTGTGGCTATCTGGGATTATGAAGAAAATGTGCTCTTGTGCATGACTGATGCAGCTTCTTATATGCTTAAAGCAGCCAAAGTACTTATAAATAATACTTATCCCAAGATGATACACTTGATGTGCCTTGCACATGCATGTCATACAATAGCAGAGCAGGTATAAGCATCACTTAGTGATGCTGATAAATTAATTGCAAATTAAAAAAAAAAATTGTAAAAGTCCTTGGACGAATGCAGAAATTCCTTGCCATCACAAAGAGTAGCAATAAGGTGTAGTGCATTTTACGTTGTCAGTGGGGTGGGTCCACTTCTTCTCACCCAAGCATTGATGCCTGCCTATGCTGGCATATTATGCTCACCAGGTAGATGCCTACATTCCATCAGTGATCCTTGGTCTCCTTGTCAGGTCCAACAAGGATCTGATGGGGGTTAGGCATATTGTCTCCATTCCGGTTCCCAGTGGCCCAAATATGGAGTCCCGGTTGGCATCATGAGGCTGAGTTAACCCTGGACCTGGCCTCTAGGTGGGAAAAAGATCCCCACGTCCGTACCAGCGATCGAACCCAGGTCCTCCATGCCAGAGGTAGGTGCACTAACTCTGTGCTATGGAGGCAGTCAGGGGTAGTGCATAGTTGGATGCAGTGTTTTATTATGCTAAGAATTATACTAGAGTAGTGTAATTATTAGTACATTTGATAGCAAAGATGCCACATCAGTCAAGATCACACAGAGCCAGGGCTTACTTTCAAACAGACTGTTAGAAAATCTGATGTTCATACACAAGAATTTTGAAGAATTGTAAAAAACTATCATCCTATTACAAATAGATGGTCTTAAAATACCTGAATCTCTAAAACTTGTAGATAAGGACCGTTGGGTCCTCTGATGATGCTCAGTGCAGATTTAAGTGAAACGTCAGGAGCGATTCCTACATGTCAACCACGGCCTACAAGTCCGGAAGATACTTTATTCCAAACTAAAAGTTATTTGTGCTCCTACAGAACTTCCTCCACCTTACCTACCCACCACTACATCTCCATTCTCGACAAGCCAGTTGGTTTACATCAGCTAGATGTAGTTATATATATTTATGGTAATAAACTTACTCTTGGTGTTTTTAAACACACAAGCCATGTGTGGGCAATGTTTGAGAGGTAGAACTGGAACTTAAAAATTCGGTGCCACAGCTGGGACCTGAACCACAGACCCTCCGCTAACTAGGCGGGTGCTCTAACCATTTAGCTACTCTGACAACCTGCCAGAATGACATTGGATTCTCAAATCAGTCCGTATTTCTCCCGGTAAACCACAAAGGCATCTCCCATCAGAGACAATTACCCCAATGGTGACTTACTATTGGCATAAATAAATAATAATTCCCTTCATTCTAATTGGTTTCCTTGTATCCTTTATACTCTTATCTGCCAATCTTTCTTCTATTCACAATTGAAAGTTTCTGATATGTGCCCACTTTCCTTCTGCTGTTGCATTTTTCATATCTTGTTCTAACTTGGATATCAGTTTAAGAGGTGGAAACACCAGCAGTAAGCTTGTTGGTATAAATAAGTAATAATTGGATATCAGTCTTTGTTGTTCTGTAGATAGATCTTTATTGGTAAATATCTGTGTTCCTTTTAACAGTTTAGCTCCCCTTAGCACCTCATATATGTTTGGGAAATTGTGAATCCTGCAGTTATTGTCCTTTTCCATTGTCTTTCCACTCTGAAGGCATGTCTCACTGCCTATCTTTGAATTGTAATTTCTAGGTACTTCTCCATAATTTCATTAACTTTTTGTGTTGGCTGTATCCCTTTTCTTTCCTCCACCCCATGAGATACCAGTTTCAAGTTTTTATGCCTCTCTTCTACCTTGTCCACTCTAGCCTTCAGCATCTCCATCTCCCTATTGTACTCTGAATCTCTTGCTTGATTTCCTTTTTAAGTTCCGTCATCTGCATTTGTTCTGTTGCTTAAACCACCTTCCATACCTACCAGCTTGGTCATCAGTTGGTGCAATATTGTCTGTTGCTCCATTGGAGGTGGGCTCGTCTCTATGCCACCAATTATTAACAACACCAATATCACCATTTACACAATGAGAATATTGCTTAATTCTTGTCCACTGTATCGTCTTCTTTTCTTATTATCATGTGCACCAATTCTTGCTCTGTACGTCTTAACATTCTCTCTGATTCTTCATGTCCTTTTTCCGTTTAGAGACTGGAGCTCACAGCTTTCCTCCTCAGCTGCCAACATAGCACTCTGCAAGAAATTTGCTTTGAAGATTTTGTAGAAAAGGCTATTTTAATTTTGGGTCAGAGATAAATAAATAGAGCATTCTTTTTAACTGTATGCTATTGAGATTTGTGCTATTTGTTCTTTTCTGATAACTTTCTTTCCAGCAGTCCTTTGGAGTTCACTATTGTGTTTACTTCTTTGTGTGAAACTTCTGTGTTTCAACTTGATTGACGAAAGCCTACAAGCCATCAGAAGTATGCAATTCCAAAATTAATGAACCTGTGGAATTTCAGGTAATATTTTCAAGGTGACACTAAAGGAAGCAGGAACATTCAGTTCCATTTTTAATTTAAATCTTGTAGAAAGGAAAAGGTACATCAAACAATTCTTGAAACTATAGGAAAAAGGAAATTTCATTTTGACTGTTATGTCCTTCTTTAACTTGTGCTTCAAGCACCAAATTTTTTAGGCAGATAGTTCACTGTTACAATAAGAGAGACAGAAGGAGGGAGACCTTTTTCCAGTTTATATATAAAAGTATTACTTGTGATAATTAATATTCTGAAGCACATAACCATTTTCCATTTATAAGGTCAATGAATGATGATTGATTGGCCTTATAAATGGAAACTATAATAAAAATCTTTAAGCCTGGGGTCTAACTTACAAATTGTAAGTTGCCTTTGGGGTATGTGATCTCAAATTTGAGATTTCCTTGTGGTCTACCAGAAAAATGCAATTCAGTTGGGGAATTCAATGTTGTACCAGTGTTTTGCCTAGGTAGCTCAGTGGTTAGAGCAGCCATGTGTAGAGTGGAACGTCTGTGGTTCAAATCCCAGCTATAGCATTGAATTTTTCAGTTCTGACTCTAGCTTTTAAAAACTTTACATAAACAGTATTCAAGTTCATTATTTTGAAGGCTCTTGAATCAGGTGTAAAATTCCTCTTAATGTTACTAGAACTCAAGCTTTAACAGATCATTTATGCATAGTAGCTCTAAAATCTTCTATCACTTAGGTACCTGAAAATTTTAGAAACGTTTCTTTAGTTTTAATCAACAGGAAAATTGACAAATTCTCACACTAGTATGTATTTTATATTCGGGATGAATATTTGTTCTACTTGACTAAGAGATATTAACATGTATTTGTTAATGATTTTCCTACTATTTGATTGTTATGCAAAGCACGTGGACTCTAAAATTCTTGATGTCAATTTTCTGAGCCCACAGTTGTATCATTTGTTCATATTGTATTTGTTAGTAGATACATATATGTGTATGTGTACATATATAGGAGCAGACTTGTGTCTATTTTTTATCTTCTATGATGTATTTTATTGTGTGTATTAAGACTATTTCATTTATTCTATTCCACCATGAGCTTGTATTTACCACATGATCACAGGATGTACAATAAAGGTAACCATTTTTGATTACCTCTTATTTAACTGTATCTGTTTATAGTAGCTTATTATTGTAGATGACTTAGTATTTTTCAAGAATTTTATGGCCTATTGTATTTTATGCAGTTTAGCACTCTGGAGAATGAGCCGACCAACCATAGCAGAACAGGAAGATATTGTGAAGGAATCACTTTTTCAATTTGTGCGAAAACACATTCCAAGTGCTCATCTTAGGTAGGTAAATGAAAGCTTAAGTTTAAATTTGTAATGCTATTTTTGTTTCTTAGCTGGTATTTCTATCCTAGTAATTAGGAGTTTCTGTGGATAATACAAATACTTATGGTCATCAGCTTTAAATTGTATAAATTGACATGATGGAAGCTCTGGAAGGAGTTGGAAAATATCAAGACTCAGCAGGCCTGCTGAAGTTAATTTCATAGGAACATTTTTCATAGGATTGAGTTGATCAGAGCATACCTCTACAGACGATCCTGAACATTTTGTGGGTCACGTGGAACTAGCCTTGGGAAAGAAGAGCAGGGTGTTTTAACGAGAAATTAACCCTGTGTTGTTGACTTGTCTAGTGTTCCTACTCTGCAATGTAGAGGGAGGTAATATAGTTCATTGAATCAATATATTTCTCTTTATTGCAAAAAAGTAATAACAGTTAAAGGAAAACTTCACCAATAATGTTATAAAACCAGGAAGAACATACAAAAAGTGAACTAAGTACCTCAGGGACCTACTTGACCACTTTACTATCTTGGCATACACTTGTAGAGCATGACTGGCATGATGGGCTTCCTGTGTGTTGTATTTTTAGGTTATGTAGCATTAATGCAAATGTGGATCAATAAGAAAGTACAAGTCATGTTTTCACAGTAGATGCTTGGATATTTAGGAAAAGAGAAATAACAGATGTGTGTCAGAAAGGTATGACGTGGAATATTTGAGCTTGTTCTGATGCTGTCCTTAGTTAATATAAATCAGATGTCAAGTTCTAATGCAGAATACGTCATCTCCCCATCTTGGTGCTATGGTAGAATGTTAGCGGGAAAGCCAAATATCCTGTTCAAGTCCTGACTATAGCATTGTATTTTCCAAGTAAAAATTTCATCTTCCGATGTAGCCATATCATGTGCACTAATGTCCACTCATATTCATCATCTACTAAGCTTGTGTACTTGAGAGTAACTGCTGCAGTGTTGAAAACATGTCTTATCTTAAATGCAAAGGCTGAGATTAATGTCCCTTATTAAAGTTATATTACAGGATAGTATTTGAGAAGCAAAATATTGAATGTTAAGTGGCCTTAGTTGCCGATTCTCAGTCATTTGAGTCTTAAATTATTTTGTTTGATGATGCTGCCAATTGCCAGGATCAAATCAATGTTGCCGGTATGCCGGAATTCTGCCCTGCAGGAGTTCTTTTACTTGTCAGTAAATCTACTGACATGGAGCTGTCGTTTTTAAGTGCACTTAAAAACCATCAGTCTGGGCCGGATATAAACCCGCGATCTTGGGATCAGTAGGCCAGTGTAACCAACTGAGTCACCCAGACCAACATCATTTGAGTCATTCATAAATATTTCTTTCATAGGCATTGGCTTTCATCTACTCTAGAAGTTAAATTATGGAAACGTGAATAATTCATCTCATTTAGGTAAAATGAAATAATTATGCTCAACACTTTTCTGATTCATGTTTTTATAAATAAGAGTCAATTAAAGTGAGTTGTCTCAAGATAAATTCCTTTTTATAAACATTGTTTTAAAGGTTAGACAAAACTGAGTACACACCAGCATATTCTGTGTATAAAAATATTTAACCTGTTACTGAAATTATCAGACATAAGCAGCCAGAAGCTTTCCTGTCCAAAATCAGAATAATTTATTTTCTTACAGGCTAAGAAGCAATGGCCTGTTGGAGTTTTCTTTGCAATTATTGTGGTAGACATCTTCAGTGGTGATTACAAAGTCTTCTTTTTAAGGTTCAGTCGTTCATGACTTTTTTTTTTTTTTTTGGTAGTGTTTAACGCCCACTTTTACTGCTATGGCACCGCAGGTGGTAATGACTTGTTAGCTTGTATTTTGTTTTTAATTAATATACATAAGGAGCACTCGAAAGAGCATTAAGTATGTTGCTTTAGTCACTATAGTCTTGTATGGATTTTGTTCTTTTGGTCGCACAATGAACATATGCAGTCAGTGTCCGGTTGGTGGAATCTTTGCGTTCTGCATATCTTGTGATGGAAGCCGTGGATAGCGCGTCTGGTTACCACATGTCTTTGATCTTGGCATGTCTGTCCACTTCCGGTTTGTCATTGCGCTTGTGCCATAGAAGTCTGGGTCGATATTGTTTCGCTTCCTATGTCGTGACTAGGTGTGCTTGATAAGGGCCAGTAGATGGCAGCATTAATTCCAGCCTGAGGTCCTCTATGAAGAAACTTTCTCTGGTCAACATGTACACCATCCTCGAGGGTGAATACTTCCCGACTCCAAGGAGCCTCTTCAGGAATCTTGTACTTTTACCTGCTGAAGAAGGAAGAGGGAACCCCACTTCATCCCCTGACAGTGGCATTTAATCAAGAAAGTCTGCCTCGCCTACTCATGTAGTTAAATCTATAAGGGGATGGAGGTAGTTATGTAGGCAGCACCATTGCACCCTGCGGTTCAATGACAATAGAGTGATGGGCTGCCGTGTTATGTATCCTGAAACAGTAGGTTGTGCACAGTCCCAGGAGACATACTTGAGTACTAAGCACAGTAGAACCCCGTAGGAATTGATGCAGGGGGCATGCATATTAAATATTGAGATTAGGAGGGAAGGATTTGAACTTGCTTGAGTGGGTGTGACAGTAGTTTATGCTGTTAATGTTTGATTGGTCTATGTGATGTATAGTTAAGATTTGCATTTTTGAAAATTAGTAGTGTTAATTTGTGTTTAATTGTACTTAGACTATCTTCTGCCCATCTTGTGATCTGCCTCTTAATGTCTACCTAAGCACCATCTCTTTGGTTCTTGCAACATACTAGGGCAAAGTAAATTAAATTAGCTGTTAATACCTAGAGAGTCAAAAAGTGACAAACTGCCTGCACAATGTTTTGCCTGTTCATGTCTTCAGCACTTGTTGCCATGTGCCGCTGTCATGGAAAGGTGTGGATGAAACCATACAACATTTTTAAAACTACTTTTAAAGGCTTTACCTAACTTTATGAAAGGAGATGCTGAAACTGGCAACCATCATTGTCCATACATTTTTGGCATCTCTTTAGGAAATTATCCATCGCTCGCCATAGTTCACATTGAGAAATACTGGCAATTTCCTGGCTGATACTTTGTTTCAGTTCTTTCAGGATGTGTGGGTTTGTCTTGTACACTTTATGTTTTAAGTTATCCCAGAGATAGAAATTTCAGGGGGTTAGGTCAGGGGACTGAGGGGGCCACAAATCTCTACTAATAATTCTGTCCTGAAACACGCTTTCAATTGTTGTCACCAAAAGATTGGCTGTATGAACTGTTGCAGAGTTGTGTTGAAAAAAGACAAAATCACGCTCCCTGTCTGTTAATTCTCCTTAAAAAAAAAGGGGGGGGGCAAAATTGTATTCATGTATGTACAGATGGCCGTATAACTCAGAACTTAATATTGTTCATGAAGTTGTCCTTTATGATGAAAAAATTGGTTTATGGTGCAGCATTAGCAGAGAAAGGTTTCTCAGATCTCCAATCAATAAGCGATTTCTACCTCTGGGATAACTTAAAACAAAGTCTACAAGACAAAGCCATACACCCTGGAAGAATTACAACAATATATCTGCCAGGAAATTGTCAGCTTTTCTCAACGTGAACTATGGTGGTGATAGTTTCCTGAAGAGGTACCAAAAGTGCATGGACAACTGTGGCAAGTTTCAGCATCTCCTTTCATAAGGTTGGTAAGTAAGGCCTTTAAAAGTAGTTTTAAAAATGTTGTATAGTGTCATCTACACCTTTCTAGGATAGTGACAGATTGCAACAAGCACCAAGGACGCGGACAAAATACCTTGCAACCGGTGCATAAGTTTTTTGCTCTCCCATTATTTCTCTATGCTAGTACAATATAATTGAGGTTACTGTGTTCAATTACCTTAAGAGCTATTGTATGCTAGTGAAAATTGATTACAATAAGGTATGACTTCATTACAGTTATGTCAAGGTCTCATATATGGTATCTTATATTAGTAATTATTATTGTGTATTATTGTTTAGATTTTTTTGGCACCTAACTTATGGATGTGAAACCATATTCATAAGTTTTTCACTAATGTGAAAGCTCTTACCCCAGGGTTGTATTGACTCAGAGAGCAAGGACTTTGAGGGCTATCAAAGTCGTTTAATGCAACCATAGTTAAGGGTTATATTTAAGAAGAGCCTTACTAGTGTATTGAGATATTCTTGTATGTTTATTTGGGGCTCCACCAGGCTAAAGATTCAGTCAGATAGGATTAGTAGTCTCTTGTGCTTATTGTCGTTGGTTTCATGTGTATTTAGTTTTTCTTATATTAGACCATTGCGGTTCCTTTCTGTATGCTTACAGAGGTTAAAGTTTAGGCATTTCATACATTCCTCAACTGAGTGAAGTTTTAACTCCTGGTGTAGGAGACATGCCAGTGCTACTGGAGATGGTTTAGCAATTGTTCATATTATTCTATTCTGGAGTGTCTGTAACCCATTTGTTTTTACAGCTTATTCTCATGTAAGTAATGAATGATCTAATTAACATTCTGTGTAGAATGAGTCCCCTATTCAGTTTAAGTTGGGTATTCCTATGGATGATTAACAATAGTCTGTTTAGCTGACTAATGGCTTTGACTGTGACTAGTGTTATGCTTGTTATAGGTAAGGCTTTGATCCATGACTAGATTTAAGTAGGCCACTTAGTCCTGCCGTTCGAATCCTTCACTTTGGTAGTTCAGTGGCTGAAGGAGGTGTTTACCTTTCTGGTGAAGTAATCTCTTCGTGAAGTCTATTGCTTGCATGTTTCTTGTATTAACTTGAATTTGCCATTTGGTGAACCATTGTTTAAGAGTGTTTAATGCATTCCACAGCATCCATGGATGTGCTGCCCACAGAACCCGGAGGAAACCCGTCCCTGCACTGCCTTGTCCACCACAAATTCCACATGTCTCCTGGTATTAGATAATGTGTTCTCATTCCCATAGTGTATGTTCTGGGGTTGTGAACTTGTCTGGCTTGTGTAGAGTAGAGCATCTCTTGTGCTCAGAAAGTTGGGTGCTGGTGGCTTGCTGAGTGCTATGGTGTACCACACCACAGGAGCTAGGTATGCAACATTCACTAGTCAAAGCAAGCGAGACTCTGGGATGTTTGGCTGAGCATAATAAATTCTTTATCCTTCTTGTAGGCTTGAAAATGGTTTACATGTTGTGGTGCTTGAGTATATATTGGATTCTGCCTGTTACATTTCTGAAGTATGGTAGGAAAGTGGTGCCTTTCCTCTTGGGCAATTCTTGTTTGGGGCTGGCAGGTTGAAGTCTGGGTAGGTGTAGAACTCTCTGGACTTTTTCAGATTGTCTAATCCTTCGAACATAAAGACTGTTCAAGATGGCGTAGTTCTTGTTGTAGCATATTGGACACATAGGTGTGGGAAGCACGGTTTGTGAGAGTATTTATAGGGCACGTTTCTGTTTGGAATGATGGTTGGAGCACTTGTATTCATTAGTAAGAAAATGTTAATTCCGCTTATTTTTCTTCTTTAGTAGACAAAAAAATGTTACTTGTGGAGGTTATTTCTTACAACCTCTGTAACTTTTCTAGGATCCTCAGCATTTTCCTTTGTAACTCAACGACACCGTGAAGACCAGCCGGGTAAGTATGGAGTGGATCTTAATGAAAATGCATTTGTAAATTTTGTTTCTGATGAAGTCTAAAAATTCTTGACTATCAGTCAGAACAAGAGAAGTTTAAAAGAATGTTCAAAACCCATCAATGCTATACTTCAACCATGAAAGTTGCAGAAAGGAAACTGTGGAAGATATTAGCATGCTGAATAATAATGGAGAAAACCAGTCAGACAATTGTGAACCAAGTAATCCTATTCAGAGAAAAAGGAGCCTTAAGCTCAGAGAAGTTAACAGGAAATTCAGATATAAAGGCAAATCTTCACATCAGGAAAAGGGAAGCAAATGAAAACAAGAGAAATGGCTCCTCCTATACTGTGCTGAAGGAAATGCTTGGAAAAATTTAAAGAGGAAGACCGCAAAAAATGTTTTGAATAGCACTGGGCTATTGATTATGATGACAGGGTCAACATGTCTTCTATAATGATGATGATGATGATGATGATGATCATAATAATAATGATGATAATAATAATAAACAAAATTCATCAAATGGCTGAAGACTACATTAAACCAAGGGAAAGTGTTTGCAATTATGTACTTACTATTGTTGACAACAACCAGTCAAACAGCAGGGGATGCTTTCACAGAATGTTTGGTGAAAGAACAGGATTTTTTTTTAACATATAGCCAGCAAGAAGAAAAATTCATTTACAGGAGTAAACGCATCTGTTTATTTGCTCCTGCAAATAAAATGGTTTAATCTGTTTATATGCTTTATTTAATATGCTTATAGCAAACAGAATTACTTTATGGCCCTAATAATTTTAAATTATTTTGCAGCCCCCTTTCATTACTGAGCTGTGAAACTAATGTGTAGCTTAAGCATGTAGCATGTACATGTATATGATAAAACCTCATAATTTACTAATGCAAAGCTGATTTACAATTAGATAAATATAATACTTCAGCTGGTATTTCTCCACCATGAAAAAATTTGGGAAACTTGTGTTAGAAGACACCTTTGTATGGTCATTAGACTTTGGAAACTATAAGGCCAAATCTTCTGACTGCATACTCATGTTGATAAAAGCTGTACGGCAATACTTCAATAGCCACAAAATTATTTAAGTAGTCTCAACCCTGCAGCCAGAATACAGAAGAATACAGTTACATAAGGCAACAAGTAATATCAAGACAATGGGACTGGGATCATCCTCATCATTGAAGTAGTTCGGATCTCCACTCCAGCATATGTCACTGTTCACTGTGACTCTTATGATAGTAGATTTGACTGATGCAAACTTGTCAGATTGCTCAGTTTAAATGGTCCATTCTGTTCTACCCACTGTATAATGATCTGTTTTCATTATAGTATTTTAAAATTGCTTAACTTTACCGGTTTCAGTTCAATTGATGAAATAGTATTGAGCTATGTAGTAAGCATATTGGAGGAACTTGGCACCGAAGCAAGTGTTGAAGAAGCATTTGACGTAGAAGGATTCTGTGAAATGATGGCCGCATATTTTCCAGAATTTTCAGCTATTCATCATGCTTCTGTATGTCAATGGATGTTTGAGCTAGAAGCCACATTAAGTCAGAAAAAAGTTAAAGGTAAGCTTTTACATATTTGGATTAGCTATGCTTCATGTCCCTCCCTCCCTCTCTTTCTTTTTCTCTTTCTCTCACTCTCACTTCTCCCTATTTGCAATATGTCATACCCCTTCAGAAATGACCTTCACAGAGCTAAGATTAATATTGCATGCTATTCATGTTTAAAAACTTTAGAAAATGCAAGACATTTACACTTACAAAGAAAATACTTTTATTATATTGCAAGCTTATCTTTTATTTTTATCATAGTTTCTGCATTTGTTGATTGTGACTAGCACTTGTTCTCAAATTTTTTATAAATATACTCAAAAATTGCTGGCATTAATTTTTTTATTTTTTTTATTTTATCTGAAGCTTGAGATGAATCTTGCTTTCAGCTGGATAAAAGGGCTTCAAACCCTATCAGACACTGAGGTTAGAATTCTGCTAATGAATACTTGAATTCAGCTAATAAAATAGTTCCCATGATGTCTAGATAAAGAACAATTTTAGTCTCACAAGAAGGAAATTACCACTTCATTCTATAGCTATCCTAACATTTTAAATGAAACCATGAAAAAAATGAGTTTATGATGGCAGAAAAGTAACAAAAGCCTACGCAGGTAATCCATATCACTAACAGTATTGTCATCCAAGAAGAAATCTATGCAGAAGTTATGGTAAAATTGTAAAGAAGTGTGAGGTTCTAAGTAATGGAGGAAAAAGTAAATATTCTGGTAGTACCAGAGCATAGGCATTGTTAGATTGATGCAATGGGTTATTTCATCAAGAATTAGACTTCTGGGGATGTTGGGACAAATAGTAATAGATATACATTTAAAGTTATCTTTTAGCTTTATTTATATTGAACTCTAATAATATAGCATACAGAAACAAAATATGAACAGAATATATGTATAAACATTAAAAATGACGTTCACATAAAATATGCTTAATGAAAGTTGGAGTCAACTTGAACGCTTAATAGCTTTACTCAATTGTTTATAATGCAGAACATGCATTGTGAGCATGAGCTCGCTTTAGCTGCTCATGATACATGTTCTGCATAACAAATAGGTGAATGAAGTTTTAAGAGTTTAAGTTGATGCCTCCTTTCTTTTAAGCATATGTTATGTATAGCTTCACTGTATTTGATTCCAACATTTTGGTTATGACATTAATATATTCATCTTCTAGCCTTTGAAGCCATGGTCCATTGGTTTTGGTTTTAAAACCTCATGGTTCATCCATTACTGTGGTGGACAGCTACATAAGTACTCTCATCATCCAAGACAAAAATGGGTCATTATTATAACTTTGCAAGAGTGGCTAAAAGAATCTATATGCTCTGTTCTAAAAGAACAACATTTAAAAACTACTTTCAAATACAATAGCTATTTCACTAAAAATTTAGTCATGCACACAAAAAGGAAACAACAAAAGAACATTGTTAGACTGCCCAGCATATAGGGCTAAGGTGTTTTTACCCTACACTCAGAATGTTGCTGACCACATTTATTAAACAATGTCAATCTGGGTGGCTCAGTTAGTTAGATGCTGGCCTACTGATCCCAAGGTCACGGATACAAATCCAGCCCAGACCAATGGTTTTTAAGTGTGCTTAAAAATGACAGCTCCATGTCAGTAGATTTACTGGCATGTAAAGAACTGCAGGACAAAATTTCGGCACACCGGTGATGCGCATGTAATCTTGTCAATTGACAGCATCGTTAAACAACAAAATATTATTATTATTATTATTATTATTATTATTATTATTATTATTATTATTATTATTATTATTATTATTATTATTATTATTATTATTATTATTATTATTATTATTATTATTATTATTATTATTATTATTATTATTATTATTATTATTATTATTATTATTATTATTATTATTATTATTATTATTATTATTATTATTATTATTATTATTATTATTATTATTATTATTATTATTATTATTATTATTATTATTATTATTATTATTATTATTATTATTATTATACAAAAAAATGAAGGTTACATATAAACCTACCACTGAGATACAGTAAAACTTGCCTAAAGTGGACGCCCTATACACTAGAAATCTGGACAAACTGAAAATAAATCTCAAAACGGCGCTTATTTTGTATATCAAGTTTTACTCTAAATCAGAAAGCTGCCTAACCAGGAACAGAATAATTTTCTGGAACCATTTGCATAAATAACTTGACTAAAGTGAGTTATAGGTGTAATACATAGCTACATGGTAAATTTTTAAAATGATAGCCGTTAATCCTAAATGCAACTTTACTTGCACCAAAGATTTAAGAAGCGTTTATCTGAAATTTAACTGGGCACAAGTTGTATAGAGACAGAGAAACTAGCAGAGAAATTTCAATTATTGTATGTAACTTGAAAATACAGAAAAACATACTTTTGAACCTATTTCTTATTTATAGACTTTTATTTTAAATCATTCCTTAGCTGTAATTCTGTGCAATCACATTTTTACTTTCTCTACTATGTACTTACATTAAATAGAGGAAGTATTTTATTCCATTCAAATAATTGATACTGAAATTTCCCTGGAAATATATGCTTTAAGACTCCCTGAATCCAAAAAAGCATTTTTATAAAAATGGTATGTGTGCGTGTGCGCATAACTCAAAAACAAAACCTTACTAGGCAACAGACTTGGTATTTTAGGTTCATCATCTTCCAATAACATGACACACAAAGAGTTTTAAGAAAATCCCTTTACTCCAAACTACCTTTACATGGCTTTAATTGGTAAGTTATCCGGGTAAGGTTTTTTCCGAGGTTTTCCCTACCCTGAGAAGACTAATGTCGGGTAACTTAAAGCTCCATGGACCTCGGGCTCATTTGAGCATCATTTCACCCATTTCATTTCATTCATTCGTCCGATATGACACAATGTTGGAGGACGTTAATTCAAAAAAAAAAAAAGTTCTCCTTTGCAGATTGTAAGATTATATCATTAAATTCCTTAATCAGTTGACTAACATTCTTTGGTAAATCTAGGCCTTGTACTTCGTTTTCTATAATTTTTCTACAGTTAGGCCAAGTAGCTCTTTTAAAACCCCAAGTATATCGTTTTTCAATATTTGGGCAATATTTCTTAGTATCAGTAATTGTAATTTTAGCTCTGTGCCCATATCCTCCATCTTCAGAAACTAATCTTCTTGTGTTGCTAATTTAGTCATGGGTTAGTAGAGTTTCCTGTATAATGAATGTACGTGTTAGGGTCTGCATCTTGATATATCAACTGTACCTGCTTAGTGTTTATAAAATCTTGTACTATCTTACCTGCTAAATCTACATCTTTATATCCCCAGTGTCCTGAATGTGCATTAAAATCTCCTAGAATAAACATTTTCTTCTGTGGTTCTATCATATCCATATTTAGCTTCTGATTACCAGGTGGGCTGTAAACGGAGTATTTTGCATCATTTTTATATAGTTATTTGTGTAATTTCTGATTTGTCTTGCTTGTTCATTTCCTTAATTATATTAAATTTAGAACTTAATTCTGATTTGTGATTTGACCCCAACGATTATACCACTAGCCACTTGTCTTTGTTTGTTCAGATAATAGAGATGATAATTTGTAAAATTACAATACTTGATGTCATTCTCATTACAATTTGCTTCTAAAACGCTAAAATCATCTATGTCATATTTTCTGATCATTTCATCTACATACTGGTTCTTTGCTACATTTTTTATGAATCCACCGCTGTTCCAGGTTAAAGTACTGAAAAGTACTGTTTTCTTTTCTCTCTTCCTATATTTGTACATTATATTGACTTGTCTTATGCATTGTGTAGTAGCCTATTTAGCATTACCCAGGGGACACCACGAGGAGGCAGGCTACTTCATCCCCCTACAGCGTAATACTTTTTAGTTTTCTCAAATGGGAAGACATTTGTTTTTTCCTCCTGGCCATGCAAACAGAACATAATTTCAAAGCCATCACATAGTGACCACCTCATAAAAGATATGATTTTTGCTTAAGCCTATGGTATTCCCATATTCTCATTGTACCTGTAAGGCCATAAGTAATAAAACTGTTTCTCAAATGTCTATCTTTATTAACATGAAGTAGATAGAGGAATAAACATCTGTAAGGATAGTTCATACAAGAATGAGTAGAGAAAGTCATGTGAGTGCAACACATCAGATTTCTCTTGTTTTTGTTGTTGTACTTTGTGTTATTAAAATACAATCCTTTTTAAGACAGTAACTTGTGAGAATGGAAAAAGTGTGCTAAAACGATCATGTTCTGTTTTAGGCAGGTTTCACTACAAGTGTTGCACTCAGCCAGAGATGCATGTGATCACAGTTAGTGTACAATGCACCATGTGGTTGCAGAGGGATTATATTGGTATTACAAAAGAAGTATAAACGCAAATATGAGAGGGTAAAAGTCCAAGGAGTCATTGGAGGAGCATAATATAAAATGAGAGATTGGAGTTTCTACCCACAACAAAACATTTTATAAGAATTTAGAGATACCATAGAAATACATAAACACCCTAACAACAATTAAAATGAGGAAGGTCTCTATTGATTAATGATTTGAAGCTTTCCTGACGTTGGTTACTGCTGATAGTTTCACGGGTTAACAGGCAGGTCAAGTGGATGGTGTTGCTATGGGTTCTGTTATCTCCTGTCATTGGAGGAGCATAATATAAAATGAGAGATTGGAGTTTCTACCCCCAACAAAACATTTTATAAGAATTTAGAGATACCATAGAAATACATAAACACCCTAACAACAATTAAAATGAGGAAGGTCTCTATTGATTAATGATTTGAAGCTTTCCTGACGTTGGTTACTGCTGATAGTTTCACGGGTTAACAGGCAGGTCAAGTGGATGGTGTTGCTATGGGTTCTGTTATCTCCTGTCATTGGAGGAGCATAATATAAAATGAGAGATTGGAGTTTCTACCCCCAACAAAACATTTTATAAGAATTTAGAGATACCATAGAAATACATAAACACCCTAACAACAATTAAAATGAGGAAGGTATCTATTGATTAATGATTTGAAGCTTTCCTGACGTTGGTTACTGCTGATAGTTTCACGGGTTAACAGGCAGGTCAAGTGGATGGTGTTGCTATGGGTTCTGTTATCTCCTGTCATTGGAGGAGCATAATATAAAATGAGAGATTGGAGTTTCTACCCCCAACAAAACATTTTATAAGAATTTAGAGATACCATAGAAATACATAAACACCCTAACAACAATTAAAATGAGGAAGGTATCTATTGATTAATGATTTGAAGCTTTCCTGACGTTGGTTACTGCTGATAGTTTCACGGGTTAACAGGCAGGTCAAGTGGATGGTGTTGCTATGAGTTCTGTTATCTCCTGCTATAGCCAATTTCTACATGCAGAAATTTGAACATGTGGCAATCGAAACTGCACCCCTAGCTCCAACTCTGTTCTTTCTCTATGTAGATGATACGTTTGTGGTATGGCTACATGGAAAACATGCCCTGACAGCATTCCATGAATTTCTCAACAGCTTCCATCCTAACATCAAGTTTACCATGGAGACTGAACATCAGGATGGCTTACCCTTTTTGAACTTACTCATTTATAGAGGAAACAATGGCCACCTGAGCCACAAGGTGTATAGGAGGCCAACTCACACCAATTAATACCTTAATAGCACCAGTTGTCATCACCTGGCGCAGAAGCAAACAGTACTCTCGACACTCATACGAGTGATTGCCATCTCTGATCTTGAAAATCTACCACAAGAAATACAACACCTTCGCACAGTTTTTAGGCAGAATCAATACACTAACCAGGTAATTAACAGAACTTTCAACAAAATGTGCTCTAAACGCAACTGTGAACCCAACACAAAGAAAGAACATGCAGGCTTAGCAGTCATTCCTTATTGTGACACCCTGTCAGGGAAAATTGGGAGATTACTCACAAAGTATGCAATAAAAATCATGTTCAAACCCCCGGCAAAAATAAAACAGTTTTTAGGTTCTGCTAAAGATGATTTGTGTCTATGTGCACCAGGCATTTATGAAATCCCATGCAGCTGCAGCAAAGTTTATATAGGACAGAGTGGCAGAACTGTAGAAGATTGCACCAAAGAACTTCAACTTTGTATTAGACTAGGTTACCGAGAAATATAGGCAGTGGCTGAACACGCATATAATACAGATCATAAAATCAACTTTGCCTCTACAAAAATGCTAGAAAAGTCTGCAAAGTACAATGACAGGTTGATTAAAGAAGCTCTATACACTAGAGCTAATAGAAACTTCTTGAATAGGGATGAAGGCTTTCAAATCAGTAAAGCATGGATGCCAGTTACTCAGCATGTCTTTCCGCCACAGCACAAGTAAGCCTCAGCAGTCACCTGATTGGTTCCCCTCCTTCTTGGCCTTCTCTGTGGCACTTTTGTCTCCATTGGCTGGAGCTCAACCAATGGGAAGAAAGTAGGCGGACCTTCTCCACTGTTGGCAAGGAAATATATTGCGACATCAGTAGTATAGCTTCAATTCCCCTGAGGATGACGGCAGAGTTGGTCACTGAAAGCTTTTTAAAAAAGATTTTAAAGGACAGTTACCCAAATTTTAACTTGATTGTTAGCCTGAGAAACTATCATCAGTCTCTTATTGAGTTGTGCATGGATTCCCACCTTGACCAGACATCCTTCACTGCAAGCAGAAGAGCAATACCGGCAAAACCTTTTCCCTCACAGTCTGTCCCCCCTGCCACCAACTTTGTCTCATCTCAAACAACCTTGAAGTTTCCAGAAGGATCAGTTTATATTGAAGTATGCAAGGTCTTGCAGCAGTATTCAGTACCTCTAAAGATGTTCATCACAGTATTAGATGAAAAGTTGGGTTTTAAAATAAATCAATTGGACCAAATCATCAAAGCCTGCAAGATGAACATACTATTACAGACACCTATGGAAAAGCGCACACTATTAAAATGCTCATCTTATGAGCTCTTTATACTAATAAGGATGATGAATCATGAACAGAAGCCAAGACCATCCATCCTAAATAACATTTTTTTAAGTTTTCATCAGGAATGGAAATGCAGAGGAGTCACCCTGCACTCTTGCCTGGAATCTTTCCTTTCATAATTATCATTTAATTTAACTTGTCACAGTGTCCACCACCTGTGATGCTGTAGGGTGTTATACTGCATACTAAATGACTGAAGCCATGACTCTCCCATCCTTGTCAATCTCCATTTCAATGACCAGTTGCATTGTGTTACTTATTTCTTGCTCTGTTGAAGAAAATGAGTGTAGTTATTTTGCCTTCTACTTCTCCAATTCCCTCCACATTAGCCTGGTGTAAAATCCTGTCAGAAAATGGGATGGCATAAGAATGTCATTGTTGGCTGTGATTTGTGTGTTTAGGGTGGCTTTGATGCTTATCAACATGGTGTGCCTTTTTTCTTCAATTAAGCTGGTCATAAGACATTCCTTAGACATTGATTGGTCCTATCTGCCATTGTTTCCTTTAAGCCAACTGAGGGAATTAAACTTTCATTGGATTCTATTATTTGTAAAATAATAAAGTTTTTCCACAGCTTTTCGATTTGACTGCACAAAAGGTGAACACATTATTTGAATGAACAGTCTATAACCTAAAAGTCACTTATTTAGTCAGGAATTTATATGTTGGTAGTTCTAAATGAAGCACTGACGTAATACCACAACCACCTAATGTGATGGCTACCTTAACTTTCAATGGAGGGATGAAATTAGTTCACATGACAGCAAATGTCATGTGCAAGAACTTTATTTAGCAGCAGAGCTTTATGCTTCCTGGAATCCACAATCATGGGCTGTTTGATATCTGTGAAATATTTTCTTAATGGTATCTTAAGCATGTAATATCCCAAAGTTACTTCTGACTTCAGTTTGGACTATACAGACTTAAGGTGATAGAGTCTGATATGGGTTGCATGACCATTAACTGTGTGAAATGATGAGATTCATCTTTTAGTAATGGGTGTTATGAACTAAAATTTAGTTCACTGAAAGACTGGAGGTGTTACTTCTGAGTACCTATAAGAGTATTCATTCAAAGAGAATTGTTGGTAAGAAAAAGAGGTGTTGATAATTCTCATCGGTTTTTTGCACCCCTATAGTTATCCATTAATGAACCACACTGGTCAAAGTTTCAATGTGCTTATCATTCTGCAGGTCAGCAAGTTAACAGTTGGAATCTAAATAGTGATGTCCTGTGGTACTGTAAGTTGAGGAGTGTGACCTTTGTTGCTTCCTAAGCCTGTGATCTTCACTGCATATGTGTGAATAATCTGTGGCATCCGGACTGCAAAACACAAACGTAGTTAGCATATTAAACGGGACTGAAACACAAAACTGAATATTTCATTTGCCACATTAGTTGATTTGTCATCAAGAATAGATAGCAACGCAGGCAGTTTCACCATCCTAAGGTGAGTTATTCTCATGTTACTTGCTGTTGTTGGTTTGACACGTGACGTCATGAACCCCACAAGACAAGAAGTGGTTTTAAATGACTAACCAGGTGCACGTGTTATTACCTAATTGGAGATAAACAGCAGTCCAACATCTGCTTTGAAAATGAGTGAACATAGTTTTCTGTCCTTATCAGTTTGAACCAAAAAAGTGTGTTTTTTGAAGATTTAAACCATTCTGATAGTGATTCCAAGACAGTGTGAACACCAAAAACTGTGCTGGTTACGTCCATTGGTATAAGTGTGAGGAATGTATACCAATGATTAATGAAGAAAGTGTGTGTTGTTCGGACTATGAAAACAGAAAATTGGTGAAAGGTGATTTTGTCTGTATCACAAAGCATCGTAATTTCCGCAAATTGGCCATAGATCCTGATGTTTTGAATATCGTTAGGCATGACTTAGCGTTAAAAAGAAAAAGTAGGGCTAAAAAGAAATTAAGAACTGCCGATATTCCTGCTACAAACAGTAAATAGATTGGATTAATTCTTGGACTGCTATTGGACACAGAAGAAGAGTTATCATACCATCATGTGTAGTGCTTGGTATTAGAAATGCATTTCCAGAACCCAGCAGTGTATGTAGGCTTCAAACTTCACTATTAAACACACAAATTACAAATGGTAAGTTTTAATTTCAACCGTTTATTATTATTGTTATTATTATTGTAGTTATTATTGTTGTTAATGTTATTGTAATTATTGTTACTATCATTACCATTATTATTATAATTTGAACTTGTACAACGTGTCTGTGACCAACCTTCTTATGTTGACTGAAAACATGAGAAATGCTTCAATCATAGCAACTCTAATGGAGTTTGAAGCTTGGTAGTGACAGATCAATTGCTGCATCTGGTAATGGATCCACACAATGTGCATTCGGAGACGTTCTTATTTCTCACATTATCACCATTTTCCATTCTTCATTAGATTCCTCATATTTATTTTTCATGATCCAAGACCCAGATGCATTGGAGTACTGAGTTTTGACACTAGTCTTCTTTTTATTTACATTGAAATTGTTATCAAGTGCTGCTATCGTGGATTTAAGTTGAAGGCCATTATATGAAAAATGAATTCTTTTTGGAGCATATCTGAGACCAAGACTGATAAACTTCCAAACTGCCAGTTATGTCAAATATGAGCCAAATCTTTTAAGTAGCTGCTATCCAAAATAATTGTCTTCAGAGCATCATAGGCATTTGATTCGCCTTTAATCCATAATTTATTTCTTTGGTCATGTCCTCATGTTTACAAAATTTCCATTCGTCATTTTCTGGCCATTTATGTTCACTTTTTATATGGTAAATTGATGTGAATTTTTCAATCAATATGGCATCATTCTCACTACAATTTTGTACAGCCCAGCACAAATGGTTATTTATACTGGCTTTCCATGTCATCAGCTTCTACCATTTTAATTCTTTTCATTAGACTTTTAGACAAATGTCATATGTCAAATTCATGTTTTACTTCTGGATACTGACCTTAACAGGTACCTTACGCTTTGTTTGTTGTGAGAAAACTTCAACTCTACACATTTCCTGTTTGACGAACCTAGTCTTGTTGTTGCAAGCAGGCTTTTCCAAATTGCTTTTCACCACATCTCTTTGAACAAGTTCAGAGTCAACAATTTTGTTGGAATTTAAATCCATGACAGAATACACTGAATATTTGGCCGAAAATCCTGGGGAGTCAATTGCCCTTCCCCTGCCAACCATATAGGTATACCACAGCCTTTTAATGAATTCAAGTTTCTTTCTCTTTCTTGAACCCCAAAAAGCTCTGATAACTAGTGATGCCATATTTCAAATGGTTTTATTGAATGAAGGCCTAGAAAACATTGCCAAATCCAGTGATTTGTAGGAGTTAAATTGCTAAAATGATATATCAGATAATAAAGAATTATCAGAATCCTTTTGATTCTGATGAAGACCATGGAGTCTACAATGGCCGAAAGCTCAATGTTTTTAAACCTCACACGGCTGATCACCCGTGAAGCCTTGATTAATAACGCTTGCCGTGATAGCTTTAAGTCTTACAATTATAAAGAACTTGCTATTAAACTACTTCCTTCTGGTTTCCTTCCTGATAAATTGTGTGAGTTTCAAGTGAACATATTACTGCAATAACACATTTTAATGCACAGCAATGTCCCTTTAATGTAATTAGAAATTGTTTTGACTTCATTTCTACATAAAACACATACTTTGAAAAGCAAAAGTAGAGATGTCCAAACAACAATAAAATATTCTGCTATTCTGTTGTAGCTTCATTTCCATGTATAGTGAAACCACCACCACCTTCTTCTTCTTCTTCTTCTTCTTCTTCTTCCTTCTTCTTCTTCTTCTTCTTCTTCTTCTTCTTCTTCTTCTTCTTCTTCTCCTTCTTCTCCTTCTCCTCCTCCTCCTCCTCCTCCTCCTCCTCCTCCTCCTTCTTCTTCTTCTTCTCCTCCTCCTTCTCCTTCTTCTTCTTCTTCTTCTTCTTCTTCTTCTTCTTCTTCTTCTTCTTCTTCTCCTCCTTCTTCTTCTTCTCCTCCTCCTTCTCCTTCTTCTCCTTCTTCTTCTCCTTCTTCTCCTTCTTCTTCTCCTCCTCCTCCTGCTCCTTCCTGCTGCTTCTTGCTTCTCCTCCTGCTTGTTCTTGTTCTTCTTCTCCCCCTCCTCCCACTTCTTCTGCTTCTTCTCCCCCTCCCCTTCTTCTCATTCTCCTTCTTCTTCTTCTTCTTCTTCTTCTTCTTCGTCTAGTATTATTATTATTATTATTATTATTATTATTATTATTATTATTATTATTATTATTATTATTACTATTACGATTATTATTACTATTATTACTACTATTATTATTATTATTATTATTATTATTATTATTATTATTATTATTATTATTATTATTATTATTATTATTATTATTATTATCATCATCATCATCATTTATATCAAAATCTGCAGTATCAGGTCCCTAGAAATTTTCATTCAGCTTATCCTGATCTTCCTCATCATTGCTTGTTTTGTAGATATTTTCAGGTTCCGACAATATATATTTCCTTATGATTTCAGTACCTAGTTCACATTGTACCTCTGAATTCATGCTTTTTTTTATGACCTATTTTGAATTCTCTTTCACTACTTTTATCATCAGCTTCGTTGGCCAGTCTTATTACAAGTAAAACTATAACTCAGAAACAATGCTTTTAGGATTTCTAGCCCCATATTGTTCTGTTCTTTGTCGTTTGCTCTTGGATGAAGATGGTGAAGGATCAATTATCTTACTAGAACTTGATATCTGGAAAGTATCTTCATTTTTCCTTATTAGTAGGAATAGTTCCAGGTTTTAATAAAGATCCTCTGAAATTTTCATCCAGCTTAAGCTACTTTTTTAATAACTGTGTCTGTTCAAAATCTGTGTCCTTAAAATGGAAGGAACATAAATGAGTACTGGGACCAGGCAAAAAAAATATTTTCTTTTGCAAGGTGTTAGCCATATGCTATATCTTTTGGGAGATTTGTCCCTGTTTATAAATGAATGAAAATGAATTCTCATGTGTATTTTGCTTCTCACATTGCACCCATATGCACTACAGTGAGGTATTTTATTTTTTGCACAATATTATACTGTTTGTACAGTACTAAACTTACTCAGTAACGCCATCACCAAAACAGCACTATAAAGTACACTACTCTTGAACTCAGATATCAACTAAAACAACTTATCAAAATGTATTAGTGCACAAGCAGCAGTAATTGAGTTGTGAAATTCTACGTTCCTGCACGTCATGTATGAAGCTGATGACATATGAGGTGTTTATTATTTTACTTGCATAGCAATAATGGTAAAACCAATCTTACCAATGCATTTTAAAGGCCATTTAGGAAGAAACATGCTTTTGTGTGCAGTTCCCATTTAAGGTCTTGCTACCCATTATATTGAGTTGGTGATTCCACCAAGAAGGCGCTGAAGCAACTGGCTTGGGTACCATCCTCTTAAGTTCCTCTTTTTCCTATAGGATCTTTAATCTGAATTTACGTAGTAAAGTATTTGAAATTTGAGATCTTGGCATTACTTTTGCCTGGAAAAATAAAGATAGTCTTTCTTTGCTTCAAATGAGTACATGGATCACCATCTTATACCTTATACATACTGCTTTGCCCATAGCTCTGTTGTTTGGAATTGTTATTAAGCTACAGAGAGCTGAATGTCTTACCTAACTTCTTACCAATTTGACAGAAGGCAAATTTGCTTCAGTTTAATCACATTGTTCAACAGACAAGAATGGCACTATAACCCGAAAGGATCAAACAAATCAGATTAGAGCTAGTACATCTGAAGCAAAGTGTAGGCACAGTGGAGCTCCCCCGTAATCTAGACTTTAACTCATGGAAAAGATTGGAAGAAATCTCAGCCAAGCACACCTTTGAGCTATCACAGAAGAACAGAGAATGGAAAGTTAAGAAAACAGATTTTTACATAGCAAATCAAAGCATGGATATCATAGCTGAGAAACAATGATAAGGTTTTCCTGTGAACCACTGGATCCACAGCAGTTCTATATGTCTAAATTTGCAAGTGGTTCTGAAGAAATTCCTAGAGGTGAAATATTCACTATCTGACATTCCAGATTAATAAGCTGAACAAATAAGAACCAGGCAGTGTAAATTCATGCCTATGCTAAGACCCATGAGACAAATGAAAAGTACTGCTCTACCTCAAACACCAGAATGACTGTTAAAGTTGAATCAGGAAAACATGACAGTAGTGAGGAGTGTAATGGTGGGCACCATTTGTGCCAGTTGATGCTGAACATGATCTAATTTATCATTTGCCAAACAGTAGATTTTGAAATAATGACACTTTCATTGCCCATTACTGCTACAATGTTTATTTGCCGCAGTCAAGTGGAACAAAATTACATTATGCCAAGCCAAGTCATTACATCATTAAAGGTATAAACATTTCCCTTTTGTGAACATTACTCTCATCTAATTAGTAATGCTTCTAGATGATCCAAGAAGATTTGCTGAGCTGTCTTCGGAGGTGATGAATATGAGCACTGAGCACTAATAAGCAGAACAATTGTGTGTGTGGACAGAGTTCTAGGAGTTCTGACATCTAAGTGAATGCTCAATGAATGGGCATGTTCACATGCCTTTTTATTTCAATTAAACTTTGCCTCCCATTTAGTGCTTTCTGTCTTAATGCTGACACGTTATTTCGTGCCTTTGTAGTGGCCACAGCAAATGTTAATTAATTTTTATGTTTTCACTCCTGAACTTTACAACTGTTATGTTGGTAGTAGAACAAGTGAAAAGTGACTGTATGATTTAGCAGTGAGTGGTGGTGATGTATTTCCCTGTGCTGATCGAATTAAATGTAAAGTGTTTTATATAAAATATAAAAAAAGGTGAAAATTTGTATTGTAACAAATTAAGCCACAACAATTGGTGACTCCCAGGAAAAACAACCTTTGGTAGGAACGAGCTTAGAAGTGGACAAAGTGAGTATAAAAATACCACCATTTTGGATTGAAAAACCAGAAATATGGTTTTACCAAGCCGAAACACAGTTCACTATTAATGAAATAATGACAGAAGAGACAAAATTTAACTACCTAGTGTCATAGTTGGAACCAAAATACGTTGAAAATATTTGGGACATCGTCAAATCTGATCAAACAAATAAATATTCCCTGGCCAAAGAACACATTATAGCAATATTCAAAGAAAGTGAAGATAAACACATTAAGCGGTTGGTAACAGGTATAGAACTAAGGGACTTGAAACCGATCAGTTACTGCGTAAAATGCAGGCACTGGCTGGAGTAGATATTTCAAATAAAGTTCTCAGGACTTTGTGGTTGGAGAAATTACCTGATTCTATTAAAGGTATTTTAATAGTCAATGAAGAAGCTTTGGACAAATTAGCAGTAATGGCTGACAAGATTGTTGAAATGAATCCCCATTCTGAAGTGTATTCCACGAGTAGCAGTTCCAGTAACACCAAGGAGCAGTGGTCAAAAGATGCAGTGACAATGAGTGACGTAATGAACAAGATATCGACTTTGGAGAAACAGATTGCAGTGCTATCTACTGGACATCAGTCCTGGTCTCAACTGCAGTCCCAAACGTTGCAGTTTAAGTCGTCATGATTTGAGAAGA
The DNA here is from genome assembly GCA_030765045.1 of Tenodera sinensis. Taxonomy (NCBI): domain Eukaryota; kingdom Metazoa; phylum Arthropoda; class Insecta; order Mantodea; family Mantidae; genus Tenodera; species Tenodera sinensis. The sequence continues at coordinate 39,173,388 of CM060962.1, forward strand.
AGATATAACCCAAAAGGAAAGTACTGCTATTTCCACTTAAGATTCGGAAATGTGACCCTGCAAAGTGTACACAATCCTGTAGTTGGGAGAATCAGGAAAACTCCAACAAGCAGTAGATATAGCAGCAAGCTCTGCTGCACATACTGAAATTAATTGCCGCAAATACCAATTATTTGTCAAGGACAGAAAAATGGGTTTGTGCTATTTAATCGATAGTGGTGCCGATGTATTGATATTTCCCACACGGGCAAGTGATAAAGTCGACAATACGCACAATTTGTATGCTGCTAATGATAGTGAGATTGCTACATACAGTTTGAAAATATGTAACCTTGACTTAGGACTTTGGCGTCAGTTTGAGTGGCTGTTTGTCATTGCAAAAACAAATAAGGCTGATTTTTTTAATAAATTCAAGCTTTTAGTTGACATTAGTAACAGGTAGTTAATAGATGGTGTGACCCACCTTTCTGACGAAGGGGGACATCATAGCAATCACAGACGAGAAAGACATTAGCATGATGAGCAACATTCAAAATTTTCTCACCTATTGGCCCAGTATCCTGAAATCATGAAACCAAATCTAATGCTTGGTAGCATAAATCATGATGTAAAGCATTATATAAACACTAATGGTCCACCAGTATTTAGTGGAGCTCGCCTCTTAGATCCAAAACATTTAAAAATTGTCAAGCAAGAGTTTAAATTCATGTTGGACAATAATATAATCAGACCTTCCAAATCACAGTGGAGTAGTCCTCTCCATATGGTGACCAAGAAAGACAGTAATGTGCATCCTGGTGGTGATTATAGACAACTAAATGATAGAACAATTCCTGATCGATATCCTGTGCCAAGAATGGAGGATTTTCACTATATTCTAAAAAACAAGAGAATTTTCTCCAAAATCAATTTATTTAAAGCCTATTTCCAAATTCCAATTGCTGAGGAGGACAAACCAAAAACTGCTATAATAACGCCATTTGGTCTTAATGAATTTAGTGTGATGAGTTTTGGGTTGAGAAATGTGCCTTCCTTGTTTATTAATGAAGTATGTTCTGAACTTGATTTTGTATTCCCATATTTGGATGACATTTTAATTGCGTCTTCATCAAGCGAAGAACATGAACACCTTAAGCAGTTTTGAAATGACTGGTGAAATATGGGCTATGCATTAACGTGTCTAAATCTGTTTCTGTAGTTGAGTTGGGCTTTCTGGAATATTGGATAACTCCCAAAGGTTCAAAACCCTTACCAGAGAAAGCTCAGGCTGTATTAGATTATAAGGTACCAGAAAAGATCCATGAACTTTGGACTTCCTTGAATATAGTCAACTTCTACCGACCATATCTGAAAGATGCAGCTCAGACTCAGTCTGTTCTTCATGACTATCTCAAAGGTTCAAGAAAAATGACAACCGACCCATCCAGTGAACAGAAGAGGCTAAAGCAATATTTGAAAAGTGTAAGCAGGACATTGCAAACACAGCACTGCTGGCTTTTCCTGACCCTGACCTTCCACGAGTATTGTGTACGGATGCGTCTGATATTTCTGTTAGGTCAGTACTTCAACAGTATGAAAATAGCAATTGGAAACCCATAGCATTTTTCTCCAAAAAACTTAATGAAACACAAAAGAACCTATGATCGTGAACTTCCTGGGATTTTTTGTCTATAAAGAAATTTAAACATCTCTTAGAAGGACGAAGCTTTGTGATATTTATGGACCACAAGCCAATAACTTTTGCATTCAAACAATAGAACGAAAAGGCATATCTTAGACAACTAAGACAATTGCAGTGTATTTCTCAGTTCACTACAGACATTTGTCACATTAGCGGAAAGGATAATGTTGCTGATGCAATGTCAAGAATTGAAGAAATTGCAGTTATAGATTATGAAAGAATTGTTGAAGATCAAGTTGGAGATCCGGAACTACAACAGTTCTTAAAGGAAAGCAAGTCTTTGCAGTTTCAAGTTTAAAGTACACTTCCTACAGGTGCGACAATGTAGTGTGATGTTTCTATCTCATAAATTAGGCCTTTCATTCCTAGACCACATCGTTACAAAATTTTCCAGCAAATACACAATTTAGCCCACTTAGGACTAAGAACTACAGTGATGACATCTAAGTTTGTATGGCCAGATATTCGGCGGGATGTTCAGCGATGGACATTGTCATATATTGGCTGTCAGAGGAACAAGGTTATTTGTCACACAAAAACCCTTTTGGGCAAGTATGAAGAACCAGATGAACGATTCAGTGTAGTCCACATTGATATTATTGGGTCTCTGCCACCTTCAAACGGAATGACATACTGTCTGATTTGTATTGATAGATCTACTTCGTGGATGGAAGTAGTTCCTTTACCAAATATAACAGCCAAAACAGTGGCCAAACCCTTTTATGAGCAATGGATTGCTAGATTTGGAACTCTTGTCTTGTGTTATAACTGATTAAGGTGTCTAGTTTAAGTCAGAGTTGTTCAAAAGTCTTGCTAGATTGTGTGGTATTCAGTTACAACAGACTACACCATATCATCCTCAGTATAATGGCAAAATAGAGTAATTACACAGGACCTTAAAGTCAGCACTTCGAGCTCACAACTCAGTGCATTGGATCAACACATTACCTACTGTACTGCTGCGTTTACGTGGTGCACTGCAAGAGACTACTAACTCTTTAGTGGCACAAATGGTATATGGCCAGATGAATTTTTTGAGACATTGCCTTCTGGTAGTGACCCAGAGGCGTTTGCATCAAAGCTACAAGAGAAAATGTTAGTGAAACCATCCAATCCCAGGCACTCCAAAACATTACTTGTTTTCCTTCCCAAAGACCTCATGTCATGTTATATTTTTGTGAGACCCGACAGAGTTAAACGATCTCTGGAACCCTGTTACGATGGACCATATCCTGATGTACAGAGAAGTGAAAAATACTTTGCCCTCAGAATTAAAGGCAAAGTAGTCAATATATCGATGGATAGACTCAGACCAGCCTATCCGTTGTTGGGAATGGATGAGGAACCAGATGTGTGGAAGAAACAAGAAACACTGGCAGGTAACATTCCACAGGATAAATCAACATCCTGTAACACCACACCCAGTACCAAAACAAGATCAGGGAGAAAAGTGACTTTTCCACAACGGTTCAGGATTGAAGATTTAATGTAATGATTTTTTTTTTTAGATTCATGGACTTACATGTAATGTATGTCACATTTTTTTTATTTTTTTGTCACTGGTGGGGGAGTGATGTAGTGGACACAGTAAACGTTAGTTAATTTTTGTTTTCACTCCTGAACTTTACCAATGTTATGTTGGCAGTAGAACAAGTGAAAAGTGACTGTGTATGATTTAGCAGTGAGTGGTGGTGATGTATTTTCCTGTGCTGATCAAATAAAATGTAAAGTGTTTTATGTAAAATATAAATAAGGTGAACATTTGTATTGTAACGAATTAAGCCACACAACACCTTCACATGCCTATGTATTACTGCTGAAAGAATAAAAATTCTGAACTGGCTGTGCAGTGTTTTGCCTGTCTGCATACTTGGTGCTCGTTGCCTTCTGCTGCTATCATTGAAAGGCTTGAGTGAAACCATACAATGCTTTTAAAACTACTTTTAAAGGCTTTACTTACCAAACTTATGAAAGGATATGCTGAAACTGGCCACCATCCTTGTCCATACATTTTTGGCACCCCTTCAGTAAACTATCCATCACTCACCATAGTTCCACCTGCGGTACAGTATGTAGTAAAAGCAGGCGTTACACACACACACACGCTCGCTCACTCACTCTCTCGCTCTCTTACATGCGCGTGTAGTTCACGTTTTGGAATGCTGGCAATTTCCTGGTGGCAGATATTTTGTTTTAATTCTTCCAGGTTGTGTGGATTTGTCTTGTAGACTTTATGTTTTAAGTTGCCCCAGAGATAGAAATCGCTTATTGAAGCTCTGAGAAGCCTTTCTCGGCTAATGGCACACGACATGCAAAACACTGTGCAGCTTTCGGAACATTTTTATTCTCACGTTATAACTACCTGCAATGGCTGGCTAATTCTCAGAATCCCAACCTGTGTGCTGGTACTTACTAAGGCAAGTATGTTATGAAGAAACCTTTCTTTGTACTTTGCTAATGGTTGGCCCCAACCTGAGCCACTAATTGCTTCCCATCTACCAAAATATTAATCATTCCCTCTTTTCCAGTTCCAATTCTTAGACAAGATGTTCAGAATCAGAATCACACAAGAAACATACAGATTTATAGGTTGTATCAATAGTAGAAACTGTGTACATACGAGGGGATGTCAAAAAATAACCGGAATTGTTTTTTTACTGGAAAATGCTGCTCACTTTTATTCAAATTCCATTACACACCTTCAAAGTATTCTCCCACGGACACAATACAACGATTCCAGAGTTCAGTCCAATGTTCAAAACACTCCCTGAAGCCCCTCTTTGGTAGTCTGTTGAGTGCACCCAAAATTTTGTTTAGCTCTCGATCACTCTGAAAATGATGACCCAGAAGCTCTTTTATTTACTGCAGGATATAGGTGGAAGCCACATGGGGCTAGGTCCAGTGAATAAGGAGGATGTGGCATCACCTCAATGCCTAATTCAGTGATTGTTTCCCGAGTCTTGATGGCGCGATGAGCGGGGGCATTATCTTGATGAAGGATCCATCCCGTTTGTGCAAGATTTGGTCATTTTGTTGCAGTTTTCATCTTTAATGGCCCCTTCAATACCATACAATAGTAATTCGCAGTAACAGTACGTTGCTTATCCACCACATGATCGCAACATGACATCAATTGTGTTGACGATGTCTGTTTTCGAAGTAGACAGTCTTCCAGGATGTGGAGCATCCTGAAGGTCATTTTTACTCTCCCAAAATCTTTTATACCATTCAAGTACTTGAGTTTTTCCCATTGCTTGCACTTTGTAGGCTTGTTACAACATTTCCAATGTTTGTGATGCAGTTTTGACAAGAAGAACGTAAATTCTAATTGATGCGTGCTGCTGCAACTTGAGATCCATTTTGGGTACAGTAAACACAGCATCACACTTCTCCTGCTACCCTCCAACTGAGCACCCCCAGGCCAATGACGTGTATGCCATTTCGTCTCTCAAGGTCAGACCTCTCCGGTACTACCAACACTCATCTCGTGCGTGGATACTTTAAAATGCAAAAAGATAATTCCAGTTTTTTTTTACACCCCCTCGTATATACAGTTGCACAAGTTTACACAATGTTGTAATGACACACCAAGATATAGTGAGTGAGTGATTAGGGTTTAAGGGCCCGTCAACAGCTAGGTCATTAGAGCCCCTACACACACCAAGATATATGACAACATACCCAGCATTTGCTTCAGTAGCTGAGTAAAACCTTGGAAAAACCTCAACCACGTATCTTAGAACAGAATGTACAAAGAAATATTACAGTTTGTATAAATAAAGATTTTATAATAAATTTAATCAGAATCCTAAATCCAATAAAGAACAATCATGGTTTTGAAGGCAATTATCAGGCATCCTCTTGAGGTGAAGTGCATTCTTCAGGTAAAAACAAGACCCATGCAGCAGATAAGTTCATAAGATATATTAATATTTAAATTGTCCTATACAGTATTCAACTTATTCGTCTAGAGGGTAAAATTGATTTTTTATAAGAAACCTACATAGCACTACTTTATATTTGTTTATAAAGGTTATGCTTTTCAAGTACCCTGGTAAATAGTTATAATTTTAAGCTGTTATACGTGAAAGATATTTCAAATAGTTTGATTTTGTGGGTGATAGTGTGTAATTTGTCCTTATTCCGTGTATTATGTCTGTATTTCCCCATTTGTGGCATAATGTGATGTGTTTGCTTTGGTATAAGTTAACAATCCTTTTATATACAAACAAGGCAAGGTCAAGATATTCAAGCTGTGAAAGTTTTCTCTACAACTTTGTTTTGGAAATACCAACTAGGATTCTTATTGCTCTTTTTAGAAGTTTATTATCTTACCATTTATAGCATTTCCCCATAATGGTAATTTATATAGCAGTAAAGAGTGAAAATAAGCAAAATAACAAGCTTTTAGCACATTAGCTGATACACAAGAAGATACTTGAAGTTTTAAATAACAATTTTTATATACAAATAATCACATTTATGCAACCATATCTTATATGATCGTTGGCATTAAATATTCACTTTCCAATTATTATCATTATTAGTCTGTTTTACTATTTCTTATGAAACATTTGCATAGAAATTTATTTAGTTATTTACTATTGAATATTAATTATTATTGAGGTCCACTTATATTGTGCCATATGCCTCACTGATATAATCAGATCATGATCATATGCTTGGAGAACTATTTCAATGTTCCCATTAAAATTACTGCTATTAACATTTTAATTTCATCTGTATTACTGCAGTATTAATTGTTTAATCCTCAGGTATGATCGATTGTGTTTGGGTGGGTATACATACTACTGTGTGTAATAATATACAGACTATCAATTACTTCCAGTACCTAAAGTAACAAATAATACAATACGTACATGTATATGCAATTTACATCCCTTTAATGCTTTTGACTTTATACAATTTGTATGAGTTAATGGTCTCTAGCAACTTGCAATTAAAATTTTTTTGTTTAGTATGGCCTTTCTTAATTGCTCTTGAGCATTTGGCTGTTACGTTTTATTTCTTTTCGCTTTACCTTCTCATCTGATAGACATCTTTGTTTACTTTTATGTAATTGTCAGCTTCTTACTCATTTTTGGAGGTAACTTGTGTATTTATTTCTACCACTGATTTTATGTCTCTTCATATGGTAGCTGCTCTACACATGTTTCCACTTTTTATAAGTTATTTTTACATTGCTATTGCCCTATGAGATGTGTATTACCTTTATTTTATGTCTGCAGTTAATATCCCATTCATCTCTTAAGTTTCACATTGTACTCATTCTTAATTCTAAATTTGGTTATTTATCATTTAGATAATATCCACTTTGCATTACATTCTTTACAGTGATTCTCGCCTTTATTAGCACATTCAGTTCTAATTACTGTTTGATGCAAATTATGGATTTTCTTAAAATGACTTTAATAATGCCAAAAATATGGTGATTTTTAACAAATAATTAGTGACCGATTTCTGGCATGATTCATCACGTGTCCAGTGTTGTAACTTTCCCATATGGTTTCCTCACAGTGCATAGTGGTGATCTTGATACTTCAATAATTAGCTCATTTAAAATTCTCTGAATTTCTGCATAGCACAAAAAAAAAATCACAATAGTACAACATAGTCTTGACAATGTTCACAAAATTTTATTTGATGAGGTTGCAGTTTTACACCACAGTAATTCACATTACAATGGACTCGTAATGCAACTGGATTGTTTCTTGTGTTATATTATTGGCCCTATTCTGCCTATTGTCCATCTTGATCACTGTGAAATCTATGCCAATTTCATCATCTAAAATTGTTTCCTCAAATTATTTCTGGGCTGATTAAACTTCATAAATTTTGGTGAGGCATTATATCTATTATTGTTATAGTGATTACCGCTTCCATGCACATCATTTCTGAGTGCATTGCCTTGTGTGTTCATTGTGCATTCTTGTGTGCTTAATCTAAAGTTTTTTTGTGTGCATTGTGCCCAATTCCATTAAAATTTTGGGCCTGTGAATTCTCTCATCTTTTTGTCTCGTATTCAGGGGTTCCAAAGTTTCATCTATTGCACTAAGTCTTGTTACAATCAAATTATTTCTTATTATCTCAAGGTAGCATGGAGCAATAGGGACCACAAACTCTTCCTCTTTGATGGGAAGCTCTAACAATAGAGCTTCTTGTGTAAGCCTTAGAAAATAGTCTGATATCCCCCATTAGTCATGTTATATCTCCTATTGTTTATGCATTGGCTGAACCTGAAGTGAGTTGCTGCAGTTTTGTAGCATTTCCATAAATATGCCTTTGAATTGTTCATATGCTACTCTTTCTTTTAAAACCATTCTGGACCAGTTAAGGGATGTACCTCAAAGCCCTTTTTTTGACTACCATTAACTGAAATTGTTCCAGCATTCCTTTATATTCAGAATAGTTCTCTAGATCCATAATATAACATTTAGTGTTATTGCATGTGTTATTGAAAACTGGAACTACCAATTATGTCAGAAATTGAAATGAGCTAATTGATTATTGCAGAATTACACCAGAATATACAGGTTTAAATGTTTTAAAGATATATGAACATCTCTTACTGAATTACTGAGTACATTAAATACTGAATTTACATCATATAAAAAGTTACGTTGAGTGTTGTTAACACTTTGAAGCCCAGGTCCAAGTATAGCTTGGACCATGTTCATGTATCCCATGCTGGGGTATGTATTTCTAACGAAATTTAATGCAATTTCATGGCTGTAACTCAGGCTTGGACTATGTGGGAATAGCCAGGCATCTTTTATCTTCCAGCTGTCTTGAGTTGTGCTGCCATCTGTCATTGCTTTAGTAAACAATTAGCAAATATAAGAGAGTGGATAATATTAGCCACTCTCACACCATTTCCTTAGAAGGTGGTTAACTGTAATTTTTGGTGTGTGTAACTGCCAAAATGCAGCAGTTTCCTTGATTTCTGCGATCTGAAACTGACATTTTGGTTAGAATTAAAGAAGTACTGCAAAACTTCTTTACCGATGGAGAGCTTTTCGAGCTTTCAGACAAGGAATATCTGTAAATTTGATGTAAGCTGCTTTATGCAATTTTTTAAATCAAATTTTAATACCTTTTGCAAATTGAAAATAAAATGTTAATACAGTACTTATGATTATTTTCTTCTTTTTTTGAGAAATCCTCAAAAGACCATACTTTCAGAATATACTAAGATATTTTCATGTGGTGTAAATTTTCAGTAGTGGTTACAAACTTTGCATTTTCAACAATTATTTTGCTTACTATAACTATTTCATTATTCATTGTCTTCCGCAATTATTTATTTCTATGCTCTAAGGCTGCTTGAGTATCCCTCAATTGCACTTTATAACATTGCTTTCGCTACATTGTTTATGTATCAGGACTTCCACTTTACATTTGAGCTACATTTGCTTGATTTCTCTAATCTCTGCACTAGTATGGTAGGGGTGGGGTGACACTACCTTGCACTATTGCATGTAACCTCTGCTCTGATTACAAGTATTTCCTGTGCCATGTGGTTTTGGCTAACTTTTATTTTGTCTAAAACTGCCTGATGCCTGCTTAAATGACCTTTTTTTATTTATTGTACATATAACATCATGCTCCATTACATAGTAATATTACATGTTTTAGTTTTATTTTAGAAATGACTTAAAATGCTTATAACTAATTTCTGCTGCTGTTGTTCTAAATCACGGTTTATTTGGTCCCTGATTTCCAGAATTTCTCATTTTTTTGGCTAAGTACATTTTGAATGTTTTTTAGGCTGGGACATGCCTCCTGCATTCCATTGTAGAATTCTTAAAGTATTGGAATTGTTGTGATGAAATTTGCCTAAAGATGTCCCCACCCGGAGATCCGATTGGGGGACAGTTTTAACTCCGGAATGTTTATCTTTAGGACTCATATTCATGTATGTGGCTTTCATGTAACTGTTTTCTTAACGGGCACCAGTTTTACAATGTGGCAGTTACATCACCCGACTTAAACCCCCATTTTGCAAGGGGGACCACACCTATCGTTGGTCAACGGATCCATCGGACCTAGCCGGGAGGACTAAATAGATGATATTTAGATCCACCGACCTTCCCCTCATGTGCCTCTGAGGGACGCTGTTGTGCTGTGATAGGCCAGCACATATGTAAATGACATTTCCTCCATTTTAGATGAAACAGTTATACCGCTGAACTGGATTTAGCAATAGAACAATTACAGAACAAAAAATCTCCTGGACCTGACAAGATCCACCCAGAGTTTATTAAACACCTTGGCAGGAAAGGAAAAGAAATCCTACTTAAACTGTATAACACATGTTGGAGAATGACTGTACCTTCCGACTGGAAAAAAGCCATTATCATCCCGATTTTAAAGAAAAACAAACCCTCAAACAATATTAATAGTTTCAGACCAATATCTTTGACCAGTGTTATTGCAAAAGTGATGGAAAGAATGGTGGCATCTAGACTTAACTGGTTTCTAGAATATTACAACTTAATTAATAGTTCACAGACCGGCTTCAGACAGAATCATAGTACAAGTGAAAATGTACTCCTACTAAGCCAAGACATCAAGGAAGCTTTCAATAGAAAGGAGGATACCTTGACAGTATTCATTGATTTTAAATCAGCATATGACTCAGTCTGGAGAAATAAATTAGTTGAGAAGTTGCAATCAATAGGTGTGAAAAGTAACATGCTTAAGTGGATAACTCAGTTTATTTCACAAAGATTTTGTGCCACAAAATATAATACATACATTTCCAAATATAAACAAACACACCGAGGACTTCCACAAGGTGCTGTTCTGAGCACAACACTCTTTAACATATATATAAATGACCTTCCATCAATAATAAAAACTTTAGAAACCAAAATTGCTTTATTTGCTGACGATGTAGTCATTTGGACTTCAGGCTCTTCAAAAAAACCTGAATTAATTAAAGACAGAATAGAAACAGCCCTAAACAAAGTACATGAATGGAGCTCCAAAAACCTCATGACTATCAATGTGGAAAAAACAAATTATGAATTATTTACACTAAAATACAAACCAGTTAATGTTAGCATAAATTATAATGGTAAACCACTCAAAGCAGTTGATGATGCCAAATACTTAGGCATCACTTTCGACAGAAAGCTAAGTTGGAAAAAACATATAACAAACATCTCAGAAAAGGTTGAAAAGAAATTGCAAATCCTGAAAAGGTTAGCTGGTGCTAAATGGGGCTGCTCAAGGAGAGTCCTTAACACAACATACAAAATGTATATTAAACCAAACCTCTTGTACTGTTCTGAAGCTTTAATAACAGCAGCAAATGCTAACATCAATAAACTTGAACAAATACAAAATCAGGCTCTTCGCCTAATCACTGGAGCAGTTAAATCCACACCTATTGATGCCATGCTTGCCTTAACACGGACCCCATCAATAACAACAAAAATAGAAGAACAAGCATTGCTCCAACACGAGAAAATGTTACGACTGCCAAACTCTAAATGGACAGAAGAGAACCTCCCCCATTCAATCCTTAAAACTCATAGTAGTTTCCTAGAAAAGGTAACACAGATTAAATCCAAATTGAACATTCCTAACACCAGAGAAAATCTACTTATAAGAGAAAATCCATTGGAATTATTGCAACCTACCTTCAATTTGGAATTAATAGAGGAAATAAGTAAATCAGACACACCAAAAGAAATACAAAAACTTCTAGCTCTGGAAACAATCAATACTAGGTATCCCACAGAAGAATGGCTGCACATATATACTGATGGATCCTCGAAGGAAAACCTTACTGGAGCTGGAGTTACGTGTTCACATTTTTCCTTTTATCATTCTGTTGGCAGAGACACAACAAATTATGATGGAGAAATAGAGGCTATATACATTGCTCTCCGACAATTATTAAATCTTCCCTTAAATAAATTTAACAAGGCAGTAATTCTTTCAGATTCTAAAGCTGCAATTCAGGGAATATGTTCAAATACTACAAAGAAGTCAACAAAAATTAGAGAATGCTACAAAATGTTAACACAACTCCAAAAAGTTAATAAGACTGTTCATCTCCAATGGATTCCAGCACACTGTGGAGTCATGGGGAACGAAGCTGCAGACTCACTTGCAAAGAAAGGCACAACAATAAAACAAAAATCTAAATTCAATTTCTCATATTCCTCAATAAAACGCTTGATCATAAAAAATTTTTGTCATTCATATCTACAAGAAATAGAAACAAATGCCAAAGATAAAAAATGGATTACACTACTTTCCAATCCAGATATAATCCCCCAGAGACCAAGGAAAACAGCTGTTGCAGCCTTCCGACTATTGACAAATCATGACTGCTTAGCAAGTCATCTCTACAGAATAGGTATCTCAGCCTCACCAATATGTGTCCTGTGTAACGATCCAGCAGAAATGAATGAAGAACACTTGAAGACCTGTGAAGCATTAAGATCAGAAGAAACTACAGTTCAAAAGTATTGGAAAGCACGAATGCTAATGGCTTCATTGCCAGATGCAAGGCACTAGAAAACAACAACAACAACATTTTGAATGTCTATTTATTGCTGGCTAAGTTCTTCCTTCATTTCCTCTATCTGTTTACAAAATTCTTTTTTGATTTCTCTTTCTATTTACCAAGTTACTCTTTAATTTGTGCCATTAATAGGCTTAACATAGTTGCAATCCCTGTATTGGCTTGTTCTATTTATTTATACTGTTTGATACATTTACATTGCTTATCTCTACATTATTTTGCTTATCCTATATTTTACCTATATCTGTATGATTTACTGAATTACTGGCATTTTATGAATGTTTATGAGTGGTTCTGACTCAGTACAGTAACATCAATTTTAATAATTCCACAGTAAAGGTCTATTTTTATGGAAATTCGTGGCATTTAACAAGTTTTACTCATTATTGCCACCTTTATCATTTCAATTAATACTTGTTGACTGACATTTCTGGGCCTTCTTGGTAATCTAGTCACTTTGCCCTGTTGTCTGCTAACACCATGTGATCAGATTTTGTAACAAAGATTGTTCCATCACATAGAAGCATTGTTACTTATTTGAAAACTTTCTCAATCACATCAGATTTGCTCACCCTTGCTCTCTCTTCCCATCCCTCTAACCCTCACCACCCCTATTTCTTCTCTCCATATCCCATCACCCCCTCTTTCTCTAACCCTAGCTTTCCTCCCTCCCTTCCTCCTTCCATCCTCTCTCCTTACCCCTTCCTCTTAGAGAAAATACTATAATGAATCATATCTATAGAGGAAACAGCTTATTGGAATACTCCAAAAACCAACTGTGACATTTTTCCCCCATTATGGCACATTCTGGTTATATCTGGTGTACCCCGCCTCAGTAGTGTGATGGTTAGCATGTCTGCCTCACTTTTAAGAGGTCACAAGTTCGAATCTTGCTTAGGGTAAGTTATCTGGGTAAGGTTTCTTTCCGAGGTTTTCCCTTACTCTGAGAAGATGAATGTCGGGTAACTTAAAGCTCCCTGGACCTCGGGCTCATTTGAGCATCATTTCACCCATTTCAGTCATTCACCGTTCAATATGACATCACATTGGAGGACGTTAATTAAAAAAAAAAAAATCTGGTGGTATTCCATCTGTTAGGTTGCATTCATACCGCCAACTTCATAAAGTGTAACCATGATAAAGCTACGGCCATGGTTGGTGTTATTGCATTTGTTATGTTGGCACAGAAGCCCTTATTTTTTAACCCATTGCAGAGAAGTCAACCGATAGATGTTAAAAGAAGATTCTGTTTGGACACTATTAATTAATTAATTAATCTTGGATGCCATTGTATTGCTCGTGTATGCGTGATTTTGTCTTGAATTGTTTTAGAGCGTTATATGCAGTTGTAGTTACTATTGTTGTTTTATGCAATTATATGTGCATTAAATATATATTACGAATAAATTCATAGGTAAGTAAATTAATAACACTAAACAATACTTACTTTAGAATTTCCCGGAACATGTTTTGGAGGCCCATTTTCCTCCATTGTCAACCTGACATCGACTGGTTCTGTGTGGTATAGTTGGCAATGTTTTTTCTGAGGTCTCCTCTGGTGGTGGTTTAAGGAACTTGCTGAACATATCTTTCTGTGGGAATTAAATACTGTTTCTATTTTTCAAAATGAAGATTTGTTCCCACATGTACAGCTTTTTTTTTTCCTGTTGTGTGTTTGAGAAGTTTTGGTTCTGGATTTATGTTGTGATTTTTTGTCCAAAAGCGGGTGGCAACTGCTGATTTGTCTGTTTGTTTTTATGTTTCTGAAGTTTCATTGGATCTTGTTTCCAAATTTCTTTTGGTTTTTCCTATAAGTTAATTAGTTTACTGTTTGAACTTAGTGGATCTTTTATGGAGTAATGGTGACTGGAGCTAGCTTATTCCATAAAAAATCTAAGTTCAAACATCAAAGATGCCATCCCACCTAATAAAAAATTTGGTATATACCAAATTGGAACATAGTGACAGTAATCAAGTTTATGTAGGAAAAACCAAAAGAAATTTGGAAACAAGACACAAGGAACACTTCAGAAACATAAAAAAACAAACAGCTAGACAAATCAGGTATTGCCACCCACTTTTGGACAAAAAATTACAACATAAATCCAGAACCAAAACTTCTCAAACACATAACGGGAAAACAAGAGCTGTTCACATGGGAACAAATCTTCATTTTGAAAAATAGAAACACAGGATTCAATTTCAACATCCCCCAGAAATATATGTTTAGCAAGTTTCTTGAACTACTACCAGAGGAGATCTCAGTAAAAATATTGCCAGCCATGCCACAGAGAACTGTCGATGTCCGGTTGATAATGGAGGAAAATGGGCCTCCAAAACATGCTTAGGGAAATTCTAAAGTAAGTGTTGTTTAATGTTATTGACTTACCTTCGAATTTAATTGATTACAACAACACTGTTTTCAACACTTCCAAGAAAGAAGAGATTTTACAATATTTATCATTCAGAAGTGATTTTATCCAAAAGTGTTACTGCAGAACAAGATTTGCCAAAGGTGAGTAGGTTCGTCAGTATTGTGTAGTAACAATGTTCAAGCATTATTATCGTCATTTTGAAAGCATGTTACTTTAACCCTGTGATATTCAAGGTTAGAAATAATGCTTTTATTATGTAGGTTGGATGCTGCTTTTTGTGTAATGTCCTCTGCAGTTTAGTGTAATGTCGGCCATATTGAATTCCTGGAAACTGTCGATAAGCTGTTTCCCCTATACCCATGTCTGCTACAGAAATGGAGTGTTAGTAAAACTGAGTCCTAATTAAAAATCCAAGCTGCAATTAAATTGTAAGCATACTATTTGAGTATTATATTTAATAAAAGTTAGAAAAAGGAATATATAGATTGTTTACTCTTACTGCACAGCAGTATTTTGTGTCTTTATGAATCTCTTTGTTATAATATTTGTGTCTAATATGAGGGATATGTGTTTCCTTAACACTTACGAATTTTATATATATCTTTCTTTTTTTTTTTTTTTTTTTTAATTTTTTTATTTCAGATGGTGGTTCTGAGTTATCCAACAAAGATTTGTCAGATTTAGCATTACTGCCTCTTACAAAACTATCTCCCAGATCACACAGTAATTCTGAATGCAGTACTGGTGACCTCCCAAATAAACGGATTCATCAGATTTCTGAAAACAGTGATGGCAGCTCAGATAGTAGCGGAGAATATTTTTCCAATCAAGAGGTAATGATGCTTACAAATATTAGTAACTCTAAAGCAAAGTTACATGATATCTAATGAGAAATAATGTACTTTGATAAAGCCAAAGGTAGGACAGTTATATTCCTGCAGTTTCATTGCACTGTTTATTCTTGTATAATATAAGGTACAAATAATTACTGATTCATGATTATTAATAAAAGTTTAGATCTTCAATTATCGTTGTACTGTAACATATTTTTGTCATTAGTGATCCTGTAGCACTTATTTTAGTACCAGTTGATAAGGGTAAGTATCTTGTGTAAATTCATGCATAGAGTTGGAAATGTGTGGTAAAACTGCTCTCTTTGTGCACAGCTTGCAGCATCATGAGTTGTTACCTCTGGACAAGCAGCAACAATACATCTTAAAGATGTTAACAATTTAACAGGCTTTGTGCAATAGGCTGTTTCTTTTAAATCTGTTGATAGAAGAGGTGTAAGAGGGCCAGGCCATTTACAAACCATTTTCTAGGTCCTTAAGTGCCTTTATCTCCTAATCATCAGTCATTATATCATGTAAGTGATGATGTGTTGCAGGCTGCAGTGTATGTTAACTAAAGGTTCATCTGTCGGACATGAGAGCAGGAACCCAAATTCTCTCAAACCCTATGAGAGAGAGAGAGAGAGAGAGAGAGAGTAGGAGGGGATGAGGAAGCAGAGCAGGAGCTTTGAAAATACATAGCTATACCAAAGCTTGTCTTCTTGAAACAGAGCAGGAACATCTCCCATACTCCAGTCATCATTAGGCCCCATCCAGTATATATGCTGTTTCTATGTTTTCAGCTTGGCACTGGAGGATTATTCCAGCACAGAGGATGATTCTATTGCTATTGCAAATATACGAGGGTCACTACAAAAGTTTGGAGATACATATAAACTAAGCTTGATCAATTTAAACGGATTGTACCATTGTATAGCCACATGTGTCAGTTTGTATCCCTCCCCACCCCTCACAGTCTGCAGTGCAAGGTTAATTACCTCTAGTATGGTGACAGTTGGTTGCTGGAATGTTGGTGCAAAGAGAGCACTTTCGTGTAATGATTTTATACAACTTTAAAATCAGTTTAAATGAGACCCAAAGTCTTTAGCGCTTGCATCAGGCTTTTGAGGATGTTGCTCCTTCCCTTGCCATAGTTCTTCCGTGGTTTCAAGGATTTAAAAGAAGCCAAACTTCATTAAAAGATGAGCATAGGCGTGGTCATCCATCTACAGTTTTGATTGAAGGAAACATAGCTTCTGTGAAAAGAATGCTCTGCAAAAACAATCATATCACATTTAAGGAAATTGAGGCAGGTATGCAGATTGGATCATCAGCAGTTTCCAAAGTGTTGCATGACTATCTTTGTGTAAGGAAGGTGTCATCCCATTGGGTGCCTCACAATTTAACTGATCTGCAATGGTGGCCAGATTTGATGGAGGCGATTCTCAGCGGGTTGCTGACATTGTTACTGGTGATGAAATCTGGATTTACCAGTTTGACACAATGATCTAGCTGTCGACAGGCCCTTAAACCCCACTCACTCACCCACCCCATTTTGACCCAGAGACTGTTAGTCGACTATGTGGATCTTTCCAGGTGACAATCTTCCAACAAAAGTAAAGCGACCACACAGTATCAGGAAGATGATGTTGGCCACTTTCTTCTCTAAATCTCATCATGTGATTACCTTTCCTCTTGTAGAACAAAGGACAGTTACTGCGCACTGGTACACAAAAGTCTGCTTATCACAAGTTTTGAGAAGCTTCATGAACTGCGGCCAAAGATAAGATTGCGAGGAATTCTGCTCCATCATGACGTCTGCACACACAATCAATGCAGTGATACAGCTTCTGGAGCCTACACAGCTGAGGCTGATGACCCTGTTGCAGTGTACAAAAGTGAGCTTTTACACCTACATGAAAATGAGTGGCAGGAGTGCTTACAAAAGTGGTTTGAGAGAATGAGAAGCGCATAGAGTGTGGTGGTGAACACTTTGAAAAGCTCCATCAGTCAGAGTGATATTATCCAGTGTAGTTTTTGTGTATCTCAAAACTTTCATACTGACCCTCATAATCTTGCAATTGTTACACCAGGAAATTTGTTTCATCTAACGTTACCAACTTTCTGAATAATTGCTATTCATTGTTTGTTCACTCTACATAACTTTTAAAATAAGGGGTTGCCCATGATATTCACACCCAGGGTAAAAGCAGATATATATTATCTGTCAGTAGATAAAATTGAAGACTGTAGAACTTAAGTAAAGATACAAAACTTAAGCAGAATTAATTCCAGTCACACTCTCAGGGTACCTTAAAAGTGGATGTTCAATAGTTAAAAACTGGGAACTAGTTCAAAGCTTGTTTCAAAGCTGTTACAATTTTGTTGAGTCTACTTTGTTTCTTTTTTGCTCTTGTTCATAAACTTTCATTTCATTTGTCTCAATTCTTTATATTTTCCATATTTTGTCTACTTTTGTATGTATAAAACTTCCTAGAGAGAAATTAACCTTCACAGGTGCATGTTGTTTTCCCTTTAGTAATCACTGGTGGACAGTTTCTTGGGGTTATCCACACATCTTCACTGTTTGCCGGAGAACTGAGGGTTGGGATGGTGAGGTATTGATGGTGGTCGTAAGAGCATTTGAAGTTGAGGCTGTTGAGTACAAAGTTAGGAAACTTTTTGTGTATTTGCAAATTTGGGATTACGAGTACACAAGATGTTTATGATTTTTCTGCATGATGTGCAGTATTTCCATGTCTGCATTTGTTTTTACAGCTGTGATCTCCTGCAAGTATGTGCTCTGTGAAAACATGATTTATTCTTTACTTAATGCATGTCTTTTATTATTCATTACATATTATGCTGAACGATCTTTCTGGCCTATTTAGAAATTGGAGCAGATTTGGCATTTGAGTTTCTAGATCCCTGTTGTATTAGTTTATATTTGTTTGTGGTGACATGTTTTTTTGAGTATACTGTTTGTTTTGTATGCTGTTTTGCACTTGAGGTTTTTGAATGAGGGTGTTTTGGTTGTGGTAGCTGAGCAGTAATGAATGTTTTCTTCTTGTATACATTGTGGGTCGATGGTTTTCCTGTTTAGTTTCTCTACAGATTTGTTCAGTATTACACTTATTATTTCTGGTTTGGAACCATTTTCTTGATCCAGAAATTTGATGGTGTTTGGTTCATTGCTGCAGTCTGCTTTGTCCATTGGTATATTTATGAGCCTATGGAGCATTAAACAGAAGGGGGCACATATTACGAGAGGCATCTCAAAAGTAAGTTACACTATTTTTTTAAATCCGCATGGTAGGTGGGAAAAGTCCGGAAGTCCCAGGAAATATATGTATGGGTGTAGTAGTAGCACTGTAAAATTCCTAGGTGCCTAAGTTTTTTGCTTGGACATTAAAACGGCAGTAACAATGGAGACTCCACTTCTTACTACTGCCGATTGCAAAGTTCGTGCTGTAATCCATTTTTTGACGGGAAAAAATAAATGTGCGGCTGAAATTCATCGCTAGTTGTGCAGCATTTATGGAATAGGCGTTATGTCAAGACAAATAGTTTCTTGTTGGCGCCAATCGTTCATTGAAGGGAGAACAACATTACATGATGAGCAACGAAGCGGCCGACCCTCCACTTCCTGCGCTCCAGATATTGTTGGCGAGGTTCGAGCAGTCGTGAACACCAATCGGTGCCTTACACTTGGTGCAGTTTTGTTTGAAATTCCTCCTTATATTGAAATAAGCCATGCATCACTTCACAGGATTATTTCTGAGGATCTGTGTCTATCAAAAGTGAGTGCAAGAGGGTTCCTTGCGTGCTTTCAGAACAACACAAGGAGCAGAGAGTTGACGCTGCATTACACTTTTTGCAATTTTTTGAGGATGGGGAAATGGTTTATTCGATGGAATAGTGACTGGGGATGAAACATGGATCCATCATTGGACACCCGAATCCAAAAGACAGAGTATGGTGTGGAAACGAAAGGATGAGGCAACATGAAAAAAGGCAAAAGTTGTTGCATCGGCTGGCAAAGTCATGGCAAGGTCATGGCAACGGTATTCTGGGATTCGAAGGGAGTATTGTTAATCGATTACCTGCCCCGTGGGACCATGATGACAGCTGCTCGCTATTGTGAGGGGCTGAGAAAACTCAGAAGGACGATTCAAAACAAAAGGAGGGGAAAGTTGAGCAAAACAGTTTTTCTGTTCCATGATAACGCTTGCCCACACGCTACTCGTGAAACTCAAGCCCTGTTTGAGTAGTTTCGATGGAATGTGTTTGGTCATCCACCTTATTCCCTGGCCTTGCACCAAGTGATTACCCACTTTTTCCCCAACATGTTGGGGGAAGGCACTTTGTAATTGATGAGGAACTGAAACAAGAAGTGGAAAGATGGCTAACGAGTTTTGCAGGAGAGTGGTTTGACACTGGGTTAAAAAACTGTTACCACGGTATCAAAACTGTATTGAAGTTTAAGGAAATTATGTGGAAAAATAGGTACTGAATGTAGCTTTCAAAATATACCCTTTTTAAAATACTTAAACGTTTCGTTATTTTTTTTAAAAAAATAGTGCAACTTACTTTTGAGATGTCCCTTGTAGTTTCATACAGTGTAGTTTGATGTGCTGTGTATGAGCTATTCCATCTCAAATCATCTGAAATAAGAATAAAATTTACCTTACATTTTTTAAACAAAACAAAGTGTTTGTGCTTTGAGACAAGCCTGATAGATTGCTTTATGCAAAGTCTTAAAATTCAAAACATAATAATTTTGCAATTAAAATTGTTCAAATATCTTCCCAAAAATCCCAGCTTCAAGCTATTCTAACTCTGAAACCTTTAAATCTGTTTATTTATTGAGCTCTGTTTTGATTAAAGTTCAATTTCATACTGATATGTCAACAAGTTCTTATTATTATTTAAGTAAATTCTGATTTTTTTCAAGTGTAGGCAGCATGAGCATTGCGAAGGACCCCCCTTGGAAATTAATGAACTTAATGGGAAATCGATTATTATTTTAATTCTAATGTAAAGAAAAATGTTTATTTAGCACACATTAATAGGGTTATCCGCAACAAATACTACAACTTTTGACAGCAAAATAATGAATTAATATTGTTTGACTGCAAACTTCCAGCATGCCCCCTGCCCCCCCAAAAAATTCTGCCGCTGCTCATGGTAGGCAGTATTGGATTGTGAAAAATAATTGTGTTGTATGTGGTAAGATTCTGTAGTTTAAACACAATCAAACATATTAGAGTTTCATTTTTGAGCCACTTTTTTACACTCGCCTTCACTACAAAATGTTAAAAATACTGTAACGTTTTTGAGATCATTCAACCTCATCTCAGCTGTTGTGTGACTGAAGCTCTCTTCCTCTTGCTTCTTCTCTCTCCTGTGATGGTCTTGTTGCCATCTGGTATCAGGGGTGCCAAGTTTTTACTCTTTATTCTGTACCTGGAATGTTTCCTTTCCAAAGTTCCTTTTCCAATTGAGGAGCGTTTTTTTCAAAACTCGATAGATGCACAAAATGTGTTTCTGAGAAAAATGGTTTTTTCTATTTATTGGCAATACTAATTGGTTAGCACAGCAAATATATTAATCATTCAGTTCTCCTTCCTGACACTGTCTCATTGAATGTGAAAAGAAACAAATAGCATAGTTTAACAGGTGCAAATTTGGGGTTCGAAAATGCGGAGTTTTTTCAAAAGCCGATAGATGCTGATAAACTTTTCTGCGTGAGCGAGAAATTAAGACATGAAATTCGTTATTTTTGTCATTTATTGTTTTTGTTGCTTTTTATTTATGTATTTATTATTTTTTTTATTTATTTTCACCTCTTTACAATACATAATGTGCTATACAACCAACATATTAATGTTTATAATGTCACCGCGCCCGCCGCATCTAATTGCCGACAGCCGCAATTGTCACCCATCGCATTATTGTCGGCACTACCGCAAAGGAGCCGAAGGAAAGAGACAGAGAATGGCCGCATTGTTGGGGCGCTTGCCGAAAGAGAGAAAAGGATAGAGGCTACTGGAATCTTCTACTTTGTACTCCAGCGCAATAAGTGAACGTTCTTGAAGCTTCCAGAATAGTGCCTGGGAGATATAAATAGCGGTAAAGTGTGAGAAGAGTGAGACGTATGTGAAGCGTTGAGTAGTGCCGACGGAGAACAGTGAGACGTATGTGAAGCGTTGAGTAGTGCCGACGGAGAACAGTGAGACGTATGTGAAGCGTTGAGTAGTGCCGACGGAGAACAGTCAGACGTATGTGAAGGTTGAGTAGTCGTGCCGACGGAGACGGACAGACGATGTGGAGAGTTGTGCCGACGGAGAAGAGTTAGTCTTTTGTGTTACGAATTCGGAGCCGTGCTGTTGGAGAATCGGAAAAGACTTTCTTGTTGTTGCAACGAGTGTACAAAGTTACTGTTGACGGAAATAAAAGTGTTTCTTTATCTCGACTACATCTGTCTTCTTTACTTCACACACCAACCAAAAGTTACACTGGTGTCAGAAGTGGGATTCGTCGAATTGCTTCTAGTTTCGTTACTTCGTCGTTAGAAGTTGCAACGTTAGAACCAAGATGGAGGGAGATTCGGAAACCAGGATGATGGCAATGATGAAAGAATTATTCGCCGAGCTGAAAGAAATGAAGACGGCAAACGACAACCTCGCTGCCAAAATGGAAACGTTATACGACAACCTCGCTGCCGAGCTGAAAGAGATGAAGACGGCAAACGATAACCTCGCTGCCAAAATGGAAACGTCAAACGACAACCTCGCTGCCTAGCTGAAAGAGATGAAGATGGAACAACTCGGTGAACTGACTGGCGTGACGGAAGACGTGGAAGAACTCGGCGAAAAGGTGGTAGACCTCTGCCAGCACGTGGACGTCGTGGAGGACGACGGGGAACGTCTTGGCGCCCTGGTAGTAAGAGTTGACGAGAGCGTCAAAGTACTGGATGCCAGGGGCAGACGGAATAGCGCGGAGCCGGGGAGGGAGCACCTAGTGGCCGAGGCGACAGTTGCGCCCGTTTCAGATGATGTGAGGGAAGACGTGAAACAACTCGGCGAACTGATTGGCGTGACGGAAGACGTGGAACAACTCGGCGAACTGATTGGCGTGACGGAAGACGTGGAACAACTCGGCGAACTGATTGGCGTGACGGAAGACGTGAAACAACTCGGCGAACTGATTGGCGTGATGGAAGGCGTGGAACAACTCGGCGAACTGATTGGCGTGACGGAAGACGTGGAACAACTCGGCGAACTGATTGGCGTGACGGAAGACGTGGAACAACTCGGCGAACTGATTGGCGTGACGGAAGACGTGGAAGAACTCGGCGAAAAGGTGGAAGACCTCTGCCAGCATGTGGACGTCGTGGAGGACGACGGGGAACGTCTTGGCGCCCTGGTAGTAAGAGTTGACGAGAGCGTCAAAGTACTGGATGCCAGGGGCAGACGGAATAGCACGGACCCGGGGAGGGAGCACCTAGTGGCCGAGGCGACAGTTGCGCCCGTTTCAGATAACGAAAATGTACGTCTCGGGGAAGACAAAGGGACAGTTCAGGGGCGTCGTCGAGGATCCCCTGGAGGAGTGTGTCGGGTACGTAACCAACCAGGATATGACGTGGAGGACGATCAGCAGGGAAGCGCACAAGCAAACGAGCAACACCCAAGAACCGACTTGGCGTGTGACATGGGGGGACCGTCGGAGCCATCCAATCACCTGACGCATAGTGCCGTGAACAAAAGAATGGTGGACATCATCTTGGACGGCAGGATACAGGAGAGGCCGTGCCGAGCACGAGTGAACACGAGTGCAGCGGTGGACGCGACTCGCGCGGATGTGGCGGGGCTTGTTGCCGGACCCATCGGAAGCAAGGTGGCTGCGAAGGTGCGCCAGAGAGGTCGGCGGACATGGTACCCAGTGAGTCGTTTCCAAGTGCGCAGGATGGCCCGTCAACACACCAGGAAGAAGGGAAACTGGACGAGGGACCATCAAGACCGGCGGTACTGTTGCAGAATTTCGAAGCAGGATGGCATACATCGTCCTACCCAGACCAAGGGACACTATCCAACAGCGATACCTAGGATCGTGCCTCCTGGAGAAGAGGTTCGATGGGATAGTCCGCCGGGGCGCAAGGGAGATGCCGCAGTGATAGTGCTGGTCGGGACGACCAGCTCTGAGGAGGGAGCAGTGTCACTGCGCCCGCCGCATCTAATTGCCGACAGCCGCAATTGTCACCCATCGCATTATTGTCGGCACTACCGCAAAGGAGCCGAAGGAAAGAGACAGAGAATGGCCGCATTGTTGGGGCGCTTGCTGAAAGAGAGAAAAGGATAGAGGCTACTGGAATCTTCTACTTTGTACTCCAGCGCAATAAGTGAACGTTCTTGAAGCTTCCAGAATAGTGCCTGGGAGATATAAATAGCGGTAAAGTGTGAGAAGAGTGAGACGTATGTGAAGCGTTGAGTAGTGCCGACGGAGAACAGTGAGACGTATGTGAAGCGTTGAGTAGTGCCGACGGAGAACAGTGAGACGTATGTGAAGCGTTGAGTAGTGCCGACGGAGAACAGTCAGACGTATGTGAAGGTTGAGTAGTCGTGCCGACGGAGACGGACAGACGATGTGGAGAGTTGTGCCGACGGAGAAGAGTTAGTCTTTTGTGTTACGAATTCGGAGCCGTGCTGTTGGAGAATCGGAAAAGACTTTCTTGTTGTTGCAACGAGTGTACAAAGTTACTGTTGACGGAAATAAAAGTGTTTCTTTATCTCGACTACATCTGTCTTCTTTACTTCACACCCACCAAAGTCACAATAAGGATTATTTTATTAGTTATAAACTTGGAAACTAAGTACTGCTACATTCACAATAACATATATTTTGTTTTATTTATATAATAAACATATCAAATACACACAAAGAAATTTCAAACAATATGAATAAGTAAGCTTTCACCTTTATTAATGCTTGTGCAGTCTGTACATGGTTCTTAGTTTGTTTCTCTTCTCCACTTCTGCCTCTGTCATAATCTTCATCAGTCCCATTTTGCAGGTTGAGCATGTGTCAGTGTGTGGTGTACGGAATGAAAGTTTGAAGAAGTTGTAAAATATGTTTTTATATTTTGACAATGAGCAGACTGGTAGATTTCTTAATCTTCTTTCATTGCAGAAGTTGGTCCACATTTTTCTGATATTAAGTTCTGGAGGTAAATATCCTCTAATTGATTTTGCTCTTCCATAGTGGCTTTCTCTACATCTGTACTTCTTAATGTCTTGCTTTATAGTAGCAGTAACGCCCTTCTGTAACAGTCCTGTTGTTACCTCCTCTGGTTTCCTTTGGCGCATTCCCAGATAAGTGAAATTTTCTAGCCAGGAGAGATAATCTAACTTTTGGCACCCCTGTGATACCTTGGAAGCTTCAGTTTTAGGATTTCGTGGAGTGTACTCGAGACTATTTGAACATGTAATTGCTGGAGTATGAGTTTTCCTTGACTTGCATTTTGATTTCCTTTCCTTGTTTTTGTAATTCCTACCTCCTGTGCATTCTACGACTGGTACAGTTTCACAATCTGAGCTCCTGTCCATTGTGCATAGTATAGTGCAGTTCTCCAGCCAAGATTATTCTTCATCCTTCCCTGAGTCTGAAAGTATGAATGAAAGTGTGAATGTGTGTGCGAATTTGACGTATAAAAACCCCCAAAGACCAAAAAACCCAGTGTTAAACGAGTAACACCATTGCCAATAGGCAAGGTCGCCGATATGACCTCCTGCAGTTAAAGGCGGGATATAAATGGAACAAAAAGCTTGCAGAAATTAATGTGAAATCCAAGCGCACAACCTGAGTTCGCAGTTATTTCCAACAAAGCAGCAGTGTACAAAGCTTGCAGAAATGATGGAGAATTCCAAGAATCGCAAGAGTGAGATGGCAGTCAATGCCATCATGCATTTCATAGAATTGAGGCTGCTATACTTTGGATTATAAAATCATAAAATTGCATCTATCGACCTTTGCTTTAACTGAGCAAGTGCATACTATATATAACTCAATTTCGTAAAATTTTGCATCTATCGAGTTTTGAAAAAATGCTCCTCAATTATCATTCATTATGACTGTCACAGCCTGTGATGTAATGTGTAGTAGGAATGGGCGATAATGCTAATTTTCCCTCCAGGAATGAATATTCTCTTGAATTTGTGCATTAAGTGATTTAAAAAGGTGTCACTTTATTTAGTTTGTCATTAGCATTCTCAGGAGAATCAACTGTAAAATGTAAATACCTTGAAATTGCATTGAATCTCTTGTGTGGCATGGTAATAGCACAAAATGGGTGTTACTACATATTACATTTCTCTTTATCCAGTTATCTTGCTGAGGAGGTTTTCTATTTACTACTTCAAAATACACAAAGCCAAATGTGTTCTCAGTTCATCTCTGTGACTGGAAACTATGAGTGATAGTTGATTACTGTCATTCATGCTGTGAGCATTTTCTTGAAACTCACAGTATACACTCACCTGAAGCTATTAATAGTGAAGCAAATACAGTTCACCAATATTACAAATACTGTAGGGGCCACAGGCTTCACTTATCTTAAATATGTGGTGTAAGTTATATGAACTGAGACTGTAGTTTCATCAGGTCTTCCTGACATTTTCAAGGCAATATTTTGAATGCATCAGCTATCTTATTGTTCTTCACACAGTCAGCAGTCGAGATGTTACTTGCATTTAAGTACATCCAGTTTACGCTGGTTTTTTTTTTTTTTTTTTTTTTTTTTAAGGGGGGGGGGGGGCTGGGGTGGCAATCTAATGTCAGGTGACACTGAGTTTCAGTGATCCTGCTTTCAGAAAACAGAAATAGACCATAGATAACATATTCATAATTAAGACAATAATTGATAAATGCTTGGGCAAAAAAAGAAGGGTATATACATCTTTGCAGACTTAGAAAACGAGTTTGGCACAATAAACAGATGTTAGCCTGGAAATTAAGGGGAAAAGGAGTAACTGAGAGGTCCATAAAGCAATTAAATTTTGTATAAGATATGGATAAAACTATTATACAGGGTGGAAGTGAAATGATCTGTCAGACTTTAACAGCGAATTTCTCATGTTGTGAATAACAAGAAAGTGTAATACCAAAATGCTGAAAACTTTATAGCTTTTTAGGAAAAGATATTTTTATCAAAAAAATGTATCACCACCTGGCTGAATTATTGATTGAAGGTTCTTGATTTATGGCTATATTCATAGAAAATTGAATAAACGACAACCTTTTCCTTTGGCATATTTCAACAGATTCAACAGTTTTTGTGTAAATTAAATTTAAAAATTATTATTTATTTATGGCTTGAGAATTTAATGCCGTTCTGGCAGTTTGTCACAATAGCTCAGTGGTTAGAGCGTCCGCCCGGTAAGTGGAAGGTCTGTGGTTCAAATCCCAGTTGTGGCATTGAATTTTTAAGTTCCAGTTCTACCTCTTAAATTTAAAAAGCTCACAATTTGTGTTCTTCTTAATTCTGGTACAAGTGGCAACATTGCATCACCTGTGTTTACTTTCTTCACATATTGGTGTAAATTGCGCGTAGTGTTTACTTAATCCCATGCAATTGTTTTTTTGTCGAAGCCACAAAAGATGTGAAGCTGAACTACAGGTATTGAATACTTGCTCTAACCCCGTATTTTGAATTAATCCCAGTGTTACTGCATACTTGTTACTGCTAATAAATGTTAGTCATTAAAAGTATGGTCATTTTTAGTTTCTAAAGCTACCATGTAAATCAGGGGAAGACAACTTCGGGCCGTGTGACGTATTTAAGCGAAGAGCCAGCTTGTACAGTCGTGTGACGTCAGTCGAGAGCGGTGTATTGCTATGCTGCATAGATCAGCGGCGCTACTTGCACGAAACTGAATGAATATGAAAAATGTTATTTGGGCATGTTTAGGGAGAACCCTCTTCAGCCTAGTCTGAGGTTTTTTATTTGTAAGAATGTTCCTTAAACCAGATTTCTGAGGTTGTATGCCCTTGTTGCATGGATATTATGTATGTTTGGTTCTATGTATGTGTGCGAACAATTCTTTCTTTTATGAACCTTTCTAAGTCAAAATCCCAAAGCATATTGTCAGATCACAATCTAACATGCAGTCTTCGGTTACAAATGTGCCGTACATTACGCCCAAACATTGACAAACTAGTTAAAGAAAAGCGAAACAGCAAATGTCGGAAATGTCTACCTAATAGTTCTGTATAGCTCTCCTCTAGCTCAGGAAAAATAGCTATAATTTCTGTTCTATTTGCGTTATATGACTGTTCACATAAACTAGAATATATATGGCATAAAGCCGAAATGCAATTATTTATAATCTGTGTCTATTCTGTAATTGAAACAGTCAGCATTAAAATTACGATGTACCGTATGCCATTTCCTCTTTCCCGCTGTGACGTCACACGTTCAACTGGCCATGGATGGGAGCATGCGAGCTCAGTGAACTGACGTCACAGCAGCGATACCTGTCTTCCACTGATGTAAATAATGGTTAGTCCGTGACTGTGGAATTCATTTAGCGCGAACACCAGTGTCAAATTTGTTTACCTACATTTCTTGAAATATTTTGGTATCTTTTGCACATACTCAAGCACACAAATCTTGTCAGAAATTTTGTGTTGCAAATTTCACTAACTTGAGTACTGTAGCGCTCATAAGATTCTTGTTAAAACTTACTGCACTAATTGTTGGAAGCGAATGTGCTATAAACTTGTGCATCACGTTATACAAATTCCTTTTTTTAGATGTAGGTACGTGCTTGCATAAAGCACATTAATCCCATTTTAAATCAGGTATATCAAAAATTAAAGAGAATTACCGAGTCAAACGTATAAACAATTGCACATACATTTTGTTTAAACATGTTGCAGTGGAACGTAAATTTACATTATAAATTATGCTTTCCTAAAAGTTTAGCAATTACTAGTATCACATTCTTAAATTCAATACGGCATAACAGTACTACTAACACAAGAGGTGTTTCACACAAGAGTGACAATCTTTGGAATGTTCATTGCACATTGGGAATGTAAATATCCAATGTAGGTATAATCTAACCTCCAGCCATTAGCTGCCAGCCTCGACACCAATGCCTCATACATACGTCTTACAGACGATATGAAAACTGCATGTGTTCACCACATGTGTAAGTGTTAGAAACAAACTACCTTACTATTTATTGTGAACATGAATATCGTGTTAGGTCCCTACCATTCGGTAAATAAAGTGAATAAGGCAACTCGCTTTTCCCCAGCATGCATGTGCAGTAAGTAGACATGGACTTAGCATGTATTCGTTTCATTTCAAGTGAATTTATGCATTTCTGGAAGATTAGAGCATATTTTTAATGTCTCTATCACATTTGTGACTGCCTAGTGAATGTAATACTGCAACTGCTGTCGGAAGTTAGCAAACAATTTTGCACGGCATTTAAAAGAAGAATCCAATTCCAAGTGAGGCCGTTATCTCATCATGGCATAAGCCCCTCAAACAGAGCAGGCCAGACATTCGAACCTTTAAACGTAACAAATAAAATATTTGTAATTATGCGGGTTGGCCACGTAGCGCAGTTGATAGAGTGCCTGTCTGATGTGCAAGGGGTCCTGGGTTCAATTGCCGGAAGGGGAGTAGGAATTTTTCTCCAGCCAGGATTATTTCTCATCGTTCCCTGAGTCTGGAAGTATAATGGCGGCACTGTGGCTGAGTGGTTAGACCGCTCGCCTACCACCTAGGCGGGACCTGCATGTGGTATTTGTGGTGGACGAAGCGGCATCTGGGCGAGTTTTCTCCAGTTTCCCCGCCATTCATTCCATCAATTGCTCCATTATCACCCTTCCAATCATCCACTTCGCCTGCATTTCATAGCATCCTCTTCCTCACTATCATACCTGGTGCTTGACTGACCACCTGCTTCCAGGTCTTCACTCTGTCTGGTCCAGAGGTCCCTCTGCTCCCCGACAGGCGTCTGACCTTAGGCATTGGCTTGTAAGTCCTAGGGAGTGTAAGTCCTACATAAGGGGAGGGTATTCAGGGAAAGAAAACAAAAGAGCAATTATGCGGAAATGTAAGATTTGAGGTAATGTTTTCATACGGGGCAATCGGTGATAACCTTACCTTTTCATATAATTATCTGATGTCTGGTGCAGTGCAACAAAACATCTGAATTCAGTACATGGCTAACATTATTTAAATGGTTGTTCTGCCAATAGAAGCTGAGTACCCGATCAACACATTGCACCACGTTGCCTCACACTCTCACTTTCAAAGGCGATTATCTATTTAACGGTGCATTTAATTAAAAAAAAGTTATTGGAATTTTTTGTTAGTTTACATACACTCTCTCACCTCTGACGGATTATTTCACTTCCACCCTATAGATGGCACAGCAAAGATGGGTATAAGATAGGTGTGATAACTGAGTACCATTTTATTCAATTTATTTATGGATGACATTCCAGAAAGAAGTGAGGAAAAAGATGCACATTGCCCAATAACAAGAAATAGAGATATCAGGATTACTATATGCAGATGACTTAATGACAGGAGCCATAACAGTGATCAGGTTAAAAAGAGCAATCAACAAAACACAAAATTGTGAAGAACAGAGAATAACAAATGTAAACAAATAAAAAATATCGGTGTGCATAAAAGGAGCAGAGCTAAGAAGGGATAAGTAATGGAATTTGGTAGGGAGAAAACTCAAGGTGGGGAGTTTCTGGGAGTAACGTTTAAAGAGCAATGGGAAATTGTTTTACAGAGCAAAGATGTTATACGCCACAGAAATTTGTGGGAGGGTGCAGAAATAAGTAATAGAGTAGAACACATAAATTATTTTTCAAAGAATTGTTAGGATTATTGAGAGCAGCACCAAGGGTAGTAGTATTATTAGAAATAAGGAAGACAAGGAGAAAAGAAAAGACTCATGAAATTCTGGTATAGAGGTATAAAGGTCCAGCAAAAAAGAGGAACATTTTAAGAATATGTATGGATCAATAAAAACAGAAAGGCAAATAAAGACTGTTGGTGGCATGAATTAGAAAAAAATGCTGGAACATAAGGAATGGGACTACATGGAAATTAGGAAAAAGAAATGAGGAAGGCTCTTGGGAAAAGGTAAGAGAAAGAATGGAGGACATAAAAGACGAGATATGGGGAAGTATAGAAAATTAAAAGTTTTTAAGCTTTTACAGGACCCTAAAAACGAATGGGGAAGGGAAGGGTAGGGTTTGTTGATAACTGAAGTACACAGGAGAGATAAAGAATGGCATGGATGAGAATTGGAGCTATATTTCTTATAGTCTAAGAGCAAGTGAAGCAGAGTGTGTGAATTATGTGAGGAGTGAAGAGAGTGTAGTACGCTATTTAGTGAAAGCGAGAAACTGGATCAATGGAGGTAAAAGGTATGGGAAGTTAAATGGGACAAAATGGAAGGTTTGTGGCAGTAGAAATGTTAAAAGGAAACAATTTTTAAGGAGGATTAAAAGTAATTGAGTCAGGACAGTAAGGGATAAGATCAGAAACAGATGCGAGTGAAGGGGGGAGGCTGGGGATTCACAGATTCAGATGGATAAGAGAATGGTGCAAAATGCTAGGGTGCCAAACATTCTGGGTGGTACAGTAGATACATACCAAATTTGTACATAGGATAAGGTAAAACAGACTGGTGTATATAATTGAAAACTAACCGGTAACTACTTGGTATCATACCAAGTTAATAGCTAACATATCATTAGAACTACAAGTTTGCAGTTCTCTTAAGTTTTCAATATATTCAACTAGGCACTCAACAGTTACTTTGGTAGCCACCTTGGCTCTGTGCATTTAAACACACTTATTTCTATGCTAAATAAAATTGTTATATGGCATATAACATATATATATGGCATATGTGTACCCAAATTTTAATAAATTGCTTTCTGTAAATGCAGGAATCATATTTGGCAACACAAGTATGCCTACTTCAGGAAATGTTTCCTGGAGCTTGCAGTATTGAGGTAAGACACTGTTTAGCAATTGCAGAAGGAGATGTTGCACGAGCAGCACAGCTGGTGCTGCACAGACAAGAAGCTGGCCAGAGCCTCACATCTAATGCTACAGTTTTGCAGGTAACTAATTACCCTATGCATAACAACATATTGATTTTAAATGTTACAAGTTAAAAAGAACTGCTTTATTAATAATGTAATGGTATGCTTGTGGTTATTTAGGCAATTATTTACAAATGAGACTTGGTTCAACTTTTCAAAGTCAACTTTATTAGCAAGTTAAAACTATTGAAAAGCCTATTCATGAATGACAATTTTGATGTTTTGAGTTGACTTTAGAAAGTTGATTTGGGAACCAAGCTCTTGTGCTCTTCTTTATCTGATTATCCTCCCCTTATGTAGAACTTACACCCCCGAGGACTTACAAGCCTGTGCCTAGGTTCAGATGCCTGTCAGGAAGCAGACGAATCTATGGACTGGACAGAGTGAAGACCTGGAAACGGGTGGTCAGCCAAGCACCAACATGAAAGTGAGGAAGAGGATGATATGAAATGCAGACAAAATGGATGATTTGAAAGGTGATGATGGAGCAATTGGTGGAATGAGCGGTGGGGGAAACAGGAGAACACCCACCCAGACACCGCTTCGTACACCATGAATACCACATGTGGGTCCCTGGAATTGAACCCGGGCCGCCTAGGTGGTAGATGAACACTCCAACTGCTCAACCACAGTGCTGCCTAAGCTCTAGTGTTGACTAATTCAATATTCATAATCATGACACTCTAGAGCAGGTGTCTCCAAACAGCAGTCCTTGATCCTATTGCGCACGTCCTGCACTGTTATTTACTCCGTCACATTGCACTCGACCCTCGGTGATATTTGTAAGTTATAATATTATTTATGAAATAAGTAATTCTGTTTGGAATAAGGTAAACTTGAAGGAACAGCACTGTTTCTATTTCTCACACATGTGTTTGCGAAAGTTTGTCATACTCAAAACATGGAGAAATCACATCCATTTCAAGAAATACCCAGCCTAGATTTTTATTTATGATCCTACCGACTGCGCATCAATTTGAGGTCTCCATCAATACCACACAGTAGCATTACTACTTTCAAAGGTGAGTGTGTGCCAAATGTTTTATCATCATTACATTTTGTAGAACTTTTAAGTTAGTTTCCAGTTTGCAGTTGTTTGCTCATATTGTAGTGTCAGTGTTAGTGAGAGGTTTGAAGAATATAATTAATTCTGTGATTCTTTATAAGCGATAATTATAGCTTCTAAAGTATAGCCACAAGAAAAGAAAAGTTTCAGGCGAAGGTAGGTCATTTCAAATGAACTGGACAAATCAGTACTTCTTTACTGAAGTAAATAAGAAAGCAGTGTGCTTAATATGCAGTGAAACAGTTTCAGTGTATTTAGTGACATTGCAATACCAAAGAGGCGTCCTCATATAAATTTGAGAGTCACTTTCGTGAGCACAAGGTATCAGAACTTAAAATTAAACTTTCAGGACAGCAGTTAATTTTTAAGAATGTGTTACTTCAAACTGTATCTCTAGTAAAAGCAAGTTATGCAGTAGTGGAAATTATTGCAAAAAAAATTTAAACCATTTTCAGATGGTGAGTTTGTTAAAGAATGTTTAGAGTGTTGCTGATATTATGTCCTGACAAAAAAGCAGTTTGCAAAATTAAGTTTGTCGCGACAGACTGTAACTGTAGCTCACTGAATTGACTAATTAGCATCCAATATAGAGAAAACTTTAAAATACTAAGTCACAAATTCCCAGTTCTATTCTCTGGCACATGATGAGAGTAGAGATGCTAGCGATACTAACCAATTAACAATTTTCTTAAGAGGAGTTGATAAAGATTTCATATCACAGAAGAATTAGCTGTTCTTGTCGCTCTTAAGGGCACCACTAAAGCCAATGATTTAATGGGGGTGTCACTGAAACAACATCAGTCAAACCAGATATTGGATGCCTTGTTCGTGAAAAGTAAGGCCAGGTGTTGCAGTGACAGATAAAATATCAATTCAATTATTTTAATATAAAAATTCTATTCAAATTTTGAACTAAAATTTATATTAAACATACAACGATTAATACTTTATTTATAACTTATATTATTCAATTTAGATTATGCATGAAAATATATATTTAATTTTAAGAATATCTTGACTAACATACGATTAATATTTTAATAAAAGCAACATATCAATATGTTAGCTATTTATTAAATAAATTGGTTTATCTAGAATTTTGATCCTATTTAATGCTGCAAAAAATTGAATCATTTGGCCCGCAAACCAGCTCACCTTAACTTACAGTGGCCCTTTTTCCAAAAACAATTGTACATGCCTGCTCTAGAGTAATAACTGTAGTTTTACTAAGAAAAATCCTCCTGACATGGTAGTGATAACTAGGGATGGTAGATTTTAAAATATGAAAATTTAAAAAAAAAAAAAATTGCATTTTAAAAATAAGATTAAAATGTTAGCATATCATAGCATATTTATGTTAGCATATACTTTTTTATGGTGGAAAATTAACTTCACATTTGGTTGATTCCCAGTGTTAAATGTTTGTTTTTATTACAAGAAATAAATGGAAGTTCAACCACATAGGACAAGGTCATTCATAAATGATCATTTCAGTCAATCACTTTGAAAGCATTCATGTCATGTGTATGTATGTCTAAACATATATTGAATATTGCCTCTTTCAGTTAATCTGAAATCACTGAAAGATTAACTGGAGCCACTACAATATTTCTATTCTTAAATATGTTTTGTCCGTCCATTGCATGAAATTATACTTGCTAAAGTGTATTCCCTTTCCACACAGAAAAGTGAAATTTAGTAGGCCTACTAGATATGCTTTAGCACACATGCATGCAAATTTTCACATCATTGTAACAAAAATTGTGGATTATAGTCATTTTCACAGATATCTCACCTTAAGAAACCAATTAACACTCCAAAATTGCAAGTTAGTCCATGGATTTACCTCTGGTGAATTAAGATGTAAAAAAAGCTTAGGCTTTCTAGGAATAATAAGCTCTGCAAGGTATTGCAGTGTAAATCATGAGTGAGCAGCATTATGCAGGAGAATTCATTTATGTTATGGGGAAAGCTATTCTGCCACATTTTCATGTGCATTTAATTGTTCTGCAGCAGCAGCACAAATTCCTTAGAAGATTTCTTTTTTTATTTTGCCATTCTATATTACCACAACTGATTTTATGGAGTGTAGAATTTAGAACTTGAAGAAAATACAAGAGTGAATCGTAAAGTAACACAACATTTTTTTTCTGTGTTGGTATTGTGGCTTCTATATTGAAATTTCAGCAAGAAATAGCTTGAAGCTTTCACTACAGATGCTATTTGTTTTTTTATGTGCAGCTCTAGCAAGTGAAGCGTGAACTATGCAACAACGATGGCATGCATCTTACTGTCATCAGCTTGTAAAGAGCAACAAAGTTTTTGTGGGCTAAAGAGCATAACCAGAGTGAAATTCACAGGGATAGGAGTGGCATGTATGGGGAAGACTGTAGGGATGGTGGCAATATCTTCACCTTATGCATTCTTCAAAGATGGCTGTGATAACCTTTGAGATTCACCATGTTCCAGAAGCCTGGTAACAGTTGCACCCCATAGAATGTCACAGCCATTGAGGCGGCAATTTTGAACAACCGTAAGATCCAACTGCAAACCGTATCTCAGCAGTTTAAGATTCCATATGTTGCAGTGTACGTTATTGTGCATTTCATAAAGTTAGTGCTCAGTGGATGCCTAAGAACATGACAGATGACCACAAGGGCCAGTGAATGATGATAAGCTTGAATCACTATTGCATTATGCTTCAGAAGGGCATGACTTTCTGAAAGGAATCATCATTGGTGATGAGCTGTGTGGGTACCACTACATGGAGTGGAAACATACTGCTTCCACAATAAACAAATAATTCAAAGTGACTCAATCTGCAAGTGCTTGTGACAGTGTTGTGGGAAATAAATGGCAGAATTGCCAGAATTTGCTGAACACAAGACCACTGTGAATGCTGCAGCCTACATTAAAACTTTGGTCGACTTGTATATTGTGCCCTTCATGATAAATGCTGCAACATATATGCTGAGGATGTGAAACCATGAGAATGTGCACCCCCATGTTGTTGCTTCTGTTCACAAGAAAATCAACAAATTTGGTTGAAAGGTGTCCCAGCGTCCACCATACAGTTCAGACCTTGCACCATGGAATTTTCATCTCTTTGGTCCCATGAAAAAATTTCTGGCTGGTCAATGCTTCGTGACAGATGCAGAAGTGAAATCAGCAATCTGCAGATGGCTATACTCCAGCCAAACCAACTTCTATGAACTGGTATCATGATAGGAGAAATGTGCTGAGAAAATTGGCGACTAGGAGGAAAAGCAGCTAAAAGATTTTGGTTCATTTGCGCATTTTATTGTTTTTTTACCTATTAAACTGTTTTTTTAAAAAAAAAATAGTGCATTACTTTCAGTGCACCTTCATGTTGCTTTCCTTTGTTGTAAATTAATATTTGAGTATTAAGTACAATTTCCATTACTGATAAGGTAGTGAGGACTGATTTGTGGTGCTAGTCTCTAAATTCCTGAAAATGTTCATTCACATCAGCAGTTTTCTTCACCACGACTTTAGAAATTAAAATTTGTTGTAATTTAAAAATATATGTTAATGCATTCCTCACCCAGAAAATGGATTGTTGCTGCAACTGAAAAGTGCTAAACGATAGTAAAATTGTCCATAGTTTATATAAAAAATCCAGAGATTGTGTAATGGAAACACATTATTAGTGGGAGCACATTATGTCTGACGCAAAATTAAATGGCGGGTGGTTCAACACAAAATCCAGTCATAGGCTTGCCACGCCTTGTGGTATTGTGTAATCAAATACACTGTAAAGCCAGTGATATACATATTATTTGCACCCACAAAATTTATTTGCTTAACAGGAAAGAGAACTTCATCAGCTATCCGCCGCCATTAAATTTTGTGTCTACCATAATAAGCTTTTAGTGTATTAATGATGCCGGTAATGGGCAGAGGTGGGAGACGCAGCAGCTAGGCGGCAAGCCTTGGCCCTTCATGGGCTCTTGCACTAGGGGTTTAGTCTTTATTTTTAAATTTTGATCCATGACAACAGATTTAACACTGTTTTTTCTTTTCATCACATAGCCAATGGGCCAGAGACAAAAAGCTGTAGTAGATGATCAGGAACTGAAATCAAGGATAATTGCTAGATACAGCTATGTAGATAAAGATGATGATGTTAGAGAACATCGACCAGTTGGACCTAAAGCGGTAAGTTCCTTTTCTATGTTATTTGAAGTTGTGAAGACTAAGGGTAAAGCTGGAATATAAGTTCTGAGGCTTTCACGGCTGGCATTATCAACTATGCTAAGTAGATTTTCCGGGTTTGTGGGCCGTGGTCGAGTTGGATTACCTTCCTCTGACGTTTCGCTGGAAACTGCGTCCAGCATCTTCAGGGTCAACCTCTGTTATTAGCGGCTGCACTAAATTAAAGTTCACTACAAACTTTCATATTCATCTATGTTTGTTATTAGTGTCCATGGTAACAAATTTTCACGATCGCTCGTTCTCATAAATACCAACATGAGATTATCGATCTCAAAATGCCGGCAAATGGGACGTCTCTGATCATGGTATAAAGGAGAAAGCTTTCGGTGTTTCGGGTTTTCTTCTCCCTCTTATTAGAGCCGGGAGCCAAGTTTTGCTTATCTGCTGTCTCTCTTCTTTTTGATTGTAGGAGTTTTTATGCATAAAAATCTCTATCGCTTCCCGAGTCAAGCGAGCCTGGTAGTGGCTTGTCCTTGAGAGTACCTCCGTGTCTTTGTAATTCACGTCGTGGCCGAACAATAGAGAGTGTTCTGCCACCGCTGACTTGTCCGTCTGCCCTAACCAGCTATGTCTTTCATGTTCTTTTAGTCGAGTGCTGATACTCCGCATGGTGGTGCCTATATATACTTGTCCACAGCTACATGGTATTTTGTAAACACCGGCTGTGCAGTGTGGATGTCTTTTATCCTTAACGGAGTTAAATAAATCTTTGACTTTCTTTGTTGGCCTATAAATAGTCCTAATGTTGTACTGTTGCAGCAGTCTTCCTATTCGGTCTGTTACCTTATGGATGTATGGTAAATAGATGGTACTCAGGGTTTGCTTCCTCCGGTCTTTTTGGACTGACGGGTACCTCGGATGGAGAGCTCTTGTAATTTCCTTGTGTGTATAACCGTTGCTGATGAGGGCCTTGTTAAGATGTCGGATTTCTTTATTCAGCTTTTGTGGCTCACAAATCTTCTAAATAGCCAAAACCGTGCCATACAGTTCACCATGGAAAAGGAAACAAACAACAGTCTTCCTTTCCTGGATGTCCTAGTGACAAGAGAAGCTGATTCACATCTGGGTCACACAGTTCATCGCAAACCTACTCATACTGATAGGTACCTCCATAAAACCTCTAACCATCATCCAAGACAAAAATTGGGCATAATCAAAACCCTTTCCGAACGGGCCAAGAAGATTTGTGAGCCACAAAAGCTGAATAAAGAAATGCGACATCTTAACAAGGCCCTCATCAGCAACGGTTATACACACAAGGAAATTACAAGAGCTCTCCATCCGAGGTACCCGTCAGTCCAAAAAGACCGGAGGAAGCAAACCCTGAGTACCATCTATTTACCATACATCCATAAGGTAACAGACCGAATAGGAAGACTGCTGCAACAGTACAACATTAGGACTATTTATAGGCCAACAAAGAAAGTCAAAGATTTATTTAACTCCGTTAAGGATAAAAGACATCCACACTGCACAGCCGGTGTTTACAAAATACCATGTAGCTGTGGACAAGTATATATAGGCACCACCATGCGGAGTATCAGCACTCGACTAAAAGAACATGAAAGACATAGCTGGTTGGGGCAGACGGACAAGTCAGCGGTGGCAGAACACTCTCTATTGTTCAGCCACGACGTGAATTACAAAGACACGGAGGTACTCTCAAGGACAAGCCACTACCAGGCTCGCTTGACTCGGGAAGCGATAGAGATTTTTATGCATAAAAACTCCTACAATCGAAAAGAAGAGAGACAGCAGATAAGCAAAACTTGGCTCCCGGCTCTAATAAGAGGGAGAAGAAAACCCGAAACACCGAAAGCTTTCTCCTTTATACCATGATCAGAGACGTCCCATTTGCCGGCATTTTGAGATCGATAATCTCATGTTGGTATTTATGAGAACGAGCGATCGTGAAAATTTGTTACCATGGACACTAATAACAAACATAGATGAATATGAAAGTTTGTAGTGAACTTTAATTTAGTGCAGCCGCTAATAACAGAGGTTGACCCTGAAGATGCTGGACGCAGTTTCCAGCGAAACGTCGGAGGAAGGTAATCCAACTCGACCACGGCCCACAAACCCGGAAAATCTACTTAACATACTTCTACTGGAATGTTGAATTTTCTCTTTAGTTGTCACTTTTAAAGGAGAATGAAACACAAAAAACCAATTGCTTCCTAAATGAAGGATATAACCTTTAAAATGCAGTGGTAAGATTGTTTTTTTACTATGCAGTACCGTTATCTCTGTACAAGCGAAATATTAAACACCTCATACATCATCAAGTCCATCCATGCACTGTAGGCATGTGGAAATTCACAACTTACTGTTGCATGTGCACTATGCATTTTCATAAATTGTTCTTGTGTATATTGAAGTTAAAGGGTAGTGTACTTTATGATGGTGTTTTGGTGATGCTGTTACTGAGTCAGCTTAGAATTATACAAACAACGTAATATTGTGAAAAATAAAATGCCATAATGCTGTGCATATGGTTGAAATGTGAAAAGCGAACATACAAGGGAATTCATTTTCAGTCATTTCTAAACAGAGATAAATCTCCCAAAAGATATAGGATATGGGTAGAATTTTGCAAAAGAAAGGTTTTTTTGCCTGGTCTCAATACTTGTTTATGCTCCTTCCGTTTTAAGGGCACAATTATGAGTAGACACAGTTATTAAAAAAGCAGCTTATGCTGTATGAAAATTTCAGAGGGCCTTTAAAATCTGGGACTAATCCTACTATAAGGAAAAATGAGGGTACTTGAAGTTCTAGTAACAGAATTGATTCATCACCTTCTTCATCTAAGAGCAAATGATAATGAACAGAACGGTTTGAGGTTAGAAATCATAAAAGCATTGCTGCTGAGTTATGTGATAGTGTTACTTGCAGTAAGACTGACAACAAAGGGGATGATGAAGAATTCTGAATAGAAGCTGATGAGGAGGAAAAAAAATCATAAGTAAAATGTGAACTAGGTACTAAATTTGTAAGAAAATATGTCCGTGATATGTTGTGGGAACTTGAAAACATCTACAAAATTGGCAATGATGAGGAAGATCAGGATAAGTAGAATGAAAATTTCTACGAACCTCATACTTCAGATTTTGATACAAGTGATAATGAAGAAGAAGAGGAAGAGGAGGAGGAAGAGGAAGTCATCTCGCACTCACTGATACACTGACCAACTCATGTCTGGAACTCCCTCCTCTGCTATTTTCTTTGTTGTGCGCCATGCCCGGTGTCACAGTATATTGTTTCAGAAATTTAAGTCCTGCAAATCACTGGGTTTGGCAATGTTTCCAAGGCCTGCATTTGATGAAATCATTTGAAACATGGCAGCACCAGTTAGAGCATTTTTGGCTCAAGAAAGAAAAAAGAACTTGAATTCATTAAAAGGTTGTGGTATACCTTTATGGTTGGCAGGGGATGGGCAGTATGACTCTCCAGGATTTTCACCCAAATAGTCTATTCTATCATGGATTTAAATTCCTGCAAAATTATTGACTTTGAACATGTTCGAAGAGGTATGGTGAAATGCGATTTGGTAAAGGCTGCTTACAACAACATAATGACTAGGCTTGTGAAACAGGAAATGTGTAGATTGAAGTTTTTCCCACCGACAGACTGATGTGTAAGATACTTGTTAAAAACTCAGTATCCAGAATGTGATTTTGATGTACAGCATTTGTCTAAAAGTCTAACAAAAAAGAATTAAAATGGTAGGAAAACAGTACCCAGAGTTGATGGTTAGTATGGATAGTCAGTATAAATAACCATGTATAATGGATCGCACAAAACTGTAGTGAGAACAGTGCCACATTAATTGAAAAATTCAAATTAATTCTTCATTATATAAAAATGAACATAAATGACTAGAAAATGGTGAATGGAAACTTTGGGACATGATGACTTGTTGGAAGAAGACCAAAGAAATAAATTAAGGCAAATCAAATGCCTATTATGCTCTGAAAACAAATTATTTTGGGTAGCAGCTTCTTAAAAGATTTGGTTCATATTTGACATTATGTACATACTGAAAGTTTGGAAAGTTATCACAGTCTTTGTCTCAGATATGCTCCAAAAGGAATACGTTTTTCATATAACCAATGCAGGGAATGAGCACAGTCTTTGGTGTCATACTGTCGTGGAATCACTATCAGAATTGTTTAAATCCTCAAAATTCTACCTTTTTGGTTCATACTGATAAGGGCGGATATCAAATTCACTCGTTTTCACTTCTGTTTTTACTGCCGAGCTTTTTGCCATATTTTATTTCTTACTTGTTATCTCTAGCTCAGTTTCTGGAAATTTTATAGTTTGCTCAGATTCTCTGAGCGCTATCCAGGCTCTGCAGCAGTTTCTGGGCAACTCGGTTTTAATTGTAAAGATTCAGATACTCGTTTCTCAATTACAATCACGCGAATGCCAATTTGTTTTTACATGGACCCCAGGCCATGTCGGCATTACCAGTAATGAGCAAGCAGATGCGGCCGCCAAATCTGCATGTCGTTTGCCGGAGTTATCCACACAAACATGTCTCCTAGATATGTGCAGTGGTACTTTCGTTGCCATCTTTTTTTGGTTTGGCAGAAATCTTTCGAGGCATTCACTGGCACACAACTGCGGACGATCAAGGACAGCGTAGCTTTCTGGCTGACATATTGCTGGGACTCTCGGAGGTTGGAAGTTTTTTTAACCCGTTTAAGAATAGGTCACACCCACGCCACTCATGCATATCTGCTACATGGTGACCTGGCCCCAGTGTGTCCAGCGTGCGATGTTCAACTCTCTGTGTCGCACGTCTTCTTAGATTGTCCACGTTACGCTCAAGAATGCCAATCCCTTGGTCTGGGTGTTACACTGTGTTCTGTTTTGGGCGACAATGCAGTTGCTGTGAATAATGCACTGTGGTTCATCGCAGACATAGGGTTCGCGCAGCACGTTGAACTTGTTTTAGCTTTTGAATATTTTAGTCTTTGGTGATGTGTTTTAGCATTATCCTGATATTACCATTTTCCATTTTAATTGTTTTAAATATCATGTTTTTTTATATTTTACATTTTTAACTTTCATTTTTAATTCTTTGCACTTTTAACGTTCATCTTTTTAACTTTACATTTTTTATGCTTGAATTTTTAAACTTGTGAGCCAGTGTAATTTTTAGGTTCTGACTTGGGGCGCAAATGACCAAGTTATCGATGGACTCTTAAACACCACTCACTCACTCACTCACTCAAAGCAGATGGATTGCTGTTTATCACCTAATGGCTTTAATGTGTGAACCTTGTTTGTCATTTAAAATACCATGTCTTGTCTGAGTTCACTGGAACTACTGATGTCACGTGTCATCAACAATTGCAAGTAACATGAGAACCACTCACTTTGGGATGGTGAAATTGCCTGTGTTGTTATCTATCCATGATGACGAATTCAACTAAGATGGTGAATGAAATATTCACTTTTGTGTTTTATTCCCCTTTACATATGAATTTTCAATGTCTTCAATTCATTTCTATATGCATTGCCAGTGAAGCTACAAAACTGATTACTAATATTTTACTGTTGTGTGAAATAATTGGAGATGGTGAAATTCCTAATAAATAAATGTATCTTTATACTAAGGAAGTAAGTTAAGGGACAAAAGGTCTGTTGAGAGAAAGAAACCTTTGGGGATAGAAGAATAAGGAAGAAAAGATAATGAGAAGAATTTACAAAAAGCTTCTTGCGATCAAATCCAAAATATAATCTAATGACAAGATCGCTGCAATAAGGCAGAGACTAACAGAACTTTCAGTTGTTATATATCTGCAAAATGCTTAAAAAAAGATAAAATATTCATCTAATATTAAAATGCATATTATTGTTTACTGCAGAACATTATTCCTTTGTGTGACAAATTGGGAAGTATTTACTCTTTATAAGTTTTTTTCAGTATAAAAATATGTACTTTCTTTATTTAAAGTTAAAGCAACTATAGTTTGGATATAGTTGCTTTTTTTTAAGCATTAGAGGTTTCCCAATTAAATGCATGAAAGAGCTTGTCTTGAGAATATCACTAGCAAAATTTATCACATTGCATAAATTGCATTAACCATCTGCAAAGAAAAGCATGCATTTGCAAAAGATCTTTGCATTTCAATGCATTTTACTAAGTTCTTTGTATTTTAGTACAAATGTGTAACCAACATGGGTAGCTGAGGTAATTAAGGCCTGGACTCATGAATGGGAGGTCTGTTGCTGATAACGAAGTAGTTGAATGCCCTTAAACCTTTAAAAAAAGAAAGTGAGGTCTGCAGCTAATCCTGCCAGGACTGCCTTTCGTGATTTAGATTTTTCGCAAGTTTCCCTCAGTCCTTACAACTAGCAAATGCGGGGAGGTATCCTAAACTTAGGCCTGGAACATTTCCCTCCCAAGTATTCTTTCATTTCATGTACCATCAGTGTCCACTGCCGGTGGTGCCATATGCAGTAAGAATGGGCATTAAACATTACTAAACAAAATATCTGTAAATCTGTGAAAGACAGAAGAAAAGTGTTCATTAACTTTTGTTCATACTACACATCAAGATATCACTCACAACTCCTCTGTTGTAATATATAATCTGTAAATTTATAAAAGCTGTTTTCGTTTGAGCACAGCAAAGTATAATACGAGAAAATTGTAATTTAAAACAGTACAAAAAATGTAGTGGTAAAGTTAACCAGGCTTGCATAATTTCAGGTCATTTTTAACTTAGACTTTTCTAATAATAAGCAGTTTTATTTTTTATTGATATCTTGTAATCATCTTTATAGGAACCAAAGAAGTTGGTGAGATATCGAGACAACAAGATTGTAAGTTTAAAAGGAGAAAGATTCACTGAAGTGAAGAAAGATGAAGATGATGATATGAAAAAGACATATGTGAGCATTAAATCTTCCAGGCAGTATCGCTTCCATTGATACCCACCCTAGGCGTTTGTTTCTGAGACTCGTTATATAAATGCATTTGCCCGAAGGTGATATCAGTTGAATATTATGTGGAGCGATATTGTTTTGCATGGAGGTGGGTATATGATTATGTTAATATTGTAGTAGATAGTTAAAATACCTATTTCACACACTTAGTATGACACATGTCCAACCTTGGTTTGCCAGAAAAAAATATTAACTTACTTCTATACACTTATAGATATGATGTAACACATGATTGAATATCTGAAAGGCCTGATCAAATATCTGCTTGTTATCCCTTTTACCTTCAACATATGTGTGAACAGAATTGATATTACAGCTTTGTGAAAAGTAAGTTATATACACAGCAAAGACCTATAGTGTGTATAATGTGTCATTGAACCATATTTACACTTAGTTCAAGCATATTGCAACCAATGACCTCAGTGCTTCTGTATTAAGAACCATGAATCACTATAAATACTGCGAGTTTCTGTTATTGCTTTTGGCATGAGTTACAAGAACATTGTTAAATGAAAGCAGCTGCTCATGATTACTCCAGTCTAGCAGACTATTCTGTGTTTAAATTGTGAAATGTTAGGGTTACATTAACATAAGAATGTGTTATTTTATATGGGAGAGAGAGGGAGGTGAAGGAGGAGGAAGAGACAGAGCATGTATGCACTTAAATATTGTGTTGGCATTATGTAGAGAAGTCTTTTACCTTATATCGTATAAGCCAATGCTACAAT
The DNA here is from genome assembly GCA_030765045.1 of Tenodera sinensis. NCBI lineage: Eukaryota > Metazoa > Arthropoda > Insecta > Mantodea > Mantidae > Tenodera > Tenodera sinensis. The sequence goes on from CM060962.1 coordinate 39,217,980, forward strand.
CAATTTTGTGCAGATAACTATAAAATGTAACACAAATGTTTGCGCATACTCCTTAGTTCTTGGTAAAGCATGATTATCAGATTATTTTCTTACTGCGAAAATGAGTTCTTTGGAAGTGCTCAAATGCAGTACAGTGGAATCCTGATACCTAATGTGGACTTAGAGGTTGTCCAGTTTCTAAAATGCTGAGTTTTACGGCGTAAGGGATCTGTTATTCATAACCCATAACATACTACAAATTACATAAATGTATTCTAGCACAATATAGGAAGCAAGTACAACATATTCTAAAATGTATTACGTATTATAGCAAATGAGAAAACACCAGTTACTGCTAATCACACTTTGTTGCCTTCTAGTCAGTTAGCGTAGTGCTAATGTTACACTTAGATCACTTTTGTACAAACTCAGAGCACAGAACAACTGTTGAATCACAATAAAGAACTGTCAGATTACAACTCGCACTGAACTGCTACTCGGCACGATTCACAGGTGCTTTTCACTGAATGCTTCGTAGACGTTTTAACTCTCTCCAACACTTCACCACAAGCACGACTGGACCAACTTCTCTACCAGGCATGAGCAGGTCCATTATGTAGTTCTTTAGACAATGGAAAAGTTCTGAGAGAGTGGCTGTGGCAGAACAGTCCAGACACCAGGCCACCACATAATAGCTATTGTCCCTGCATGCTCTATTGTGCGGTCGGGCCTTTAGGGCAGGTAAGTGCCTCCAGCCCATTCCTGTTACCGGGCTGAGATCAGGCCCCGACTGGGATTTCTTACCAGCAGTGTCCAGGTATACGGCTGGCACAATAGTATTAATATGTTACCCTTTGTCTGGTCTCTTTAACACAATTTAATTTCCATTGTCATGTTAACTTGTCTTTTCTTCTCATTTGACATTTTCACTGGCACAAACACAACTTACTGCAGCATTAACAGTAAGCCTGAAATCTTGGAAGCTGCCATAAATATGTAACTGACAGTATAGCTTACCATGTACATAGGTATTTTGTACACATGGCGATTGATGTTGCTTGAATGTGTGCAAGCGACATCATGCAAATTGATGATGGGTAATGTCTGTTTACTTTCTTGAAATACGGAAGACATTGTTGATAATGTGAGATGGCTCTGTACTTAATCACGCACGGTCTGTGGAAGTTGGAAAAATAACCTGACATTCCAGTGGTGTTATAAATACAAAAGTGAACTCGATCATAAGCCACTGCACAATTTGTCACATCTAAAAGTACCTTTGTACTGGTTAAAGCAGTAAGCCTTCAAACCTTCCAAACAAGTGTTTGTGCTGTGTATCCACATTATTAGTGGCAACCTTTTGATTTCATGACAATGGTCTGGCAGTTGCTTATGCTCTGACTAGATATTAAAGGTCAATACTTGGTCAGTCCTTTTGTCACTGTGAGGAAGATTGCAGTAGCTTGTGCACGTACAGTAATTAAAATTTACCTATAATATTCATACCATATAATAGATAATAGAAATTATTTCAGTCAAGTTTAACAATAAAAATTTAAAAAAAAAAAAAGGTCGAGTTATCAGGATTCTACTGTATTTATAAAAATAATTGGCCAGTGTCTAAGCACTTTCATAGTTATATATAAATTCATTGATTTTAATTTGATTTGTTTCACTGATAAGGTCTGCTATCCCAAATTGTATGTTTCCATTGTATTTGGTTGGCAGTGTTTATCTGTAGTGAAGAAAGTACACTATCGTTCAGTATTAATGAGAAGGATTGTTTTCTTTATAGTTATAGTAGTGATAATATTTGATGCAAACAAAATTATTAAGTGTACTAGAAAAACTAGGCTGGCCCCGTAGTGCAGTTGGTATGGCATCTACCTGCTGTGCAAGGGGTCCCGGCAGGAGGGTAGGAATTTTTCTCCAGCCAGGATTATTCCTCATCCTTCCCTGAGTCCGGAAGTATAATGGAGGCACCGTGGCTGAGTGGTTAGACCGCTCGCCTACCACCTAGGCGGGACCCGCATGTGGTATTCATGGTGGACAAAGCAGTGTCTGGGTGGGTTTTCTCCGGGTTCTCAGGTTTTCCCCGCCATTCATTCTACCAATTGCTCCATTATCACCCTTCCAATCATGCATTTTGCCTGCATTTCATATCATCCTCTTCCTCACTATCATACCTGGTGCTTGGCTGACCACCTGCTTCCAGGTTGTCACTCTGGTCCAGAAGTCCCTCTGCTCCCCGACAGGCGTCTGACCCTAGGCATTGGCTTGTAAGTCCTAGGAGCTATAAGTCTTACATAAGGGGAGGGTAATCAGGGAAAGTAGAAGAAAAACTAAAAATGACCAGAAATGTGACATTGGGTAGATACCTAAAATATCCGTAATACACCGGTAAGATCTTATGCAGTTCAGAATCTGTATATTTGCACTATATCACCTTTCACAAATCCATGTGATTCAGGAAGAAAGAGGGAATAGATATATCTTCATCAAGTGATTAAAATAAGGAACCTAAGTGTTTCATGAGCAACAGCTCTTATGAAAGTTATATTTCTTATGCCAGGTCATTATTTAAATCTTCAGAGACTTTCAGAAACCAAAATAAGTTAAAAAGTCTGGACAGTAAAACATCCAACTGCTATTCATTGATAAGCATTAGTAGTAACTACAGAACATCCCATAAGTGGACATGACTCATTTCATCCCATTCCCAATGTTCAAAACACATTACAATCTGGAAACCTAGTTGAATGCAAGGGTCTCAAATTGTCTTTACTCTTTGTGAATACCCATTTATACCTATTTATAATTCAATAGACCTTATTGATTAACTACAGCTTATTCTTTGTAGACACTTTAGTAGACACTTTAGTAGACACAAACCCCTTTAATTATTTTTCTGTATTTATGAATGACAGCAAAGTAGATTTTAGTTGGCCAGAATCAACTTGGGACTTGACAGCTAGGTTGCTCACTTGTCTGCATGGCCTGACGACAGGCAAATAATGTGCAACAAGGATGACATCAGTTACATTGCATCATGTTATTGGCGCAGCCTGCTGAGACATCTCTTGCAGCTGAGCGAACATGCTCGCCATCAAGTACTTAGTTTAATGTGCCCAACTTAACATTGTCAATCATACTAAAATCTCTGACACACAGATTCTCATGTCCAACAATGATGTTTCTAGTGCCTCAAGAACTCATACTTGGCAAGGAAGGGATAAAACTAAGGTGATACTTCTGGGAATAGCAGGATACATAGGTTTCGTGAGTATGTGACCTTGCGTTATTATTGGCCCAAAAATGTTCATTTCAAAAACAACTTAATAACCAGTCATTTAACTGATAATAAATACACAGGAGTGATCATTTGTACAAACTACAGCCACATGCAGATAAACTTTTTGGAAAATTTCACAATGGTAATACATCTGTTCCGGCATACTGTACACAGATGAGTCAGAATAGGGGGAGGTCATCTTACAATAAAGCAATACACATCAGAAAAGGTGCATAGTTATGGGATGAAACTATTCAAACTTTCCTGAAATTTAATAATTTATGCAAGCAATATCTGGGTGACTCCTACCAACAAATTTTGTCATGAAGTTATATAAACAGCTCCTGAATAGCGGTACAACAGCTGTAACTGGTGATTATTGTGCAATTGTGGAACTGACAAATAAATTGGTTGATGTACGAAACTCACTAAGTTGGAATGCTAAGAGCTAATAGTAAAGGGAAATTGTAGGAATTAGTTCAGAACCTAAAACAAGGATATTATCGCCAAAGAAAACTATTGTGATGTACTCACATCTCAGATCATTATGCACAATTTGTCTATTTTAATGTCCCACAGTATAAGATAGAGAGAAAAGAAATTAAAGTAACCCAGTATATAAATATGAGATTTTGTAATCTGCTAAGTATGTTAAATGCTGAAAGCTGGGAAACCATTAGGTCTGATAATAATGTAAATGACAAATGAAAATGCTAGAATAGATGGACAGCAGAGTACAGAACCTATATGCAGAAATGTTTTGTTTCTTCATATAAATTTATTTACAAATTTATGTTCACTTTTAGGTCTTGAGTTATCCATTTTTTCACTGCATGAAATATGGTTACATTAACGTAATGTTAAAAATAGTAGAAAAGAGGTAAAGGATGTGCCTATTAAGTAGACCAGGGTGCAATAGTTTTCATTGCTGTCAAACCATTTCTTTATTTTGCCAGTTTAGAATGAATAAGCTTTTTTTTTATTATTTGATTTTGATTTTCTTTTAGTGCTCAACTTTTCTTTTTGAATTAGCTGACACCCTTAATTACAAAAGTCAGTTTGTTGAGGATTGTTGTTATACTGTGATCCATAGTTGCCTGTTTGTAAAGAGAAACTCTTGAGCACTAAAACTATTATATTACAGGTAATATTTCTTTGTTCTTTTTTTTTCCAGGAATGATGTCTACACAGGCATAGTGAAATTAATAAAATAACGGCAAAAGAAACTGGAAACAAACTACCCTAGACTTATTTGGAGAATAGAAGATTCAGCTAGAAGATAGTCATTCAGTATTTTGGTGTTGTAATCCATTCAAGTTACGTGCCAGCTTTACCATGGAAACAGTGCATAATCATTGCCTTATGATGTCCATAAGATTTATTAATGTTAAAAAATACAGTAGCTAATTGCAGTTAATGTGTTGAGTACTCACAAATTTTTAATATTTGGCATTCATCTTTATATAAAACATATTCATGTAAAACTATATTAAGAAGTGTGATTGAAATTTGGAGGTTACCGTTGCTGCATATAAATAACTAGGAAAAAATAAAAAGCAGGAAATAGCACAAAAACTCATTAAGAATTAAAATATGAGAACCATAAAAATGAGAGAACTGTGATTTACTTTAGATATTGGTGTGTGCGTAATTTGATGTGTTATAAAATGAACTCTGTTTTCTGCAACAAAATATGACAAAGACAATGTGGGAATGATACTTTAATCATTTGCTCGGATAATTATCATTGCACTCATAGTTAAAGTATTTTTATGTGATACATAACCTCTTGTTTAGCGTATGTTATTCCAAGAGAGTTTTGAAATCAGGAACCCTTAAATACCTGTCTTTTTTGGACAGGCAAGCTTGCTATCTGAGCAGGGCTGGGCAACTGGTGATCAGAGAGCACTGATTGCTCACGACCTTGACGGATAACTGTGTGTTTAGCAAGTAAAAAATGAAGGTCGCTCAAGGTATCGCGCAAGTCGCCCAGGCCTGTATCTGAGTCTTTCAGGGCAGGCAGTGGCTTCCCCATAAGACTCAGATACCACAGTCATTGGCCGCCGAAGTCTACGCAGTATATTGGCAGGCAAGCTTGCCTGGAGTGGCGTATGTATTAGGAAATATCTGTATTAATGTATGCATTGTTTCTTTAGTATTTCACACTCATAGTGTATATGAATAAATCATAAACATACCACACCTTTATAAAAATACATGTTTTATTTTATTGATTTGTTTAAAATGTCTTCACTTTGTAATCCATGTATCTTCTTCCTACATAATGTTGTTGTTAGCTAATGCTGGATTTCTGACAATGAAGTCATTAATCCTCTTGCTCTCCAATATTTTTCACTGATATTGAAGAGAGCAATAGCAGTAATAGTAACCGCTTTTTAGAGAGCACCATATTTTTATGTTTTGGCAGTCACATCGCTCTCTCACAACCCCCAGAATGTCTGGAGGACCACACCTGTCGTTGGTTTACGGGTCTCACCGACCTGACCGGGAGAATTATCAAAATAAATTCACCGACCACATCCTCTGATCACCAATCACAGGACGTAATTATACATAATTATACCACTCCGTTTATGCATGTCATTTTGTTGGAGGAATACATGCATTCCCAACCTTTTTGATTCACAGGGCCCATTCAGAATCAGTTTCTAGATGGAGTCTATTAGGCAGATTATCTTGCAAGTTAATGGTGTTGATTAACTAGACCTACATATAAAGGGTGTTCCTTATATTGCCGGTCTGTACATTGTGCCTATGCATTTTCCGTGCATCTGTCTATTACATTAGGATTTTTTCTGTTCTAAAGCTCCAGCTTAACTTACTCAGAAGTGGTTATAACATGCACTATAATGAGCACTAACCTTGCTATAAGCTGTGTTGAAAGTGATATCTATCTGCAGTGAGACACTCCAGTCATTCTGTGACATAACAAGGTTGCAGTTCATGAACTATGAGGGCCATGCCAAAACTTCTCAGTGGCACTAAGCCAGAAAATCTGACAACAGTGAGATTATTTTAATTTGAAAGAGCGATGTCTTTTTACCTTGGAGCATGTGCATATGGTCCCACCACCACGACCATGCGTGAACAGCGAGTAAAGACACAGTTAGTGGTGAGTCAAACACAGTGCAAGATGGATCTGTGGTACCGTGATGACTACAAGAAGTTAAATGCAGAAGAATGCTAATCTTCACTAGTACGTGTTTTTGGTGAGTCTGCCACATCTAGGGCCACTGTTGGAAATTGGTTTCATGAATTTTCAAGGGGCTGGGAGTCTCTTGAAGATGAACTTCGTCCTGGTCACTCTGCAATGGCAGTGACCCAAAAAATACACTGAGTATTGTGAGGAAAATGATTGAAGATGATCCTCATCTCACATTTTGCAATATTGTAGGGACTCCAAATATTGGGTCAACTGCGGCACAAACCATTGTTTATGCTTATTTAGGCCTAACCATGAGATGTGTACATTGGGTGCCACATTCCATGACAGAATGCAAGAGTAGATTGGTGTCGTTTTATGCTTGAAAAATTTGACAAAGGATGATCTAAAGACACTTGCAATATCTCACAGGTCACAAAACATGGGTATATATTCAAGATGCTCTCGGGCTTCGAGCCAGGTGTAGTGATGAAAAGACCAACGTTTCGGGAGTGTACATCTCTCCCATCTTTAGGATGAATGACTAGCAAGAGTGAAGGGACCAGTACTGTCAGCCAGTACGTACAGAGTAGAAAACACCCAGTCTAGTGTGGAGGTGGTTCACCACTGCGTTGGAATCTGTGTTTTCTGAGTTGGTCGATTTCCAATTTTAAGGCTGGTTTCCAAGATGGACTAAACTGCAATCCAGCGTCCCGGTTCAGTGTACTCTTCTCGGAGGAGATGGCCAGAGCCTCCTTAACCCTCCGTTCCCATAAACCGCTACATTTTGCCACAATGGCCGTTTCTTTGAAGTTAGCTCTGTGGTCTTTTTCAAAGCATTGCTCCGCCAGCCCTGACTTTTCAGGCTGCATTAATCGTATGGACCGTTCGTGCTCCTTGACTCTGGTGGAAGTGGTCCTGCCGGTTTGCCCTATGTACGGCGTCCCGCATTCACAGGGGATACGGTATACCCCTGGTACATTAAGGAGCAGTTTGTCCTTAACCGGCCTCACTAGGTGTTGGATCTTCAAAGGCGGCTTGTGGATGGTTCTGATGTTGTGTTTAGCGAGAATTCTACTGATTCTGCCGGAAAGATTGCCAGTGTATGGGATGCAGGCAGTGGCGGTCGGCTGGTCTGGTGTTTGCTGAGTTTGTGGTTTTCCTCTCTTGGCCTTGGAGATAGAGGCTTCAATATCCTCTACGGAGTAGCCGTTTTGGTGGAATGTGTGCCTCAGGTGCTGCAGCTCTTGTTTTAGGTGGCTGGGATCGGAGATCGACAGAGCTCTGTGGAACAGAGTGTTGAGGACTCCGACCCGTTGTGACTTATGATGGAAACTGCGAGCATTCAAGTAGAGGTCAGTATGTGTTGATTTGCGGTATACTGCATGCCCCAGAGTACCGTTGTTGTTTCTGGAGACCAGGATGTCCAAAAATGGCAGATTTCCATCCTTCTCCACTTCCATGGTGAACTGAATTTGGGGTCGGAGGCTGTTGAGGTATATCATTATGACCCTGAAACTAAGAGGCAGTCTTCAGTATGATGCTTTCCAGGTCAGGTACCACACATGAAAATTTGGAGAACTAGGAGCTCTGGAAAGAAGATGACGGCCACTTTCTTCACCAAGATAGGTCATCTCACCTATGACCTTGGACACATGTCGCATAATCAATGCAGAGTGGTATGCGACTGAATGTCTACCGAAAGTCATTGCCACATGAGGTCACAGCACCCCAAGTCGAATAGTGGGCATCTTCTGCATCACGACAATGCCTCAGCACACATGGCTGCCAGAACAATGGACCTCTTGGAGAAGGAGAAAGTGTGAGTCTTACAGCTCAAACTGAAAGCAGTAACTCGCACAGTATAACACAGCTGATAAGCATAGCCTTGAGCAGGTGATTTGCCACTAGTGTCCTGCGGAAAAATACCAAGGTCACTGCAACAAAAACAAACTATCCATATGTGCGATCTATGGCCCAGCTATAAATGGAATGCAATGTGTAAGGATGACCTGTTCATTTCAGGCTTCAAAAATGAATGCGACTGTGGCACATAGTTGTGTTTCATACCATTTGAGCGTCACTGACCAATCCCTCTGTGAATGCTGATGCATTAGAAACAAAGCATGTTTAAGTAAATAAATAAAGTAGTGCTTTAACACATAAGAATTTTCTTGAATATAATTAGATACACTTTTGTACTTATTTGCAATTTTTATTTCACTTAAACAAGCATTGGATGTTCACACATTTATTAAAATATATTTCAAGTTTCACATAGGCTTTACAGCTAACAAGTAGCCCTCTCTGCTGAGATGTTTAGCGCAAGAAATTAACATTTCCAAGACATCAGCTTTCATGGCAACGAAACTTCTGAAACTTAAAAGTTCATGCTTTACAACCACAAAATCCTGTAAGTAGGGTTAATTATTGCAATTAGCTTTAGCAGTACGTTCATAATGGCAACGTGGACCCACCTATAACGTTCTTCACTGATGAAGCGTGGTTTTATCTTTAAGGTCAGTTTCTATTCAGAGCAGTTGGGCTACCGAAAATCACCATATTATTAATGACGTTCCTCACCACACGTAGAATTATCAGTCTCATATTTACGACACAAAAATTAATTCACAGGTTTATGTAAATTCTATTTTAAATATTTTTTCCTGCAACTAACAAGAAATGAAAGATTGTGTGGCTGGTTTCAGCAGGACTCAGCTATAGTACACACCGTCGGTCTGGGTGGCTCAGTTGGTTAGACGGCCCACTGATCCCAAGGTCGCAGGTTCAAATCTGGCCCATGCTGATGGTTTTTAAGTGTGCTTGAAAATGACAGCTCCATGTCCGTAGATTTATTGGCAGAATTCTGGCACACCGGCGACGCTGATGTGATCCCGGCAATTAACAGCGTCATTAAACAACAAAATTGCAAACTTAAAAGTTCATGCTTTACAACCACAAAATCCTGTAAGTAGGGTTAATTATTGCAATTGGCTGTACCAGTACGTTCATAATGGCAACGTGGACCCACCTTGAACGTTCTTCACTGATGAAGCGTGGTTTTATCTTTAAGGTCAGTTTCTACTCAGAGCAGTTGGGCTACCAAAAATCACCATATTATTCATGAAGTTCCTCACCACACGTAGAATTATCAGTCTCATATTTACGACACAAAAATTGATTCATAGGTTTATGTAAATTCTATTTTAAATATTTTTTCCTGCAACTAACAAGAAATGAAAGATTGTGTGGCTGGTTTCAGCAGGACTCAGCTATAGTACACACCGTTGGTCTGGGTGGCTTAGTTGGTTAGACGGCCTACTGATCCCAAGGTCGCAGGTTCAAATCTGGCCCATACTGATGGTTTTTAAGTGTGCTTAAAAACGACAGCTCCATGTCCGTAGATTTATTGGCAGAATTCTGGCACACCGGCGATGCTGATGTGATCCCGGCAATTAACAGCGCCATTAAACAACAAAATAATTTAATTTTAACCGCTGGTAATTCTGTGCATGAATTGCGAAGTGGATGTGGTGACAGAATAATTAGTCGAGAATTGTGGCCATCTCGTTCCCCTGACCTATCTCCTGCAGTTTTGATGTGGAACGTTAAAGAATAAAGTGTAGGCATTAAATCTGCACATGTTAAAAGAATTGGACAAAATCATGATAGAATTATTATTTATTTATGCCAATCATGATAGAAATACAGGCAATCAGTCAACATAAACTTTTGCAAGTAAACCAGAATTGTTTTCGGAGATATAGGGAATGTGTTCGCATTGAAGGTCATGAATTTCAACATCTGATGTGATGCAGGTAAGCCTAGTGTTAGTACAGTAGTTTGTGTTCCATACCTGTGACTTCCCGGTCCTTTACATGTAACTCTGGTGGAGAACATGCTGATCCTTGCCCGGTCCCTCGCCAGGGCAGTCCGGCTGGTCTAAGAATGCATGGTATCATTAGTAATATAAAGTATAATAACAATAATCATAAGAAACAAATCAGTTTTTAAGATTATTAATATAATCAAATTGAAAGAAAGTTGAATTTAGGGTAATTTATAGCCCGGTCAATAAAGGTTTTGAATTGAAAACTGGGCAAAGCTGAATATTATCATATTGATACAGTGCTACTGGCAAAACATTTTGACAAAGGTCCCAGAAACTCCCCATGCATCTCTCTCATCCTCCAGCCTCTCTCAAATGTTCCAGAATGCTAATATTTTGGGAACAGCCATTATCTCCGTTATTAATGATCAGATGAAGTTCAACATTTTGTTTTATTTGTTTTTAAATGTTCTATAATATTGATTATACCTGTATTAGCGTAATAGTTTGTGATTAAATTAAGAGAATGTGTGGACAAAGTAGGTTTGTTTTACTCTGAAAATTTCGATCTTTGCACTATACATTTTTTGTAGTTATAATGTAAAAACCCTTCCCACAGAAGTTATAGCCTATACCTGCTTTAATGTACTTATATACCATTTTAGATACTTATATATACAGTGCTAATGCTTGGGAGAGGGGAAAAGGATGAAGGTTCAGTGTGCGACACAACCACCTAGTAATCGCAAACAATGTGACATACTATACTAAGAGTTGAATCGTTGAGTATGCACTTTGTGAATGAAGTAGATGCATTGGAGTTATGCCTGCTATAAAATATGAGATGAGTGGGAATACGGTTATTAAATTTGTATATTTGAGTTTGGTTTATTGATGAAATAATATATAAAACAATATTATCTCAATAATTTTTATATAATTTATAATGTGTGTGCCAATTTTGATTCAGAGGGTTTCCCTAAACCTTTTCATTATGAGCCATTCCAATGGGTATCCACCTGAGGAACCCCTGTGTTCTGGACTTGCTAAACCGGCAGCAGTTCAAAGACTGTATGACATAGCGATACATGTTTTAAAGCATCAAGGACCACCCACCCACCATTAACATGTATGCTTTATTCTGTTTCACCACCTTGCTCTTCCTGTCATATATTCAATTGTTGCTATTATGTATTTTAAAGAAGACAGATTCACATTATGTTATCTGAATCAACTGATGAGTTTAAGCATGTTAACCTATTATTATGCACACAATGGAGAAAAGAGCGAGCTGGTATTTTTGCACTGTCCCATTCATTTTTGCAAGAACAACATTCTTGATGTATGAGAACTTCTAGAGCAGGCTGTTCCAAATCCATGAATTTGAGTATAAGCACATGTGAGTATGCAGCAGCATTGTGCGAAGCACGGCTGTAGAGGGAGTGGTAGCCAATACATCACTGGGCAAAGGTCATAACAACCTCGCTCATTCCCTGTCGCAGGTCTCTGCCAGTACCCACCGCACCATGACAGCAGCTTACCCCAGGGCAGAGCTGTGGTGCATGTTATAGGCTTACTCACTGATGAGCAACTCAGTTGGAACACATTGTTCTAGAGCAAATAGTCTGGAGGTTGTAACTGAGTTCAGTGTTATTTTTAAACTTCCCTTCTGTTTCATAGTGTCAATGTTCAATCCCCATTCTATGGTGGGGAGTTTGGTCCTAATCATCCTTGAATTTATATTAAAAAATGTAGTTCAAGTATTGATGACACTTATATGGACAATAGATCTGCAAGGTCAAATATAAGTCTTAGCACCTTTTCTTATTTCAAGACAAATCTGTAATATTGGGTTTCATTCAGCATAGAACACTTTTCAACCTATACAAATACAGCACAAACTTCTCTCTGGCTACCAACAATTATTATTTTGACACAGTACAAAGAGTGCCGAAGAAAATATTCAGTGGATTTTGTATCGTTTCCTGGGATCTTTTGAGGCATGTTCTTCAACTTACCTATCGCAGAGCGTGGTGACTTGGTAACACAGCAATAAGGTCGATGTCTTAAATTTTTCTGATAGGTAATTATCCAGTAATAGACATGCATTTAGAATCACACAGACAGCTTGTCATATATGTATGCTGGCGAGGAAAACTTGTATTATTTAGGGACTTAAAACCCCTAATTGAAACCAAGTGGAAACAGCAATATTAAGTAGAACTAGAGGAATATAATATATATGTTTGTATATAATTCTCTGTGATTTGTGTGATACATTTGTGAGAATAAAGATCCGATTAAATAAATTACTCTTTTGTTATTGTCTAATCAGTTTAGAAACCAGGTGTTGGCGTGGCCTTTAAGGGCCCGTCGACAGCTAGGTCATCTGGAGATAAATATATTTATGCATATAGTTTACATGAGTATGACATACCTAGATTGGCAATAAAATTGTATCATATTTTTGTTTATATTACTGTTGTATTCCCATGATCAGCAATAGGTTAGTAAAGGTAAATTAACCTACTATAGTTTGAATTAGAGGAAATAGAACTTCAATGTTATCTAGAGTCTCTGTATACATGGAGCAAAGCAAACAAACTCCCACTCAATATTAATAAGTAGGGCTCAGATTCTTAGGTAAATATATATTTTGTTTGCATTCTAGTATGAACTTGAAACTTAGTTTAATGTTCTGGATATTTACACTGGAGCAAATATTTTAAGTTTTACTGCACATAAAAATACATATTTTTTTATGTAAATAAATATTTTCGGATATTCACATAAATAACACAAAAATCGCATAAAGAAAACATTTTAAAAATAATTTTCACATACGTCACATAAAAGTAGCAACACATTATTTTTAACAAGTCACCATCCACTTCTTTTATGCTCAATTATGCAGGCTGGATGTCACAATTTGTTATTCATTATTGGAAAAACTAATATGTCAGCTATAGTATCTCTTCAGTTAGAAGAAAATATAAACATCCTGATTAGCTGCATGAGCCTGCAAGGTAAGAATGGGAAATTCTTCCACTGAATTGCTTTACAATCCAGCTAGTATATATACTGAAACTGTATAGTCAAATTTAGTCATTTGTGAATCTGCAGAGATTATACCACACTGTAGTTGTGTTGTGTTGAGAAATTACATATCGACAGTTTTGAGTTCAGAGTGAATTACAGATGTTTGGAGTGAAAAGTAGTGCCATTGCCACAAAATGCTGCAAAATTAAAAGACACTGTGTTAAGAAATGACTGCTACTTTTCCGCAAATCTTGGTTTCCTCTGAGATTCCATAAAGAAACCAGAATCAGTAGGAATGTCTTTGGGAGAAACAGTTCAAGTAGTACAGGATGTGGAAAAAAAGCTTGAGGTTCTTTTTGATCCTGCAGCACAAACCCTAAAAAGAAAGTGCAACGAAGTATTCGAAAATAATAGTGGATTTAACACTATAAAATTTCAAATGTGCTGGATGGGCAACATGAACAAATTATTGATGCCAGTGTGAGTGACATAACATGCTATAATGATGCTAGACTGACTTCTTGTGATGTGGAGTGATTCAAGACAATTTTTTGTGACAATCGTCAAATCTTTCGGAATGGAAAATTTGAGGAATCGTATGGTTTATACTGTAATTCTACAGTACTTGGTGATCCCTTCCAAGAATAATGTCTGGTGAGTAATTGGTATATTTATATTAGGTAGTCAGATCTTAGAAATATTTTATTTGTTTTGGCACATATTTTACTTTTTAGCACATATTTTCGACATTTTCAGTGCATAAAAAATAAATATTTTCCAAGTTTTTAGCACCTAAAAATCCGAGCCCTATTAATAAGTGTGTAAAAATTACCTTCACTAGAAGTAAAACTCCCATTAAATGTATTTATAACATAAATACGACAACACTCATTGAAGTGTTTGAAAATAAACATCTAGAAGTATACTTTGTGTCAAATCTCAGATTTAACAGACATATAGAGTTAGTTGTAATCAAATGGTTAAAACGTCTAGGCTTCATTATTTGAAATTCGTGCACATTCAAAGAAAAAGAAAACGCTAGTCCTACTTTAAAACTCTTTTATTTGAAATACTAACACCACAAAATATGTCAATTTAATAGAAAAAGTACAATACAATTTTTTAAAATATGTGCTATTTAAAATAACTTGAGTTTATCCTATGTACACAAGTTACAAAACCCTTTTAAAAATATTTACATTTAAAACATTGGCTTTGCAGCATGGGTGAACGACGAAGGTTTAATCGGGACTGGGAAAACAAGTATTTTTAACCATTTTTCCTTTGCCATAGACAAAACCACTGATATTAAAGATCTGTTTACATAAGATCCTTTGGTGATGAACTATGGCTAAATGCGAATCATATAGGCAATGCTACAATTTGCTACTAGTTTTGAAGCACTCTGATCGAATCAGAAAAGCTCGGAGAACGAGACGGACCGAGTTCCTGTAACATCTATAATAGTCGATGGTAACCATGGACAAAATGGCGGATCTATGTGAAATTCTGACAAAATGCAATTCAAAAGTCTTCTTTCAGTTTTAAAGAAATGCAAATTCGCGTTATTTTACGATTTCTTTCAGAAATCTCGTTGCAGATTAGCAGAAACTGCACTTATTTGTGTAAAAGCCAAATGATTCGCCCAAAAATTTGCACTGTCGCGATTGCAAGAGATAAGACGCCCCTAGACGTGACTAATACTGCCCATCGCACCATTGCTGATTTATTTTATTTTAGGTTTAAATAAAAATAGGAAAACTTAATTGGGGCCAGACCTATAATACAAAACAAAGACACGTAGTAAACACAAACATATATAGGTACTTGACTGAAAAAAAAAAAAAATCTTAGGTGCACAAAATACAACAAATGGAAAAAATCAGGCATGACAGCCCATTTTGGGGGGTCAAGAAGTAAAACTCCGATCTGCAAGGAACCCTACCGAACCTTCAGCATGAGAAAATCGGAGGGCCCCAACTGCGCGCAAGGCAAATTTCTACCTGTTTTGAAGTGCCCGACTGCGCGCGGCAGTCATTTTTGGGATAGGTCAACTACGCGTGGCGGTCATTCCTGCATTTTCCTTCCCAATTTTTTAGACTTATGACTCTCTATGAACGCTGGCGTATTTGCCATTCACAGGTATGGTTAAAAATGTAGCTGTATAATATACATGCCCATATTAGAACGGCATTTGTCCATAAGTTAAAACGTGCACTTAAATTATGTGAGTAGCAGTGTCATAAACACGGTACTTACATGATTTACAGTTCAACTCCACAGGACTCTTCACTGTGTTTCTCTTCCTCCGCGAAATTGATATCCATCTATAAAAACTAAACTTTGTCCCCTTTGACTTTTCATAACTTGCAGAGAAGCGCTGAAACCCATTGCTCTATAGAAAGACACCATGAGTACATCATTTTATAAGCAGCACGCCATCTTGTACACTCGACAGTCGTTAACAGTGTTGTTGTTGTTGTTGTTGTTGTTGCTGGTTGATTTGGTGACGCAGTATCCAGTGAACTCTGGATTTCCGCGTCTTGTGGCATTGATGTTACATAGATGTAGAAGGTGATGTAATGTGGAGAGATGTTCTTATTGTGATAGTAGTATTATAGTTTCATTTTGCATTTTCTAAGGAATCGGAGAAGCGGGCTTGGGCGTCGCGAAGGGGGGACAAGGAGGGGCCGCGGCCCCCCCTTGGAAAATAATAAATGTATTGTTCAATGAATTACTGTTAGACTACTGCTTTAATTTTTAGGTAAAGTACACGTTTTATTTAGATAAATTAACATGCTTATCCGTAACAAATACTATAACTCATTTTTTGCAGTTTTTAGCTACAGAATAATGAATTAATTGCAAACTTCCAACATGCGGCCCCTCCCTGATAAAAAGTCTGCCGACGCTCATGGAAGCGGGGCTATATGACGGATGTTCCAATTTAAAAGCGAGACAATATTCCAAGGGCCGGGTCCAAAATGTGAGCATAGGCGTGAGTAAAGGGAAGTTGAGTGTAGATAGTTTCGAGGGCATTGAAAAAGACGTGATCGACATCGCCAAACTGGCTACACTCACAGCATGCTGTATTGCGTTTTCCGATCATAAATATGCCGGAGTGGGTGCTACGCCCAATTACAATTTTGTTGCAAGGGAGATAGCGTCTTTGTCTAAATTGCCGATTGAAAACCAGAGTGGTCTAGGAAAATGAAAATGGTATCGGTATGATGAATAAGATGGTATCGGACGTCATGGATGTGTATGCAGGGGCGAAGCGAAAGAGAATTTCTTTAACTTTTGCATGAAGCAGGTATTTGTATTTCCCGCTTAGGAAGTTTTCGTCTCTGTGCCAGCATTTGCGCGACTCCACTACGTGAATACTGCTTATTCTTCATAACTATATGCTAAACCTTCATACCTAGTTTCTGTATCCAATCTTACAGAATTGTAGTTCACGGCAGTTAAAATCTGAACACAAGCAGAAAAAGTGATAGATAGAAATCAAGCAATTTGCCAACACTAGTTGTTTGATATAAATGCATATGGTAAACGATGCAACCTAGATGCTAATACAGAAAGCATAGTATTCAGTTAGTGAAAACCAAGAAAACCTGACTTAAAAATTGAGGAAGGACGCCAGAGCACTAGTTGACTCCATGAGAAAAATGTGGACAGAAAAACATCAAGCTGAAGGAGAAAGACAATGGAAGCAACGTAGGAAATTTAATATACCGTAATACTTGAATGGAATAGCAAGCAAATATTAGCGAATGCTATACAACTTCATTCCATAAAAGTATGATTCATCTAGTTTTAGGAAAATTATTAGGTTTCAGGTTTTTCAAGAAATCTAGTGAGATATACTGTAAATGGTAAGATGGGGAACATATGCAATAAGAAAGGTGAATAAAATAATATTTAGGAAAATTATTAGGTTTCAGGTTTTTCAAGAAATCTAGAGATGTATTGTAAATGGTAAGATGGGGAACATATGCAATAAGAAAGGTGAATAAAATACTATTGAGAATGGATAGTGAATATGTTGTTGAATACGATAATTATGACTGACAAATTAAGCAATTGGAAGAATTAACCACAGTTACTGAAATAAAAGGTTTCAAATGTAACATCTACCTTAGTGTCTTAACAGCAGGTCTATCAGAAGAGAGTCTAATTCATAATATGCAACCCCATGTTAAAGATACTGGTATATTTAATTAGAAAAAAACAAAGATGAAACATAATTCAGCAGATCTCCAGATTTCAGTGTTTGGGCATATAGTACTACTAATCAATATGGTAGAGGATGTACGAAAGATATTGTATCCTTTTCATTACACTTTTTAATAGGTGTCCATTGTGTGGAAAGGGATTGTTGCACTAATTGGTACTAGATAATCCAAGTTTTGATTGAAATGCCCGCCGTTTAAGTGTGCACAATTTTTCAAGATGGGGCCACCTAACAACAGAAGGTTTTTATGTGGAATACCTAAAGTAATCAACTTCCGACGACAGTTTAGAGTCGATCCACCGGACAATTTTTTTGTAGTGTTTAATGCCCCCTTTTGCTACATACGGCACCGCAAGCGGTGGCATCGATGATACATGGAATGAAAATGGATCACCGGTGGAATGGGATGGCGGCGGAAACCGGAGAACCCGGAGGAAACCCGTCCCAGCACTGTTTCGTTCACCACAAATCCCACATGCAGTTGCCTGGGATCGAACCCGAACCGCTTTGGTGAGAAGCGAAGGTCCAACCACTCGGCTACAACCGGACAAGCACTCCATTGAGCGTTGTCATACACAACTCACGGAGACAGGTTACCTATGCATAGGCGCCAGGCGTCCATTGCAATCGAAGGAGAGTGTGGATAGAGTACGGTAATTCTTCCTACGCCGCCCTAAGAAGTCAGTTAGAAAAGCGAACTGTGAGTTAGCATTGTCGGGTTCAATAGTTTGAGATGTCCTTCACAAGCATTTGAAATTCAAGCCTTTCAAGCTGGCACTTGTGCAGGCACCCACTGAAAATGACACACAACTTTGTACTGTGTTCTGTGTAAACATGATGTAATTCCTGGAAAATAATAATTTTGTGATCAGGATAGTCTTCCGTGATGAAGTGATAACATAAAGTACGGACCTGGGTCTCAGAACACCCTTGGCAGATTGTTGGGCATGTCAGAGATTCTCCAAAGTTTGCTGTCATATGCAGATGGGCCTTTTTTCTTTGCGAAAAGATCTGTAGGGAGGCACTCGTAGTTTGACATGCTCCAGAATTGGTTGGTGACACAACTAGAAGAGGACTCCCAAGATTCATTTCCCGGCTCCTCTCCATTTGCATCATGGGGCGAGAAGCTATCTGAATCAACATCTTCCACAGCATTGGATAGGTCACACTGTAATTAATGTTTTTGCATACAATAGCCGTATGCAGGACATGATTGGAAAGGGTAGAGTGAGACTGAAAACTTGAATGCCATGACCGGGATTTGAACTACAGATCTACCGGTTACCGTCCGGCTGCTCTAATCACTAAGCTATAATGGCCAACGTGCCGATATGACATTAAATTCTCCAACTCATTCGCATTACTCCCAGTGAACCACACAAGGAGATCTCAATTTACTCTGAGATAACATACCTTAATGGCGACTTACAGTGTTATAAGTACTTAAGTCCCGGACTTCTAGTTTAACCAACTATAAGGTTAGAGTAGCCGAATAGTAACCGGTAGATCCGTGGTTCAAATCCTGGTCATGGCTGGAGCAGTTAAAACCACTCCAACTATGGTCCTCCTAGTCGTGACACGAATTTGACCAATATATATTTTAACTAAACTGAAGGGAGAAACATTTTGTTAAAGAAGAATGAATTGGGAATAGTAACACAAATAATCGAAAGAAGATCTGAAAATGTAGCTGACATTAGGCAGGTTTTTAAAATTAAATTGGTAACAAGAGTGAGATGCCATGGAAGCAAGGAGAGTATATACAGCTATGTCAAAAATTTGGGGAAATATTTCTTGCGGATAAAAGATTAAAAATATTTTGTGAACATAGGTCCAGAAATCGTTCATTTCCTTTTTAAATCACTTTTCTACAGCTGAACCCCATACGAGAATACGAGATGAGAGAACCGTGGGAAAACAAGAAACCACAGCACATGTTCAAAATGGCCTCCATTAGCTCCAATGCATCCGTGAACCGGCCGTTGCATGTCTCTCTAATGCACTGAGTTAGGCCTGGAGAATTTCATATTGTCTGGCAGCCTTCCAGAATACGAACATGAAGTCTCCAATCTGGAACTGGAGTTGCATAAACAAGAAATCTCAAATGTCCCCACAAATAAACATCTAGTGGTTTTAACTCATGCGAACGTCGAGGCCACAGAATTGGTCCACCTCTTCCTATCCATCTACCAGAAAAGCTGCTATTCAGAACTCGAAGGACAGAAAGACTGAAATGAGGAGGAGCTTAATCGCACATGAAGTACATTCCTAGTCATGGTGCTAATGCAGTATCTTGAAACAAGACAGTACCGTACTGTAGCACAGTGACTACATCACCTCCACCCGATTTAAACAGATGGAAAAGCGAATGTTTACTACTGCACAATTAAACAACTGTTTTGTTGTGGGGTTATGGCCATAGGGCAGCTATGTATTAAACAGCTTACCGTATAAGCAGAGTTGTAGGGAAAAAAGTAGCTCTACCATAGAAATAAGCAATTTACAGACCTATGTTCCTATAAATTTGTTTTATCCTCTATATGCAAGAAGTGGTTTCCCAAAAGTTTTGGCCCCCCAGGGACCTACTACGGTAGGAACGGGTTTGGCCCTCCCGGGGTCCCGAGCCATACTCTTGATTGGGTTCCTCTAAGGGGTGAGAGAGCATCTGCTATAGGCCCAATCAACTTTGGTCCACATTTGAGTTTGACCTCCCACCTGATACCTCCCTGAACACAGTCTGATGGATAACCAATGCGTGGGTTGTAGGTGGATGGGGAGACGCAAGGGATGACTGAGTAACCGCGCAATTTCCAGCCCCTGGCTATCTGTGTTCGTATCCGCTGATAAAGGTCAGTCTCGGGGATGGGTCATTGCATGAGCTGATGCACTGCTGAAGGCGATTGGGTCCCTCTGTCTATACCCTAGGAGGTGAGACCCTAGGTTGAGCAAGGTCTAGGCCAGGACTCTAACCTAAACCGGAGTGGCGCCCAGGAAGTGAGCATGCCATTGGAGAAATTTGCAATGGTGGAGGATTAATGCGCCATGGCACAAACATCCATTTAAAACACGCGAAGATAAATGTAAAGGAAGTAGCTGAATTGAGTGGTCCTCACTACTTGGTAATTACTAGAACAGAGGAAGGACGTAAATTTACTACGGTGAATCCATTTTTAATCCAGAAGAGTCTTGAAAAAATAGCTGGCCCAATGAAAAATTGCACTAGATCAAGAAATGGCACGCTCCTGGTTGAAGCTAATTCAGCGTCCCAGGCAGCCAAGATATTAAAAGCCAGTTTGTTAGCCAGTTATCCGTTTAAAGTAGAGATGCACAGGATTCTGAACTCCTCGCGCGGTGTGATAAACACTCGTGCTTTGGACGGTACGTCCAATGAGGAGATTCAGGAGAATTTAGAACAAGGTATGACAGAGGTGTATCGAGTTCAGCGGAAAGAGCGTGGCGAATACCAGCCCACAGGGACCCTGTTCCTTACCTTTGATAGGATGGAGCTCCCGCAATGGATTAAGGCAGGGTATGGGGCCATTGAAGTTAGGCCATATATACCGGACCCGCTCCGATGTTACAACTATCAACGCTTTGGACACACAGCCAGCTTTCGAAATGGTCAAGCTACCTGCGTTGACTGGGGAGGCACCGCGCATGATGATGCATGTACAACAACGCCCAGTTGTGTAAACTGCAGGGGGGGGGGACATCCATCTAATGCCCGAGAATGCCCCCGTTTTATGGAGGAGAAAGACATCCGGGATATGCGGTTCAAGAGGTATCCTTCTCGGAAGCCCGAAAACTCATGCGTTTGCGCCAACCTCAATCCCGAAGACCGGTACCCATAGCTCGGTTGCAGCTAAACCGGTGCCACGGTGGGAAATCGCAACACAAACTAGCGATACAAACGGGACCACAACTTCAGACAAAACTGTCGTAGCTAGTCCAAAGACAAAGCTTCCAACATCGTCGCCTAACTCCGTACCAGCTTCTACTAGAAACGCAGATGAACCGAGAACTTCAGCTAGGTCGCCAACAAAAGCATCGACCTCTACAAGTAAGATTGTCAAGGCCGTAGTATATGATGCATCACCTAAGAAATTTAAGACCAATTACAACAAATCCGACTTCCTGAAGGATAGTGATGATAATGCTCCCAGTAAAACTAAGGGAAAAAAGAGTCCAAGAACATCTCCTCGAAGATCATTTTGCGACGTTGCTCGTTTGAATTTAGGGCGCCTATATATTTATTGATTTTAGTGTTAAATTAACAGTTTTCTTCTTCTCGTCCTTGGGTCCTCTTGTTCTTGGCTCGGCTGTTTTTGAGACTGCTTAATGGGTCGTGGGAAAAATGAGTGGTTATTGGAGAGTGGATTGAAAGAAGTATTAATAAATGAAATGAAGGGGAAAAACAATTGCACCTTTATTATTATGTTCAGCAGTTAAAACTTGAATACCTGTACATTGTAAATACAGACCGACTTAGGGCCTAAATGAATCTTGGATGGAATTTAGCCTGACACCGAAAAAGAATCGAAATAAATCTTGCAGTTCAAATTTTGTCTAATGCCGAAATTTATCTTGTAGCGTACAATTTTTGTTTCCTGTTCATACCTTGTCCTGTAGCACTGAAACTCACTCTATCACTTGAAGATACTTTTACGTCGTGTTCTCTGTAGGGTTGTAGCCAGACTGCCCTGCTAAAACTATTTCAAACCTCCCTACTATAGCTTGCCAAAATATTAAATTTGTATTGGTTGCCTGAAATGCGGTATATTTTAAATTTGGTTCTTTCGGGATTTATCATTGGGTAGGCGTGCGAAACTGCTGGCCCCCTTCTTGTCATATAACTGTCAATCTAACAGACGCTCTGCCAATGATTTACGGTGTTTTATGATTTTTGCAGAAGAATAGGTCTACAAAGAAGGTGCTATACAGTTTTACTACTCCCGGCTTCAGCATGTCACTGCCTGGTCTGCCGTTCTTGCATTCTGGTGAAATGAGGAATTCTTGTACTATATGAAACTCACTCTGATATATGGAAATACATACTTAAATTATAAATATCTTATTACGCATGGGATACCGTCTCACTCTTCTGAGTAATCTTCTGGATTGGACTGTGATCGGCGACTTTCATCTAGGCCGATCACCGTTTCAAATCGGTTCGAAACAATCGAACCGAGATTTACAATGGGGAAACGGTCGTCTTCGTTAGAGGACACAGAGCTGGAGAATCCTGCCCAAACTGGGAGAACCCCCTTAATTGGCCCCTCGGGGACTTAACGAGGCTGAGTGCACCTCGGACCAGGTCCCCCAGCAGAAGCAATTCCCACGCCTGTGCTGGCATTCGAACCTACTCTTGGTAAGCGGCAGTGATATCACCGTGCTAAGGATACGACCAAACGTATTTAAATTTGTATGTACAATATTAAAAACTCGATAAAGTTGTTTCAGCATTAAGAGGAAGCCAATGGTTCAATCAGATTTGCGATATCTGAATGAATATGTTTTATTTGCCATCTTGAATTAATTGTAATAAAATGCCGTTTAAAATTACTTATGAAACATCAAGCACAATAATTCTAATTCATCTCATGAATGCATTGCTGCGATCATATGTAGGGTTTCTTGGATGCCAGGGTCCTGAAAATTGAGAGCTGGCCTTTGGTTTAATTCTTGCTGGGAGAATAAACAATATAGTTTACATTTTAATAAAGAATGCCATGCATATAAAATCGGCTTAGAATTAACTCAGAAATCTGTTGCGTTAATCAGACCTGCGATGATTACATCACTAATTGTGTTTTACGGTAAAATATCCAAATAAGAGACACCGGTCTATCCCGCCAACGGCGTGCTGCCATCAGTTGGAAACAATTGTAACACAATGCTTTTGTTTGGATAGCACATTATTGTTTGTGTGATGCCGTTAACACCAGTAGTTGCAAGCTGAGGAGAAACTTTTGTTGCACGAGTTGAAAATTGCATTGCCAGTGAAGCCTACAAAGATGAATTCTAAGTACAGTTATATTACTTGTTGGTAATATAGTACCCATAGGAGTTATTATAAGCGGATTTAGTACTCCTGCAGTACGCCTTTAAACACCAGCAGCCTAATAAGAGACACTACGTGGTCCAAATTAAAAGCCTCTAGTTGGTGATGCAGATTATGAACATTTATTCTGCACAGGATTGTATTCCGAGGACACATGATGGGTAAAGTGGGCACGATGTGTGGCATGCCCTTGAAGGGCACATTAAGAACGTGGTGGTGAAGATGGGCCTTTCATATTCCTTTTTGTTCTAAGAACAGTTGCTCATTCGTTATTCTTTGGAGTGAGAATTATTCATTTGTTGTAAAATAACACTTTTGAACATTGTCTTTGTTCTTTCCTTACGCATTCATCATTCATTAGTGCAGTTTTTGTGTTTATAATAAAAGTAAGAAAGCTGATAATGGTATCTCTTATTTGGGACCCATTTTGAAATTTCCTTAGCTTTCATTTCAAAGGAATTTGTGTAAATTATTACCGATAGTTACCAATCGTTCAAGGTAAAAATCTGAAAATATATACTTTTTGGAATAAAAGCAGGATCCAGATATAAAAGATATTTATATCATAGATCTGATAGCCGAATTTGAAAAAGTGTCTCTTAATTGGATACTTTATCTTATATAAGCGGGTTAAGTTGCATATCAGAAAGTGTTGGTCTAATTGAGAATTCCATTCACATAACCTGATTTGCATTAATTCGATATATATGAACACGTTCTAGTTATAATAAAGTTTAGTACAAAGTAATTAAGGATCATTTCAAGATGGTCCTGAAGCATCTTCCACCATGGAAATGCCACGTCGTTCCGTTTGGTCAATTTAGTTTAACAATAAGGATTGGCGAGGATATGACCTATAGAAGTAGGATCTTACCACACTCCCTCCTACTCCAAATTTAACCTTTAAATCCCCTGGAAATTGCGAGTAACAACACCTCAAAAGCCTATTAAAATTAGTGCAATTAATTAGTATTTTCAAATGAAAGCTTTGCTGCAGCAGCACCCACCCTTCATTGTAATAGGAGTAATTATTGCTTATGAAACTTACGAAATTTCTCAGTTTGTGTACACACTTAGAAGTCCACCTATTATGTATTTATAGACACTTGTGGCAGTAGATGTAGAATAAGTGTTTTGTAAGAACATAGACTTTGACAAAGTGTGCAAAACAGACGTAATGCCAGGTGAGTCAGACGCCCCTTATTTTTTGAAAGCTAGGCCACCCGTCAAAGGCATGTGCGCTTTAAGTCCAGTTTTGCGCTTACTAAGAAGCATTGCTTGACGTTCTTAAACGAATGGGCAAAATTCACGGTTTAACGGACAGAGCGTACTCCTCGCTAAAGTACCACATGTTTACTGCAGCTGGAGATGCCGGTGTTGCTTTATGTTGGCGTCGTTTAGCCATGTTTTGAACAGCACTTGCCTACTCTAAGTCTCGAGGCAAAGTATGTCAGTCAACTTTAATATCATTTATGAAATTCTTTTGCAAGTACTCTTTGTCGGTGTTGTTAATGTCAAAATTAATGAGATCATAAAGCATTTTAATGGTTATTTATGTAAAAAGTGGTCCAAAACATACATTCCTATCTGCTTATACAAAATGTTTAACATATATCTATATCAGCACGGTATTTGGTAACATTCATTTGTGAATAGTATGCTGATGTTTTAACTATTTTTTTTTTTTTCGTCCGATATGGAGCACAAGTGCAATAGCCTTAATGACTCAATGACAACTTGCGGAGGGGGACTTAGCACCTCTGACGGGGCACCCCCGGGAGGAAGGATGAGGCGAATGGATATGAAGGGTGGCCAGAACGCTGCCAAGACAGAGCAGAGGGCAGGGTCCCTACATTTTCCCAGTTAGAAGCACCCCAGCGGAGGCTGACTCCGTCCGCTTCCTCTCCCACCCCTTCGGGTTCGTACTCACAAGGGGTGCCTGGGAAACGGAAACCGGCTCCCTTCCCCCCTCGGGCTTGTAGTACCTGAAAACCAGTGGCTCGCCTTCCAATCTGGAGGACAAGATTTCCAGAGCGCATTTGTTCCCCTTGCTGTCCCGCTCGCCGACATTTTCAACCCGGGAAGAAACTTAACGGGATGAAGGGAAAATGAAATGACTTGTGTAACGAAATGGAGGATATGGGAATCCTTCCCAGCGCTCGCCTGGCGAGGAGTTTCTCCGAAAAAACCATTGGTCAGGAAGGTCGACCATGGGGATCGAACCCACGACCTCCCGAATGCGGGCCACAAACGTTGCCACCTCAGCCATCCCGCTCGGTAACCTCACAAACACACAGATCGGACGTGTTCGCGGAGAGAGCCACAGTTCATTTCAGTTGTGCACAGATAAAGTCGGGAAACTATTTGATATTTTAGAAAATGTGCACTGTAATAGCAACATTATCATCGATCAAGGTCACACATTCGTCTGCATGCTTGTGGGGCGCACAGAATAAAGGTTATAAGAGAATGATAAGGAAAATCTGAGCAGTTACAAACCTGTTAAAAAATGGGGCTCTGAGAAACCTTTCTCCGCTAATGGCGAACCATACATCAAACTTTTCGTTATGAACAATAAGAGGTTCTGAGTTATAGAGCCAAGTATTTTTCAAATCAACAGTTGACGCCCGTACATATGTGAATATAATTTTTTAGAGAATTAACAAATAGGAAACGTGATTTTGCCTTTTTTCAACATGACTCCGCAACAGCTCATACGGCCAATCTTTCAATGAGAACAATTGAAGGTGTGTTTCAGGACAGAATTATTAGTAGAAATCTGTGACCCCCTCGGTTCCCCAACCTAACCCCCTGTAATTTCTATCTCTGGGGTATATTAAAATATAAAGTGTGCAAGACAAACTCACACACCCTGGAAGAATTAAAATAAAATATCCGCCAGGAAATTCCCAGCATTTCTCAACGTGAACTACGGCGAGTGATGAATAGTTTCCTAAATAGGTACCAAAAATGTATGTACAGCGACGTTGACCAGTTTTAGCATCTTCTTTCATAAAGTTGGCCAGCAAAGCCTTTAAAAGTAGGATTTGTAAATTTCACGGCGATGATTATTAATAGGAACTTCTCGGATTACCAGCCGTGCGATGTTGATGAAGTTGCTCGAGCTTTGGGCCATCTTCACGGCATTGAGTTTAACAGACAACAGCATTTGCAGTCTGCACCTATATTTTCCTGCATAGTTTGTACTATGAGTTCGGAATGAATTTTATGAATAATAATAATAATAATAATAATAATAATAATAATAATAATAATAATAATAATAATAATAATAATAATAATAATAATAATAATAATAATAATAATAATAATAATAATAATAATAATAATAATAATAATAATAATAATAATAATAATAATAATAATAATAATAATAATAATAATAATAATAATAATAATAATAATGATGATGATGATGATGACGACGACGATGATGGCGACAACGATGATGATAATCCATTATTATTATTATTATTATTATTATTATTATTATTATTATTATTATTATTATTATTATTATTATTATTATTATTATTATTATTATTATTATTATTATTATTATTATTATTATTATTATTATTATTATTATTATTATTATTATTATTGCTATTATTATCATGATTAATAATTGTTATATTATTACAATTACCTGTTATTTTACTACCCATATTAACAATTCAAAAAAATGATATTTTCAATTTACTTTCATTTAAATCCTCAAATCTATTGACAGTAAATATTTGGCCAGTGGTGACAGTATTAAATAGTTTATCAAACTCTTCTTTCATGTGAGTGCTCAACCTTTAGTTCCATCTAAGCAAACATTACACAACCGTCTTATCATTTTGGTTTTTGTAGTTTCATTTGAAGAATAGTCTACGAATTGCAACACATTGCGTGATTATGTCGCAATTATGTGTCAAATTCGCATTTTATAGCACTTTCAAAACACATTAAACAGTTTATAGGTCGTTAAAAATGAAAATACAAAATTACAAACCTTTCTGAGCATTTCACAATATATCGCATTTCGAAAACTCACATCGATACATTCGCATTCGGGAGGTCGGGAATTCGAATTCCTTCCTGACCCATGTTTTTTCGGGGGTTTCCTTGAGACACTAGGTGAATGCTGGGAAGAGTAATTATATCCCCCGAATTTTCTGTCCATCCATTTCACGTCACTTCTAATTTCACTTCACCTCTCATCCTAGTTGGCTATTTGAGGGTTCTAAGTATCGGCTGGAATTTCCGCGTGTATTTACAGGGTATTGGCTCTCCGTAAATCCTCGTTCTCCGAATCGGAGAATGTCTGCGGGTCCCACCACCTCCCGTGGGATATGTAAACTCAGAAGAGAGAGGGGAACCGGTTGTACGAGACCCCACTGCAGAGTTTAACTCTGTAGTTGTTAGAGACCCTGCCCTCTGCTGTCGTCTCTCCTCCGGCCAGCTTAGTATCCTCTAGTAGCCCCGTCAGAGCATATACACAAAAATATCCCATATTTCGAGGCACCTCCTTGTACGAACCTTGTCAAAGGGTCATACAGTCATCCTTATACATCAGTCGTCAGCAATAACTGTACCGACTTAAGGATCTATCACTTGAATCGGTGTTTCAGAATCATTTGGTGTTACTCTGACCTAATTTTTAAATCCCGCGCGTTCATTTAATTTTAAGTCCTTTAAAATGTTTTCAGTACATACTTATATTTTGCATACGTTGGAGAAGTTTACACATCTACCAACATCTTTTACTTGTCTTTTTCTTAAACGAGAAATATAAGAGTATGGAAGTACACTAATACCAGCAACTATATTAGAAATAGAAATACGCGACTAAGTGTAGAGGCATTTTCAACATTTGTGCAAATGAAGCGAGGGACTACAAACTGTTCGCAAATATTCAGTGCATTTGCTTGTCTGTTAAACGCTTTATTCATTTGTGAGCTTAGGCTTTCATGGCCGGCGATGGTCGATGAAGGTCCTAGAATTTTGTAGCGCGACGCCTAATTTCATCCTCCACAGTAATAGTAGTAGTAATGATGATGATGATGATGATGGTGATGATAAAAGTCAAAAGAGGTTTATTTATTTTGGATATACAGTTTCTTATTTGACAAACTCTTGTTGTTATTGTTGTTGTTGTTGCTGCTGCTGCTGCTGCTGCTGTTGCTGCTGCTGCTGCTGCCGCCGCCGCTGCTGCTGCTGCTGCTGCTGCTGCCGCTGCTGCCGCTGCTGCTGCTGCTGTTGCTGCTGCTGCTGCCGCTGCTGCTGCTGCTGCCGCTGCCGCTGCTGCTGCTGCTGCAGCATCCAGGTATTTAAATTGTGATACCTCTTTATGGGTATTTTTTCCGCATATGCCAGATTTCTAACTGTTCTTTCATCTTTGCCTGCTGTTATTTTCAGATACATGGTTTTGTTCTAAATTAGAAATATCGTCATTTCGAATTATTAAAAACCCTAATAAGTTCCAGCAAATGTGTGGAAGTCAAAGAACATTAAGAAACAAAACTAGAAAACAGACAGTTATGAAATTTTATAAAGTGGTTGCAGCAAGACAGTATGGGATTTATAAAGGCATAAACAGTAAGATAGCTAGGGCATATTGAGTATTGAGAGAATGACGGAAGAGAAAATTAAAAAAAAAAAAAAAAAAAAAAATGCAAGGAAGGTTGTGTACTAGAAGAGGGGGGAGAGGTTAAGGAACGCCTAAAACAAGATGGCTAGATGATCTGATAGAAGATTTAATGAACATTGGAATTAGAGGGTGAAAAAATAGAGTGGGCGATAGAGATTTGTGTGGGAGGATTGTGTAGGAGGCCAAAGATCATTAACGGCTGTAGAGTCAGAAGAGAAGAAGAGGAATATTTCTAATTTCTTGCACTGATACTGCGAAAACAATAGTTTGACTTGCTGTGCGTGCTTATGAAAGCAGGGGAGATTTAAAAGAAATTCGAAGATATTGTAACCACATGCGCGAGCGCAATTTGAAGCTAAAAATGAATTTACATAGTAATCTTGAAAGTCCGGACAAAAAGTAATATACCTACCAATCGAAGCTGCTCACTCTCTACAGTGTTGTAAGAATATTAAATTCTAAGCTTATTTCGTTGATTGGCAAAAATATTCACCAACAATGCGTCGATTTCCAGCATTCGGTTAAGTTCACTGCCACCCATAGATATTTGTTGCAGTCAAACATAAGAAAGTGTTTATTTAGCACTGGCATTTGGCTACAGCATTGGTAACCTTATCACTAATCGGACATCCACGGCGATGTGGCATGGTGCTAAAGAATTTAACAGCAAGAGGCAGAATGCAAATGAAGGGAAAGAGACGGAAATCCCTTAGGCCATAACACCCTAAAAATGAAAACTATTGCGGAGTTTAATATGGGTCTGCTAAATTAAATATACAACCATTGTGAAGCGAGTCATTTTAAGAATGAAACTCTGAATTGAGGTTTCAACGCGTTTCCATCATGGTTTGGTTCATTTTCCGCAGCCACAGATAAACAATAATCTTCCGTATTTAATGTAAAATTATACTAGCTCTTATCAAGATCATCTTCCTGTGACTGAAAGATATTTTACAAGGAATTTAGTTTATGGTGACGTTCTGAAACTAACTTGCAGTTCATAACGTGTGTGGGGAAAAACAAATAACTGAATGAAGGTGCATATTGATAATATGGTTATAAATAAAATTGTGAGTGGAATTTACTCACAATATGGGATTTTGAGTACTATGGAATCAAGTATATGAACATTATTAATAAATGCATTTCCGCTTTCAAATATTATAGTCTTTAATTCTCAGCTAAGCTGTGATGCGTCACTTGTTAATTTATAATCCTAGTGTGGAAACTGGATGTAACATACTTACAAGGAATTGAACACATAATTGGTTGCAGTCAGCGAATCTTATTTGTCGCTGAATTACTGCTAAAATTAACTGGAGCTGAAAACTTTTCATTTGTATTGCGAGCTTTGAACTATAGTCCACTATCCTGATGAAGTAACTGGCTGGTTTGGGGCTTTAACCATTGTGCATGATCAGATGACATGACAAATCTTTATTTATTTAAGTGAATGTTCTTTATACGTGGTCTTCCTGATGTTTTCGATATCATTATTTCATCTTCATTTAGGAACAGTACAGCTTCGCTCGGCTTTTCTTTTCCTTTTTTTAATCATGTTTTTTTTTTTTGGGGGGGGGAGGGGGAGAAGATACTTATTCAGATATACTTGGAAAGCAAAATGTTAACTAAATATAAATTTTCATCCTAATTGTTGGAGTAGTTTCCGTGACGAGACCTTTAATAGCCTTGCTTGTTTGTTGAAATTGGCCCATCAACAGAGAAATTATGATCAAAATAAGGTTTAGACTAATTGTGACTGTTACGCGTAGATTAACATAGTTACGTCAACTTTCTTTAAGTTTTCTGAAAGCTCTTGTCTAGACCTTTAATATCCAGGCCTGTTTGTTGAAATTGGCCCATTAACAGAGAAATTATGACCAAAATAATGTTTAGAGTAATTGTGACTGTTACGCGTAAAATCACGGTTTTTTTCAGGAATGACACCAGATAAACTTAATAAGCAAAACCTTGTCTGAATAAAAAATTTGATCGAAACTATTAGAGCCACTTCCAAGTTGCGTGGAATATATATAGACACACACACACACACACACACACACACACACACACACACACACACACACACACACACACACGCGCGCGCGCGCGCGCGCACACACACACACACACACACACACACACACACACACAAGAATTGCTCGTTTAAATATATAAGATAAGGCTTTCCCTACGTTGTCGACTACTTTTTGAACTGGAATGACTCTTTTACCTCCCCTCTCCCCGTGCTTTATGAAATTATTGTACAGTGATCTGGAGAATGATTTTTATGGTAAATCTTCCCTTTTATACCTTATTATTGTAATTTCGTAGAGTCACGGCTAATAATTAATGAAAAATCTCCTGATATTCAAGGAAAAGGATGTAAAACATTGGCGGAATGTCTGGCATCCTTGACCTCCCCCCAACAGCCTTCCAAGTTCAGGTAATGCCCCATAGTCCATAATTACCCTTTGGCGGTGGAACGATCATCTGTCGGAATGGTCAAGTAGTTTTTAGATAGTTAAAGTAGGTGAAATTTTAGAGATTTGTACTTTCTCCTCGGACCCATAGCTATTTAATGTCATAAAATCTACATACTTTCCACATCGTGCAGAAACCCTTAAGATGTACAGCGAAGTAGGGGTGAAGCTGGTGAGTATAAAGGTTCCACACTCCCAGGCCATTAAATTAATCTCTTATGAAAACATGAACTTTTTGCAACCATCGAGAAAATGAATCATCACACTTGTTATTAAAACAAAATATCGGTTTACTGATTTCTAACGTTAGCTTTTTCTCTCTTTATACACTTATTTAACATGCTCTTCTAATGAATTCGATTGCCAGATGAGCTCAAAGGAAATAAAACACAACTTCCTTACATAATAACGGTCATTATGTTTTGGAATCCAGGAACTTCAGTGCATATTAGAATTAAAGTAACGGTGAATCAGAGGTTCTGATACTGCTCATTACACAAAAAGTGGAGTAGTTGATAAATGATAATTAAAGGATTAAATATAATATGTATTTCGTACCCGTTATAAGCAGGATCGACTGCCGCTTTATAACTCTTGTGGTTTTATAGCCCCCCGCCCCAGCATACACTGGCTTTTGATTTTTACATGCTTTTCTGCGGAGTACAGCAATTCGTTTCTACTCCCTGGCATTCGCAACGAAGGCATTGTACATCCTTTCCAGTATTTCAGTAATTTATGCATTGAAAGTAGATGTGTTTTATAGTCCATCTAGGCCCTGCAGTGGATTTAACAATTTTCTACTTACATCTCGCAGGTATATCCAGAACTATAGGAGCAATAAACTTCTCAATCTGTCAGAAAGAATTGCTCTTTTCTTTGCTGAAAGAATTATTACAAACAGTTAAGTTGGGATTACACTACATAGAAAACATACATGTTCAACAACACAAACGTACACGTAAATTTTATCTTTTTAAAATATTAACAGAGATATCGCAACTCTCAGAAACCAGTTTCAATTTACGTTGAATTCTGCGCTCATCACTCGCGTTAGCTGCAGACTTGGTAGGTCAAAATTCAGATGAACTTGGAGTGCCGAAGCTATGAACCTGACCGACAGCTGGAGGGACAGGTGAAAATAATAATGGAAGAGAGTCGAGGTCTTAGGAGGGGAAAGGAGTGTAAGGTTCAGTTACGTGGTGCTTCAAGCTGCTAGTCATGTGACGACGTGCGAGGCGGCCAGATGAGGTATTCAGGTAATCCTTGGCGTATAACCGTAGTGTGCCACATGGAGACGTGAAAAGGTGAATTGTGATAAAAGTGAGTGCAAAGTTGAGATATCAGTCTGAAGAACTAATGTACCCAACTTCATTCTAAGATGGAAAACACTTCAGGTACTGGTTTATCCCTTAGAACTATATAACGAGCCATCAGCGTTTCTTGTAGTATGTTCAAAGCATTTAGTTCAACAAACTTTCAGCTGTATAACGTGGCATGAGAACAGTCCGGCTACTTATAAGTACTTGCCATTGTAAAATATTTCATTAATATCCTATTATTTGCTTATTTTTAAAATCCAGGCACCATTTTATATAGTATTTCTGTTATTTACTTTAACAGCTATTGTGTTTATGCATGGTATATAAGCATGTGTTTACAAGCATGTTCAGGTATTTATTTTATTCTTTGCAATATGGGTGTGTCTGAAGGTCATATATCTATAACTATGAGTAAAAGCATTCTGAAATATATATTTCTTTATAAAGATTCGAGATTTTGAACAAAAACATAAGCGACACTAGCGTCTACATTCATGCTCGCAGTGTGTTGCTTGTTTTCCGTTTTAAAAATTTAGCGCACTCCTACGAAGACACATGTTAATTGTGTATGTCCATTGCAATATTATGGAAGCTTTCTGACAGAGAAATAGTTTCTTAACCGAAAAATGTGCTTGAAAAGGTTCTTCTAACATACCTATTCAGATTATACGATTTGAAAAACTGATAAATCTTCCACAATCATGGCCCCATTTAATTCACGATTTTGATGTAGATCGTATTATTTATGAACCCCGTAAAGATGGGGCAAGGGGGTCAAATTCTCACTCTTGAAACGTGAGAGATGCACCCGATGAATAACTCGTATGCTTTCAATTTAATGCTTGCACTATCGAATCCGTTTTTAACGCCAACTCCAAAATTAATTACCCTGTGTACTGTTGCAAACGTGCTTGGCACACATTCCCATTTTCAAGAAAAAGTGTGTCTATCAGGACCTTCCAAAAGCTTCTACACCTTTTTGCACTTCTTCCCTAGGATTCTTTAACAAACAAG
Organism: Tenodera sinensis; assembly: GCA_030765045.1. Taxonomy (NCBI): domain Eukaryota; kingdom Metazoa; phylum Arthropoda; class Insecta; order Mantodea; family Mantidae; genus Tenodera; species Tenodera sinensis. The sequence continues at coordinate 39,252,052 of CM060962.1, forward strand.
AGTATCCTTTTTTAATCGACTAAACGTGACGTTATTCTGTGCTTTATATTTAAACTATGCAAGACTTCAGCATAAATATTTTCCCAAAGAAATTTTGTACCGGGAAAATGGATTATGTAGCATCATTTTGTTGCATTTAGAAAATCCCCCCCCCCCCTTTTCTTTTTTTTTTTTTTTTTTTCTTTCTTTTCTCAAGTCCGCAGTACAATCATATTGTTCAAGCATAGGAGATGATAGGTTGATGGTAATCCATCTATTTGAAAAGTCAATAAACTTGTAAATACGTGTAAATGAAATGATATTCCAAATTTTTATTCTCCCGCATGCGAAGACAATTTTCTACTCCGTTGTATTATTTAACCTAGTGTTACAGAAGGTCTGGTTAGCTTTCTGTATAGTTTACCGAAAGTAGTTCGCTGCTAGAAACTGGGAATATGTCATTTCCGGTGAATTGTAAGAGTTCCTTAACATAACCGCTCTGCACTTTTATCCCAGTTCTTGGTTCCCGTAATTAAGGTGCGCCGTGCATAATAGCCACATTCGCGTTATGGCAGATGTGGTTTTAATTGTATGTGTGTTGCAGTATTCTTTCTTAGAACTCTGTTAACCACTTATTAAACTAGATCTCACTTAAAAATTGTGCATCTAAACATAATCAGTCTGTCCTAGAGCAGAGGATTAATGGCCTTTTCTTTCCTTTTTTTTTTTTTTTTTTTTTTTTCTTTCCTTCCTTCTTTTATTTTTATTTCTTTGTCTTCTTAGTAGTTAATTAGATGCCCAATAACTAAAATCGTAAAGCTCAAAAACAATAAACCCAGCACATTGCAGATATGGTCAACGGCAAGGCGGGCCTGTTAATATATTAACTACATTTGCCTTAGGCCAGGTCTGGGCGACTCGCGCGAAACCTTGAGCGAGCTTCATTTTTTACCTGCTAGACATACAGTTATCAGTACAAGGACGTGAGCAGGCTGTGCTCAGTGAGCATCAGTTGCCCACCCCTGCCTTACGCATTCTTGCCGTTGGGAAAGGGGCGTGGAATCAGGGGCGTAGCGTCAATGAATGTGACATATGTTACATAACCTGTAATTTTCCTCAGACTGATTGCTAAATTGGTGTTCATTATAATTTTGTGGTACATAATAGTTTTAATATCATTACAAATCAAGCTTTCGTAAACATGATTTGAATTTGTGTCATTCTGAAGTAGTATGTTTGGAAACGGAGATTAGGCCAACGGCATCTGTCGTCAGCTAGAGGAAGCTGGTGTTGTGCGCCTGAGCCAAGGTATGTACCAGCCTAGACCACATCTCGTACTGAGAATCGCGCTAGCAATTATTGCATTTAAACTCGTGAGTAGGGAGTAATCCGCGATTTGTTTTGCTTCTTGTATGTGTGCTCTTCAACTGTGGATATTTTAGCATGACTTGGACATTTGGTTACCTACTTATTATTAAAGCAAAATGCTCGGATTCGGGGATGTAGGTATGTGACAGAGGCAATCACTTCCGAGAGATCACGAAATTAATCAGAGCCAGAGCAGTACACGAAACTGCTTTTCTGTGCCGTTGCTGCAACGAAAATCAAAATAAATTGTTGTGTGAGCGACAAACTGAACGTAAGAAGCTTCCAAACATTAAACAATTCTCTAAAAAGCAATATGTAATTAAAGCAGACCCTCCAAAGCGCGCATTCATATTACGGCGAACATTAAAAAAATGTATAAGGCATTTCAACATCAAAGTTTATGAAAGTGAATCCTGGCTGTGTCGTAATACTTTAAAGAAATGTTTTACCTCTTTTTCAAAAGAAAAGTAAGTTTGAAATTTCAGCGGTTATGAAGATTTAAATAGCATTTATAGGGCAACCATAAAACACAACTATTCTTGTAATCACATAATATGCGAAAAACAACTAGAAATGTTTGACATAAATCCAGGAATAGAATTTTCATTGAACAATCAGTATAAGCTCTCAGTTGAACAGCATAACAATAAAATGCAAAAGAACAAAACTTTAATTAGAAGAAAGCCTTCGTTTATTTCTGAACAGAGCTTTAGTTTCTTATTTTACACGGGCTGTATGTTTTCTGGGAAAACAGACGTTTGCTTTTCATGGTTACAATGAGAATGAAGGATCTTCAAACAGAGGCAACCATATTGAAAATTTAAATGAATTGACGCCTCTCTGAAAGTGTACTTGAAAGAATCGACTGTTTTTCATGTAACTTCGCCTGATATTCAGAATTACTGAATTTCAAGTGAGAGTGACACGTGGAATTAAGGAAGAAATTTCTGATGTCTTCCTTCTTTTATTGACACTAGATGAAACTCCTGACATTAATATTGAAGAACAACTCTGTACTGTTCGTTACTAAATATTGACGGAAATATTGAAGACAGTTTCTTTGATTTACAGATGTAAGTTGACAGAAAAGAGATTCTCTTTTGAGTCAGAATCTCAGTATTATCGAATATTTTTTTTCAGAAAATGATAGATGGCAACTGCATAGGGCAATTCTGTTTAAATTGGGTCATATTTTGACGAATTTTACAATATTCGTTGGATTACATACCCGAGTCTGATATTTACGCTACGCCACTGCATGGAATAGTGGTCTGCAAACGAGCGATCTAAACAGGTTTCGGCGCTTGCCTTGAATGATAGTCTCGCACTCGTGTTTTGTTTCCGTTCGCCCTGCATCTCCCGGGGGTCGCAGGCCGAGTGCTCGTGTTCTGTTTTAACCATTCAGAGCTACACGGAGTGACTGGTAAGGTACACAAGGTGGCCTTATTGGTGAAAGCAGCCTACACTAAGTGTAATATATAACACTTCGTGGTACTCAATGGCGGCTGCCGTATAACGCAAAAGTGCTCTTGGACACGCTAACTTTTGACATTGCGGAGTTGTTGGTTATTGGTTATTTTTCGTTAAATGCTATTAATGGGACACATTTGAGAAAATTGGTTCAAAAAGGACAAACATCCATATTTAGGCTTTTTTGTCTCAGTAACATAGACTTTGTACTTCATAACATCAAATTTGTTTTGGTCTAGCGCCACTACAAAAAGCGTCACGTGACGGTTTAAATAATCCTACACGTGTGTCGTGGCTGCCACGCCCACTGTGTAGTGCGCACGGTCATGAACAATCTAACGTTACTTGTGGTATTATTAATAGTGTGTTCAAATCTGGCACTATTTTGAGGTGTAGGGAAGTGTGTATGCGTGTTAGGTGCCCTGTGACAGACAACTATCACATTACAATATATCGCGTGTTTTATCCCAATATTCGATTCGTTTTGTTTATGACTGAGATAGGAGCTTTTTCACTAAGTGTTTCTCATATCAAAATTTGTTATATACGCAAAGCTGAATCTGTGGCTGGTATATTTTATAATGTTAAGATAACAAATTCGTATTTATAAAATACAACCACGACTTTCTGCGTATAATGCAACTAAGTTAGATTATTTGTAAGGCTTTGCTGCTTATGTAACATGTGTAGGAAATAAGAGAGAAGTATATTTAAGTAAGAAAAATGAAGGCTAAGAGATGGAAACGAGAAAGTTCAACAGATGTGCCCAAATAGGAAGATTCTTCATCCCAATAGTTCTATGAACAAGGTTACGTCAGAAAGTGGACAGAATATTTTGGCATATGTTTAACTTCAGTTTCCTTATTTTCTACATTTTTCTAACTTCAAAATGTCCCACATGATGCAGTTTTCTATAAATCTGCATTAAATTTTAAATACAGTTTTAAAAGTAACTGCAAATTAAATGTATATACCCATTTACATTTTTTTTGTAATTTTTTGTTGGACTTAAACGTATTATAATATTATTATTTATTATTTAAACAACTTAGAAAAATAGCAATTGTTAAAGATTATTTTTCCCTCTATTAATATGGTGAAGACAAGTAGTTCACATAAGTTCAGGTCATTACTATATTAAAATAAGTGCAGCAACTTATGCTCCATAAATTAATTTATAAATTTGCAACTTATGGAGCGTTTTAAAATAGCTCGCAATCAAAATATAAAAAATAGTGTTGTAGAAAGTAGGTATTAGAGATAGAAAGCTAAAACTTTGTATTTTTCTGTTCTTGATCATAGCAAATCAATGGTATAAATTTGAAACAACCCCAACAAAAGCTTCAGAATTTAATTTCACAGGTATATCGTCTTAAACGTAACGTATATGTGGTAATTTAAAATCCACTGCGTTAAATCTATCGGGCTATGCATCTAAAATCCACAGGATATGGCAACAGTCAGTGGCGTAAATAACGGCCCCAGCGCGGAGGGCCCCCATATTGTCTTTAATAGTTCTCTTAAAAAGGACATTTTATATTCAATTCAATAAAGGAAATCGCTAGGAAGAAGCGAAGGGACAGATGCAGTTCACTGATGACATACTGACAACAGAAGTGTACCATGTAAGATCTCCTACCCTTTCTTGCTTAAAAGCGTGAGTGTATGCTCTCAAAAGCGTTCACAATCACATAGAGAGATTCATTAAAGCAAGGCATTTTATTCAATACGGTTGTTAGAAAAGCCGAACAACCTCCATAGCATGTACGACTAGTACCCATGCGAAAATGTAGTCCATTTGCCAATAAATTGGATTATTTTAGAATTTAGTAATACGGTGTGGACATAAATCATTATACGTTGTTCTAATCAGTGTTCAGTGTTATTGCTCCTGAACTATATCTGAAGCACAAATTTGCTTGGGTTAACACCTGAATTCCCCATATTGACAAGTAACAATTTTATTCCACCTATGAGTATATGCATTATGCGTTTAGCCAGTGTATATTGTTTATTTAGGAAGACATATTAGTTTAACAATTAGCTGGGTTGTTTGCTCCAAAAGGAGTTCATCATTAGGTGAGTTTATTTCACTTTCATGCTATTCTATGTGAATATATATGTAATATTTTAATCTCTCCACTTTTAAGCATTATTAGTAAGTAGGCCCCCCAAAACCTTAGCTACTCCACCGGCAGGAGTGCTGATAGCACATCTTGACTTGTGCACGTTTTAGAGAGATGCCAAATGCACACTTCAGGGCGTGCACGAAACTTCTACCGCGCTCTGTTTCCACTACTATCACTACAACTTCACATCAGTGCCACTAATTGGTAGCATTCTACGGAACAAGTAGGTGCGATACACGAGAGCGGAAACTTCTCCCGCTTTCTCCATCCCATCCCATCACATCCATTCTCTCAACCACAATGGAATTTACCCATTACTTCGTTTTGCCCTTAAACATTGTACATAATTATGTACGCAATAAACATCCACAATGGAACCCTGTATTTGTCATACCAGTTATGTATCATCATCATCATCATCATCATCATCATCATCATCATCATCATCATCATCATCATCGTCGTCGTCGTCGTCTTCGTCTTCGTCTTCGTCTTCGTCATCATGATCGTCGTCGTTGTCGTTGCCATTATTATTATTATTATTATTATTATTATTATTATTATTATTATTATTATTATTATTATTATTATTATTATTATTATTATTATTATTATTATTATTATTATTATTATTATTATTATTATTATTATTATTATTATTATTATTATTATTATTATTATTATTATTATTATTATTTTTATTATTATTATTATTATTATTATTATTATTATTATTATTATTATTATTATTATTATTATTATTATTATTATTATTATTATTATTATTATTATTATTATTATTATTATTATTATTATTATTATTATTATTATTATTATTATTATTAACGATGATCATATGCATTATCTTTGTTTAAGGAATTGTTTAAACATATTTCTTAAAAGCCGTTAATGCTACCACAAAAAGCAATGTTACTTATTTAAATACGTATAAAACAGAAAGTGCTGCATTTTTGTTTGGATAGAATAAAATGATCATTTAGCTTCTTGTTTGCTCCCCGCTGACCACACATCAGAGGAACACACAAAAGTAACTCTGGTGAAGTCATCGATGGGCTGGGCGGACCAGGCGCAAGTAATTCATAAGAAAATGTTCCGTCTGTTTCCCATACACCCTCTCGTCCATCGGAAAACATGAGGAGCCGGCTGTACGTGGTTGGAAATGCTCAGACATTTTGGCCTAGTAAAGTGCTGCACGCATAAAGCAAAGTCAGTGTGTTATAAAGTGTTGCGTTAACTCTAAATTACCTTAAATGAACAAAATGTGAATTAATGTTTGCCGATATAAGCCTCCCTAGCGTTTGATGTGGAGAGCCCATCTGTTTTTTTACAAATGACTAGGTTAAAGTCACAGCTCACGTGATCCAAATACCTACATTTTGGTAAACAATCGAAAATCACTTTGTATTTGCGAAACTTATTTCCATTTGGGTGGAAGCTATTAGATATTATGAAATAATATGCCTAAATATTATGAATTACCTTTCAAATTGTGTTTATTTGTGAAAGAATGAAAATTATTGGCTTTAAATAATGAATCATGCGAGTTTTGAAGAGTACCCCTTTTGGAACCTGTGAGTTTAGAAAATGACTGATTTTGAACATGAGAGTTTTCATGATAAACATTTGAGATAATGAACAATACTTAAATGTCCCCAAGAAAAGGAGCTAGTCGAGCAGTGACATAAATTAAATAATTAATTAAATAACTCTTTAGGAACGTTAAGGCTTATTTTATCTTTGAAACTTGATAGACAGCAACTTCTGTTGGCAACTTCATCGATTGTCTGCAAATGCCTTACACTTTAACCTTCAAAATAAGATAGTCGCAGCTTACAGAATATAATAATGATGATTATGATGATGATGATGATGATGATGATATGTTGCATGGTATGAAAATACAATATCCAGTTATACTTTTAGAAAGTAGTTAAAATTTCTTTATTAATGTCCGATCGCACGTACAGTCGGGGGGAAAGTCAATAAATACAAACCTTGCTAATTTGGCTTGGTTTCTTCTCCACATTTCTGGAGCAGCTGCATGTTTCCGTGATCATGCTCTTTCTGCAATAGGTGACACCTTTTCTTCCATCACTATATGCATAGAAATCTTAGCAATTTAATCGCCGAACTTGATTGTGTTTCTAGAAAAGCTGACAGTACACGTTGAACGGAGTCCTTCGTCAACTTCAGTACAGCGCGGTACTGTGGTGAAGGGCGAAGAGAGGTAAGGTAACTACCGATCGCTGATTGGTCGAAAAAGCGACGGAACAAAACTCATAAGATCCAAAGGATCGTGAGACTTTTGACATAAACCTGGAAGTTTGTCGTCTATTTAAACATGAAATGAAACCAAATATCTCCGGAATCATACACTACGCCGAAAACTGAGTCGTAACATAGTGCTACCTTAATTTTTTTTTATTATGTGTATTATGACTAACCTACTCAAAAGTTCGAACAAAGAAACATGTTACTTTCTGCCCACGAATCACTGGTAACAGAGACAATAGTAACACCACCACTACCATCATCAGCCCCACAACCGCTACCATCACCTCTACCATCACCAACCCCACCACCAACACCACCGCCACCACCACCACCATCATCAGCCCCACAACCGCTACCATCACCTCTACCATCACCAACACCACCGCCACCACCACCACCATCATCAGCCCCACAACCGCTACCATCACCAACCCCACCACCAACACCAACGCCACCACCACCATCATCAGCCCCACAACCGCTACCATCACCTCTACCATCACCAACCCCACCACCAACACCACCGCCACCGCCGCCACAACCACCATCATCAGCCCCACAACCGCTACCATCATCTCTACCATCACCAACCCCACCACCAACACCACCGCCACCGCGGCCACAACCACCATCATCAGCCCCACAACCGCTACCATCACCTCTACCATCACCAACCCCACCACCAACACCACCGCCACCACCACCATCATCAGCCCCACAACCGCTACCATCACCTCTACCATCACCAACCCCACCACCAACACCACCGCCACCACCACCATCATCAGCCCCACAACCGCTACCATCACCTCTACCATCACCAACCCCACCACCAACACCACCGCCACCACCACCACCATCATCAGCCCCACAACCGCTACCATCACCTCTACCATCACCAACCCCACCACCAACACCACCGCCACCACCACCACCATCATCAGCCCCACAACCGCTACCATCACCTCTACCATCACCAACCCCTCCACCAACACCACCGCCACCGCCGCCACAACCACCATCATCAGCCCCACAACCGCTACCATCACCTCTATCATCACCAACTCCACCACCAACACCACCGCCGCCACCACCACCACCATCATCAGCCCCACAACCGCTACCATCACCTCTACCATCACCAACCCCACCACCAACACCACCGCCACCACCACCATCATCAGCCCCACAACCGCTACCATCACCTCTACCATCACCAACCCCACCACCAACACCACCGCCACCGCCGCCATAACCACCATCATCAGCCCCACAACCGCTACCATCATCTCTACCATCACCAACCCCACCACCAACAACACCGCCACCGCCGCCACAACCACCATCAGCCCCACAACCGCTACCATCACCTCTACCATCACCAACCCCACCACCAACACCACCGCCACCACCACCACCATCATCAGCCCCACAACCGCTACCATCACCTCTACCATCACCAACCCCACAACCAACACCACCGCCACCACCACTACCATCATCAGCCCTACAACCGCTACCATCATCTCTACCATCACCAACCCCACCACCAACACCACCGCCACCGCCGCCACAACCAACACCACCGCCACCACCACCACCACTACCATCATCAGCCCCACAACCGCTACCATCACCTCTACCATCACCAAACTCACCACCAACACCACCGCCACCACCACCACCATCATCAGCCCCACAACCGCTACCATCACCTCTACCATCACCAACCCCACCACCAACACCACCGCCACCACCACCACCATCATCAGCCCCACAACCGCTACCATCACCTCTACCATCACCAACCCCACCACCAACACCACCGCCACCGCCGCCACAACCAACACCACCGCCACCACCACCACCACTACCATCATCAGCCCCACAACCGCTACCATCACCTCTACCATCACCAACCCCACCACCAACACCACCGCCACCACCACCACCATCATCAGCCCCACAACCGCTACCATCACCTCTACCATCACCAACCCCACAACCAACACCACCGCCACCGCCGCCACAACCACCACAACCACCACCACCACCACAACCACCACCACCACTACCATCATCAGCCCCACAACCGCTACCATCACCTCTACCATCACCAACCCCACCACCCACACCACCGCCACCGCCGCCACAACCACCACAACCACCACCACCACCATCATCAGCCCCACAACCGCTACCATCACCTCTACCATCACCAACCCCACCACCAACACCACCGCCACCGCCGCCACAACCACCACCACCACCACTACCATCATCAGCCCCACAACCGCTACCATCACCTCTACCATCACCAACCCCACCACCCACACCACCGCCACCGCCGCCACAACCACCACCACCACCCACACCACCCACACCAAAACCACCACCACCACCATCACCAACCCCACCACCAACACCAACACAACACACACACAACCATCATGACCACCGCCACCATCACCATTACCATCACCACCACCCACTACCATCACCACCCTCTATCACCACTACCACTACCATCACCACCACCCCCACCACCACAAGCACCACCACCATTATCGCCATCACACCACCACTCCTATCACCACCACCACTACCTCTACCATTATCACCACCATCACCACCAACACCACCACCCCCACCACCCACACCACCCACACCAAAACCACCACCCCCACCACCACAAGCACCACCACCATTACCGCCATCACACCACCACTCCTATCACCACCAACACCACCCCCACCACCCACACCACCCACACCAAAACCACCACCACCCCCACCACCACAAGCACCACCACCATTACCGCCATCACACCACCATCACTACCACTACCACTACCATTACCACCACACGCTATCACTACCATTACCACCATCCCCTATCATCACCACCAACACTACCACCACTACCACCACCACCACCACTACCACTACCACTACCACCACCACCACCACCAACGCCACCACCACCACCAACGCCACCACCATCACTACCACTACCATTACCACCATTCCCTATCATCACCACCACCACTACCACCACCACTACCGCCACTACCACCACCACCACTACCACCACCACTACCACCACCACTACCACCACTACCAGCACCACCACCACCACTAGCACCACTACCACCACCACCACTACCACCACCACTACCACCACCACCACCACCACCACTACCACCACTACCACCACTACCAGCACCACCACCACCACTACCACCACCACTACCTCCACTACCACCACCACCACCACCACCACCACCGCCACTATCACTGATCTATGGACAGGAAACAACCACACGAGTTTAGGTAAAACATGTGGAAAGAAACTTAAGTACTCTCTTCCTCATAAGCCATGCAGTCTTACATCGGCAGTCTCATTGTTGGAAACATGAAATCAAAATTTAATCAATAAGGTAATTTAAAATAAACGTTTTATTTCAGAAAGCAGTGGCTTTGGTCCATGTGTTCAGAATTTTACTAGGACAAAACGCCTGTAAATGTTAACAGCGTACCGCATGCAGGTAGACTTTCCTGCATTATTATACATGAGTGCAGCACATATGGTTGTTGCAATGTGCATACTACGTTAGATTTATCACGTCAGCTTTATTAATGGGGATATTTGCCAATTTTATTGTTGATGAAGCCCAAGGTAGAAAATTATAGTGCATGCAATGTGTCTTCTATGTCAAACGAAGCCGATGATGATGAAGTAGAAATCTGTAGAATCATATTTGTGTAAAAATAATTTAAAAAATGAAAAGCTTTCGCGGTTGGAAAAGTTATGGGACGATACTTACATGTCGCTGCTAAAACCCTATCCGAACCTATAAATCCCTCCAGTGACTAAGAACGGTAAATCCAGCTATAAAGCTTGAAAGCGATTTTACTTACATACCTAGCCAGGTGATTGCAGAAACTAAGCAAATTGCTGCGTCAGCTTCATATGCTGCTCAGTTGACGTTCTGACTAATAAAGTGGTACAGTCCATGCTGAAAAATCTGATGTGTTGCACTCGCATGACTTTCTCTACTCTTGTACTAACCATTCTTACAAACTCTTATTACTCTATCTTCATGTTAGTTCAGATAAGCATTTGCAGAAATTACTTTATTACTAATATTCTTGTAGGTACAAGGGGAATATGAGAATATAGCAGGATTTAAGCGATAGTCAGCTCTTTTAAAGCTTTGAAATTCCGTTCTCTTTGCACGGCCAAGATATAAAAAATGAATAACCATCTTCCATTCGATGAAAGTGTAAGTATTCCAAAATTAACACAAATAACAAGGAATATCTCCGAAGTGGTTCACTCCACAAAAAAAATTCATTATGACATAAACCGTGTGTTTTAACGAGATCTACGTCATTTTTGTAGAGTAAGATTTGGCCTGTCTCTTACGGGTTACGATTATTCAAAAGTCATACAGAGTAAAGAGAACTACATAGGCTATAGCCAGAAAAAATATACATTTCATTTGTCATAAAAATATCTTAAACATGTGGTATTTTAATCAAATTCGTTAGAGCCATTTTCGAGAATATCAAAATTTTCCAGCTAAAGAGCTGTTTAGGGTGGAGGAATTTGCTTCAAAATCTTCGTGTCACATCCTTGGAAGACATTAAGCTTAAATGCCAACTTTGCTATTCAGTCGACTTTTCGCTTTTGAGTTATGCTGTCCACAGGCTGGCAGACAGACATACGCCCGCGCTCGGACCTTTTTCTAAAACAACTTTTTTTTTATTCAGTGAAATCTCGACATCGAATTTTTGGGTGGAATGTGGAATATGATACTTCCTCAACTTACTATACGTAGGTAGTAGAGTTGTTGTTGATGTAGTGCCCGTTTTTACTACTACGGCACCGCAGGCGGTGACACTGATGATACATGGAATGAAGATGGAGCACCGGTGGAATGAGATGGCGGGGGAAAGCGGAGCACCCGGAGAAAACCCACCCTGACGCGGCTTCGTCCACCACAAATACCACATGCGGGTCCCTGGGATCGAACCCGGGCCGCCTAGGTGGTAGGCGAGCGCGCTAACCGCTCGGCCACGGCGCCGCCTTAGTAGAGAGAGTAGAAATCTGTACACAGTATACCTATCTTGATTCTCTGGACAAATGTGTTTGTATTAATAGCCGCACCAACGCAGATTTTGTAATAAGTTTATTCTCCTCAAATTTCATTTGTATCTTTAGACCATTTATTGGATTAACTTACTTTTTATCTCATTTAGTTCAATATCCCAACTTATCTTTCTTTCCCAACCGTCTTGCAGTATTATTTTATGCGCGCTTGAGACACTATGTAATTTAGAGCCAGGAGGTTCTAAAATGTTCTTAGCCACTGGCAAATCGCTTGTGCTTGTGACGCAAAGTATGCTTATCCTTGGCGTGATAAAAAGTTAGCGACCAACTCCCAAAATAAACCTAATATAGACGTAATATTTGGTACTACCGTCTCTTCATTTAAAACCTAACGGAGCACACGGTGTTTCGCCTCTCTCGCGGCCTAGCTCGATTCCCCCGCTACCAGCTGCCGTTGTGCGCGCGGCTAGTCGGTACTCGGCCTCTGAAAATCCACATCGCGTTCAGGAAATCCCTCATTATGATCGGAGAGTTGAGTTCGGTGTGCTATTAGCGCTAGACGCCTAATCGGCCCATTATTCCACGAGCAGACTGTAAATGCAGAGAGGTACCGAAATGACATTTTGACTCCATTTTATCATGAACTGACAGAAGAAGAGAAATTATATGGGTGATTACAACAAGATTCTGCTAATGCTCATACTGTAGAGGAGTCCATGAATAAAATTAGGGAAATGTTTGAAGATGAATTGATTAGTGCTGGTGTATGGTCCTTTCACTTCCCTGATCTAGCAGTGTGTGATTTGTGCTTGTGGGGAAATCTGAAAGACAGTTTACCAGACAAAGCCTCATACATTGGAAGAACAAAAATAAATTATTAGAAATGAAGTCGAAAACATTACAGTGGCCCAGCTTAATCGTGTGGATCAGAATGTGTTCTCCTGATATAATGCTTGTTTAGCCGAGGGTGGACACCTCCAGGATCTTCTATAAGATAAGAGTGTTATACATGCTTTACGCGCGGAGTTTATGTAGGAGCAAAGGCGTCTGTGGCACACCCAATCGCACACAGGCGAAATTCCGTGCGCCCGTTAGGTTTTAAATGAAGAACCCTGTAGTTCTTCCCCCCTGAGTTTTAATTTCGTGTGCGCCCATCCCAGTAGATCAAACTTGGCTCACCTTAATAGTTTCCTTGATAGTTCCACAAAATGGCGTTCAGTTCTTCAGCTCATACAGACCTCACGGTATATAAAGATGATCCATTTCTTTAGCGATTTCAGAAAGAATATTCTTGCAAATATTCAAATAAAATTAAGCACAGTAACCGGTAGGAATGAACTGCAAATACTACCCAATTGTGACACTGCCTTAAGCTTCCTCTCAGGAAAGTTATCCCACCAATAGGAATCTCCAATCATTTCAATTCTCTTCAACAACAGAGATGTGTAGAAAATACTTTCTATATCTGATTTCATTTCAGTTCTATTTAAAAGTAAGCAGAATTACTTGCAACAAATTTGGACCTGGATCCAGATAATTACTGAGTGACGGTCTTGCTGATTTGCATTAATCAGCAGCCTAACAACTGTCAAGCCCTCTATGAAGACGTCGTTGTGTAGTGGATAATGGCTTCTGTTCTATGCAGATTTCTTGAACTAATCTCTGGAACATCATCTGTTACCTTTCAAAATTAGTCTGCTTGTGGCCAAAACTAGTCTGCTCAGAGCTACGTTGTTACTTGCTTTTTACAGTGTGCTAATTCTCCTTCCATGAATGTGAAACCTCGTATTTTACTCCGAGTTTGTTTGACATTTTCTTGAAACTGCTTAAAAGTTGATATCCTAATTTCCTTTCTTGTTAGTGTCGTAGTGGCATCATTAATCGTGATAGTTCCTAAACTCCCTAGATTGCTGAAACATGTATTTTCCATAAAACAACGTGCTTATCGTAGAACAGCGATGTTCAACGATTGCGAAAGAGGGGAGGTTGGGGATTATTGGTGGACGAAGCGGCGCTGGGGCGGGTTTCCTCCGGGTTCTCCGGTTTCCCCCGTCGGTGCTCCATCTTCATTCCGTGTAGCATCAGTGTCACTGCCTGCGGTGCCGTATGTAGTAAAAGCGGGCGTTAAACACTACAAAAGGGGGAGGTTGAGTTTACCTTCTTCCACGTTATGCTGACTTTGCCACTCATATCCCAGCCGTGCGTTGTGTTGCAGTGGCGGGCTGGTTATATGTACGTTGCGTTTGATTTACGAAAGCACTTTCAGATCTTACGTGATAAACATCTGTTCATTAGTGACTTCTTTGGTACTGCTTACATTTAAGAATTCTATGAATATTTGGCGACAAAGTCAAAGCGCATGGCCTTACAAGATACACCAAGTGATCGTCGCGTAATCTAATGTAGTTCAATATGGAGAAACTCTGTTCGCAAATATATGTAGAGCTATACTCACTCTTATACACACTTCTTGCAAATGCCTATTTCTCTATCTACTTTATTTTAATCGACATAAGCGTTTTCAGAAATTATCTTATTGCTAATTATCTTGTAGATGCAGGGGGAATATGGGTATATGCTAGGTTTTAAGCGATAGTGAAACATGGACGTCGCGAAAGGGGGCAAGGTAGGGCGGACCCCCCCCCCCCCCCCACCGCCCGTTGGAAATTAATGAATTTAATGTGCAGCCAATGACTGATTATTGGAGTATTGTTTTAATTTTCATGTAAAAAACAATTTTTATTCAGCACAAATTAATCTGGTTATCCGCAACAAATACTGTAACTTTTGACAACAGAATAATGAATTAATATTGTTCGATTGCAAAGTTCCAACATACGCCCTGAAAAAAAGTCTACCTACGCCCATGTATTGAAATGCTTTAAGAGCTGGTTGCTATGCGATACCTTTGAAATTCCGTTCTGTTTGCAAGGCCACGAGATAAAAAACGAATAGCATATGTTTTCCTATTTGAGAAAAGTATAAGTATTGGAAAATTCAAACAGATAATAAAGAATATCTCAAAATGGTTCATTCAGAAGAAAAACGAAGTATTTGACATAAATTGTGTGTTTTAATGAGATCCACATTTTTTGAGTAAGCTTTTGTCTGCGTCTTACTGTTTACCATCTATACAAACATTATACCAATTCTAACTGCATCTTGACTAATTTATCGGTGAATACATCATCTACAACATAAGCCCAATGGGAAATTCTACAACCAGGCAATCTGTGCCAAAATCATTTCTCTGGATCCTTCTCGTTTTGATTTTGCGCATCCATCGATCATATTCTTATCTCGGATTTGTCCAGATTTTATTATATACGTAATACTCGTAAACTTTGGAAATGTACATGTATACAACTGCTAAGGTATATCTTCCGTGTTGTTTGAAGAACGTCTAAATAGCTTTTGTTCCATTCTTTTGATTTTCAGGGGAACGAAGCCCATTTCCCCGGCTGCAAAACGTTACTTATCACAGTATGTTCAGTAGGGCTCGGAGTTTTAGGTAAATACATATTTTGTTTGTGTCCTAATACGTCCTTGTTTGCGTCCTTGAAACTGAGTTTGACATTTTGGATACTCACACTAGAGCAAGTGTTTTAAGGGACACTGGGAGTGAAATTTGAAAGTTCCACATTTCTTGATAGTTTTTTTCTGAAATTTTTACTGTGTTTGTATTTATATGAGAATAGGCGGTACACCAAATTTCATTAAAATTGGATAATTCGTTTAGGATATATAAATTATTTATGACTTTAATAGGCACATTTTCAAAATAGAGCTCTCGTCTATTAACTTTTCAAAATTCATTTATATTGGCAGAACTGGTGCTCTAAAACATGGGTAACAATTGTATGAAGAGATATTTCAAATACTTTTGCTGATTATGCTGTACATATTTTTTTAATAACAAAGAAAATTTAATCTTAAAAATTATTGATTTTTTTCATACAAAAAAAATGTTTTTGGAATTCATGTTAATGATAACATCAATATTGAAGCATAGTTTTGTTTAGCTGCTATTTATGAATACTTTTGGAAGTTTTCATTGAATTTGAAGCAAAACTCAGGCGCGACCTTCTTTTGGAATGTGTAGAAATGTAGTTTTGAGAAAAACAGGCTTTTATATAGGAGCATCCTGTGTACCTTAAGGGAAGAGCACTATTTGAAACGGTCGTAATGACCACATGGAGTGGGGGATATGAAAAATGTTAGCTGATCCAAATGCACAGGTGTTCCAGGAACATTTTAAGGTAAAAACACAATTTTCGACTTTTTGACAATTTTGACCAAAATTTCACTCCCAGTGTCCCTTAAGTGTTACTGCACATAAAAACACATATGTTCTGATTTTTTTAATGTAAATAGATATTTTCGGATATTCACATAAAGTACACAAAAAATTGCATATACGAAACCTCCTTCTAATTTTTTCTTCATATGTTTATATAAGCTCACATAAAAGTAGCAGCTGAATCATTTTTAACAAGTCGCCATCTAACTTCTTTAATGCTCAGTTGCATGGTCCAGATGTTGCAGTGTATTACTTATTATTGGAGGAACTGATATGTCAGCCATAGTATCCCTTCAGTTGGAGGAAAACATAAACATCCTGCTTTCTCAAGCTAAATGAGCCCACAAGATAAGAAAGGGGAACTCCTCCACTGCCATTTACTTGATTAAGCATCTGTTACCACTTCACAGCCCTGATGCTTGTACGTAGCCAATAAGCTCTATAGTCAATTAGTCATTGGTGAATCCAGTAAGTTATACAATCTTTAATTGTGTTGTGGCGTTGGGAAGTAACATATAGACAGTGTTGAGTTCACAGTGGATTGAACATGCTCAGAGTGAAAAGTAATGCAAGTTACCGTGTGCAACAATATGCTGCGGAATTTAAGAGTATTTTCAGTTGTCATGGTAAAATCTTGTATTGTCAGCTATATGATAAATCTGTAACGGCAGACCAACTTTCAAAAGTAACACATTTAGTGGTAACACACATTCGAAATTCAATGTTAATTCTTCGTGACAAAGGTCAATCTTTTGGGATGGAAAATGTAAGAAAGCATGTGTTCGTATACTGTAGTTCAGTACTTGGTGATCCCTTCCACGTACCACGCACATTTATATTAGCTCAGGTATTCGGATCTCAAATAAATATTATATTTGTTTTGGCACATATTTTTGACATTTTCGGCACATAAAATAATTAATATTTCCCAAGTTTTCAGCACCTAAAAATTCTAGCTCTAATGATTGGTATTCTCTTTCTAGTAACTGCATTTTAACTTGACACGAAGCGTATGTAACCGAACTTGTGAAGCAGTGGTAGTTGTACGCTGAGGGCTAGACTTAGTCACGTGCGGTCTTGACATTGCTTTCATTAGGTTTCATTGTAGTGGTGAAATCCTGTTCCTTTAATTCGAGCTTCGGAAACAAACGTTCCAAACAGTGGCGTATATTGTGGGTTATCAAAGTTATCACCGAAGCCCATATCTAAAGTAAAACAGAAATTAATAAATAATGTTAATAATAATTGCAATACCAGTCAGTTTCCCTAATGAAGAATTCGCGCGTCCGATGAAATATGTCTCGTTCTGTACCACTGAACAGCGTAGAGAACAGGGCTTCGGATGCTTGCTGTAGTAGCCTTCTGTAGGATACGGGGAAGGAGAAGTGAGGCGAAGGAGTGCAGGAATAAACACGCCAAGGCTTCGGAATCCCACGTCGCTATACCCATCCGAGCGTCTCCGAAATGTGCCGTATACACACGATTGGCTTGAAGTTAGCAAGAACGCTCTGTTTTTTATATTGTGCGATTGTTATGGTCCTCAACAGCTGTATTAGTATTATTTATTCGATAGTGTACAGTGTAACAAAATAATTGCTAATACTAATTCGTCGAAATGGATGAACAATGTGTAACAAAACAATTAGTAAAACGACCATACTCACAGTTGAAATACAAGTTAGTGATATTAAAACAGAGAAGGCCTACTGCAACTCTTCCACACTTGCACTGTGAGCAGAAGGGGAAAAATAAGAATCCTTGAGAAAGGTATTTTAATATAAACAATTATGACAAGAATGTGTGGCTGACTGGTTCATGCAAGTTAAATAAACTTTATTGCTTGCCATGTTTATTGTTTGCAACTGAGAAAACGCCCTGAAATATGACAGGCTTCGCAAATTTAGCGTATTTAATCACAGCCTTGTATAAACATAAGAGATCAATAGTTAGAAACATAGGATTTGAAGAAATATGGTTATAAACTATGAGCGTTGCTAATGAAGAAGACGAAGAAAGGCCTAGAAAGATAAATTGTCATGAAGATGAAATCCATTCTTCGTACTTTAGGATTTTCTGTGAAATCCTGGACACATTAATAACCCAAACTAAATTAAGATTTGAATCACAGAAACAGTTGAAATTTCTGGCCTTACTGGGTTGTAAACATTTTGCTAGTTATGATGAAAATTTTCCAACAAATGTATTACGTGAACCGAGATATCCATATGTTTCTATTTCGATATATTATCTTTGAAAAACGAACTGAAAATGTTATATTCATATCAAACATTTTCTAAAAAGTCCGTTCAAACCATTGCAAATTATGTATATGAAATCAAATGGACTTGATGTTGTGCACAGTGAAGTTTATGAGCTATGTGAACCGATTTTCAATGTTTTTTAGCCTTGAAGCGAATACTATTTTATTTACGGGGAACACAAGGGCAAATTCGTCTGAGCAGCATGGCTCTTCTATCGGTGGAACAGTATATTTGTTTCATTGTGAAGTCACCTTGAGGAATTGTTTTCTGATGGTGTGACAACGCAGTTTACTTGTAAAGAAGGATGTCTGGAATTTGTGTGTGTGTGTACAAGTATGGCAAAATTGTCAATTTTACTTTTATAATTGTTGTTTAGCTCGTGTCAAGAAACATTTTGTTAAATGCACTGTTCATGAAGTTAACATTTAATCAACAACCCCTTATTGTCCAGATCTGGTAGGCCTAGCGTTTTTTGTAGTGTTTAGCGCACGCTTTTACTACATGCGGCACCGCAGACGGTGACACTGATGATGGATGTAATGAAGATGGAGCACGGTGGAATGAGACGGCGGAGGATACCGGAGAACCCGGAGAAAACCTGCTCCTGTGCTGCTTTGTCCATCACACCCCACATGCGGTCCCCTGGGATCGAGCCCGGGCCGTTTTAGTGAGAGGCGAATGGTCTAATCACTCGGCCACGGCACGGTCATACTAAGCCTAGTAATAGCCCAGGTTACAATCCCAGCACACGCCACTGGTTACAAAGACATTAACACCCACAGAACACTGCGGTTTTCAGTGTAATTAGCAGGCGTATAACCTACATTTAAGGAAGGCAATGCTCGTTTTCTGCCAGTCTCTTACGCTCTCTATTTAATCCAGTTCTTGGATGAGATAATACGCCTTGTTTCATGCTATTTAATTTGCATAATTTACTATCTAAATACTTTCCTTGCATTTACTGGGAAACAAAAAGCAAGAAGTTGCTAAGCGATTTTCACCTGCCAGTGTGATCAAGTCCTTAGTACAGACGGATCAATGTCAATGTCAAGAATAACTTGTGGTGACTTTCGTACTACGGGACAAACCCACGAATATAACACGTAGCCAAAAGTAAAAGTGACAATGAACTTTTGAACCAGAGGGAGGTAGTGGTATGTCCAGCGACGCCCAAGCTTACATTGGGAGGGTGAATTTGCCACCTACTACTTTTCGCCGAGCCATGACGCATTCATGGGACCCCAAAACAAATTTCTCTAATGCTTGGTTATCTGAGTGGCTGAAGGGCAAATGATTCGTGCAGAAAATGAAGGAGGTGGGGGCAGAACGGCAAGGTGACCTCCTTAGCTCAAAAGAGAAAAGAATAGGCACACTATAACAGAGTACATCGAGAAATCTATGGTGAAATCATAGGGGACGCTAGAGAGGCAGAATTAAAGAGGTTGTTATATATTGCAGAAAAGCATTCTTTATCCAAAAATTAGGTTTGCACTAGTGCTTTCTAGATCATTAACAGATTTAATATTGAAAACCAAATGAACCATTTGAACACTGCGCACCGCATGCAAACTTTACGCAGTGATGCAGAAAGCGAGAAGAACAAGCTTAAAGAAACAGCGAATAGAGGTTTGCACAGAGGTCAACCTTTTGTAGTCGCATTTTGCACCTTGACCTATGCGATGCACCAGTGCATACACCCTGAGAGGCCCTGATGTGTAAGATTGCGGCAAAGAGTCCATCATAGCTATTTAGTTTGGATATTGTTATGAATATTTCAGTAATTAAGGGATATGTGTCTTAAAATTAATGACTGTTGTCATGAAATGCATTCCAGACCGTGGAAGGATGTGTACGGTTTAAATTCTCCAGATAATACGAACACGGAATGTTTCACTTGCTCCCTGTCCCTAATTGCTTTGGTAAACTGTGTCAAGCTTTGGGAAGGATTTTAGTTATTGGTGACGTTAGATGTTATGAAAAGTTATAAATGCAAATTTAATATACAACATGCTAATAATAATTGTTCAGTTAATAAAAACACTACTCTTCTTGTATAGCAGGGTTCAACTGGATAAACATATATATATATATATATATATATATATATATATATATATATATATATATATATATATATAGTTAGGGTATATAGGCAGCCATTATTTGCCTCCTAAAATACATAATATTACTTACCTTTAGCAGTAGACAGGACTGGAAATAAAAAGGCATCTAATTGTTCAGCTGGTCAAAATGAAGGAGCACACGCCACTTCTTGTCTGCATTGAGGTCATTCGCTTGATGAAATCGCATTGGCTACGCTCCCGTTAAACTTCACAATGTCCTCGACAAGCTTGGGTATAGCCTCCAGCTTTCTGATTACGTTCTCATGTATATCAATCAATTCTGATTGTAGTCATGCAGAATTCGAAATGTCGGGATCCGGACCCCAAGTTCTCAAATTGGATTATCAACAGCTCAAACATTTGTGCAAGTTTTCAAAATTTTGCAAGAGGATTAGAAATTTGTGAAGGCATTTCAGTGCTATGTGGTGAATTTTCATTTATTTCTATCTTGACTAATGGTAAATTGCTATTTGGTTCTTCCACACATGTTCACGGGATTGTTATCATCATCATCATCATCATCATCACCACCATCGCCATCACCATCACCATCACCATCACCATCACCATCACCATCGCCATCGCCATCGCCATCGCCATCGCCATCGCCATCGCCATCGCCATCGCCATCGCCATCGCCATCGCCATATGTTTCCTGCGTAACATGATTGCAGAAACTGCAATAAAGAGTTCATGTTTCGTGTCGTTTTATTATCTCTGTTCGTCACTTCTAATTGCTCCTTTTGCTTGTTAATATATCTATAACTATAGCTATTCAGCACGTAGAAATGTAGTATTTATGTGAGGAGCCATTGAGTAGTGAGTTAATAATTGTGATTTATTATTTTACTCTACAGCTCAAAGGTTTTTGAACACCTTGCTTTCCTTAGATAACAAGTATGAAAACACCCATATAAACTATCAGAAAACTTTATGATAAAAATCCATAGCAAAACATTAGCCCTTTGAATTATTCTAACTTTCTTGATCCCCTTATAGGGAAAGTTCCCTTAAAGCTTCCCTCCCTCCCAGGGGCGCCACTTCTGGGCACAGGCACGAAGGATCTCTAAACTCGAAGTGCCAAAGTCCCCCCTCCGCGTCCGTCCTATTCCTACTCCGTAAAACTCCAGCTAAGATACCATGTATTAGGGTATCATATAAAACTATCATCATAGTGTGAGTGATTCAAAGCATGATTCTTTGCAAACATACAGGGGTAAATAAATACTCAAACACACTTTCCAATAAGCACCTTTTGGCTGAACAACTTTATGAAGAAAAGTAGTACTTCCCGTCGGGGAAATGGATCAATGCCAGCGTTAAAAGAGTTTTAATGTTTTAGTATGTGCTACTAAACTATTTAATTGCTGTTCTCGAAAAATGAAAAAGTAAAATGCCTAATTTCCTTAATTATACACAGCGTGCACAACCCCGGTCGCTTTTAAATGTTGAGAGGGATAGAGTGTGAATGAGATAGAAAAAAACTTATCTAATTAAACCAAAGCAGTCGGAAGGTAGAACAGAACGCGTAATACTTCGTGTGACTCCCGTTATTTTCTGTCACTATCCTCAACATTTGGGGCATGGAGCACATCAGGTTCCTGAAATAATTGGTATTCTCTGCTACTGCCTCCAGAGTGTCTTTTATGGCATACCAGAATCGTCTAGCTCAGTGAACCTAGAGCACCAAGGGAGCACAAGTAGAACGTTGAGTTTTTGTATAATACCAGGACATAATCTTGGAGCCAGAGTGTGTTATACGGTAAAGGTTATGGCTTTGTTAATCAATCGTGGAGAGCGAGTAAATCATATACAG
This sequence comes from Tenodera sinensis, assembly GCA_030765045.1. Classification (NCBI taxonomy): domain Eukaryota; kingdom Metazoa; phylum Arthropoda; class Insecta; order Mantodea; family Mantidae; genus Tenodera; species Tenodera sinensis. The sequence goes on from CM060962.1 coordinate 39,274,908, forward strand.
AAGTAAAATAGATTATAACCAGGACTCGGATGTTTGACATGTCATAGTTTTTGTTTGTCGTTTTTTTTCCATGGAAAATATAAGCAAAGCACGATTTTATCAATGGTGATTAAAATTATGCAATTCTCGTTGGTCACACAGTCATATTTTGACCTTTTTAAAGTTTTTTTGTCGTTTTCTTGTCATTTTTCACATTAAAGACATATTTTTCCTCACATTTTCGTATTTTTCGCATATTTCCATTCCACTGTCGCAAATGTGCTTGCAGTCGCCTCAAGGACCGATTTCTTCGCATCTTCCAACTCTTCGCTGTAATGTTTCTTACAATTATCTTTCTTAGAAATGTATGTATCTGCGAATTTGGAGGGTAAGCTGTATGTAATTTGCTGCTATAATTCTTCGTGATAGCTCTCCTAGATATGACATTTATTCCGTTATGTGCAGAGTTGGGGGTTAGCTCTGAATTGAGCAATTAAATAAATTCAAAATGTAAGAATAAAATTAACATCACTTACTATTGAGTGCGTTAGCTTTTTAAAGTAGATTTTCAATATAATGTTAATTTAAAACGTACCAAATTTTTGAAGATTTCGAAAATGCACCCAAAAACTTAGGCCATATTTCTTAAATTTTTCGGTCATAAGTGCTTGCATATTTCTAGCATTTTTAAGTCATTAACATCCGAGCCCTGATTATAACTCACTTTGATATATAGTATATAGGCATTTGAGATAACTGTCGAGGGAAAGTCTAAGATCTGATATATTCGACATGTAGTTGTTCCTGAAATTGTCAGAATTGTTAACTTTATCCTTTCAAAAACAAGTGGTTCAGCGTGGCGATGCTGCGGTTAGCACTCCATGCATAATCTAATTATGTAAATAGAAAACTTCACTCTCTCCCTACGCAAAATGCATTTTCCGGTATTTAGCTGTACCCGTCGTTCTTGACCCTTGGCCTTGACTTTAAGTCTGGTAGGCGAAACTATTGTCTCTTTCATCAACTCATACATAACTCTACTGAATGAAATCATGCACTGCAGGAAGGGGGGGGGGGGGGGAGGCGAAGGTAGTAATGTCATCTTTATCTCAGACACACCTTCCCAATTCACACTTGCTTTGCAGTGTGCAGTTGAAAACACAATTACAGCTTTGCGATAAGGAATGAGTATTGTGAATTTACGAGGCGTTGATAGTTGCATAAATCAATTATGCCACCAGTACTTTCTAAATTAGGAGCCAAAGCACCTCACAGTCTGGGTAAATAAATTTTTAATTGTATGGGCATACATGAAGAAAGAAGCTGAAAGCAAAGGACCGCTTAGATCAGATTTTTTTTTCAAAAAGATTAAACAAGATCAAAAGTAAGTATCAGATGCCACAAGAGTGTTAGAAAGAACAGTGAAAAGAATTATTGAAGAATGCAAAGAAAATGAAAATTAAAACACATCTTTTGGAGCAACAGGCCAAAAAAAAAAATAATAATAAATAAATAAATAAAAAACAATAACACACAACGTTCCGAAACGACTAATTGATCTAGACGACTTAGGTGTATCATTAGAAGAACGATTCAAGAGTTTTATGTTCAGGAAAAAAGTGCTCTCACAATAGCTAAATTACTTATTATTTTAAGAGATAGCATTACCTTTCAGAGCAGCAGGTCATCCTTTTAACAGAATAGTGAGAGAATGGGGTTTTAAATGGAAAAAAAAAAAAAAAAAAAGAAAACTAACCGAAAACTGCTGATAGGAAAGCACGACATTCTTTCTAAACGAGAAGAAGAAGACTGTCTGAAAGGCACACAAAAGTATAAGTTGGATGGAAGGTCCATTATTTACACAGATAAAACACACAGTGTATACACAGTAGACACACCAACCCAAAGAGATGGACTGATAACTGTACAACAGGGTTCAATTGTTCATGCTCGGGGTGAACGAGGTTTTGTTTCCAATGGCTTGCTCATATAGACATGAATTAAATCCGAAATTGGGAGATTATCATGAGGAAGTGTACACTACCAATTTGTAGGCTAAATAGTTAAAAACCAAACTCATTCCAAATCTGTCCCCCAATTCCGTATTGGTTTCCGTAACGTGCAATTTCAGAACACTCAAGAAGTAAAGACTCCGCTTCAAATTCCTCGAAGGAAACCACGAAAACATGGCTCTCGTATAAAAACATGATGAAAAGATGACTAAAACCAAGTTTTATGACGTAATAAAGGTGGACAAACCTAAATACATACAGTATTTAGTGGATTCTAGAGAAAAATGGCCATACTGCATTAAGACTGCCACCATATCAGCCAGATCTGAACCCTACTGAACTGACCTGTAACCAGCGATGTCCAACCTTTGCGAAAGAGGGGAGTGTGGGTTTACCTCCTTCCAACATATGTGGACTTTGCCTCTCTGTAACCCCCTACAGTGCCTTGTATGACAATGGTGGATTGGTGACACGTACGCTACGTTTGGTTTAGGAAAGCACTTTCAAGTCGTATACGATAAATATCTGTTCATTAGTGATTTCTTTGGTACTGCTTAAGTTTAAGAAGCCTATCAATATTTGGCATAGCCTTAGAAGATCCACAAAGTGATCGTCGCGTAACATATTGCGACCTAACCTAACTTTTAGTTTGGTTCAATTTGGAGAAACTCTATTCGCAAATATGTGCAGGGCTATACACTTACACGACCGCCTCCGTAGCGCAGTTGGTAGCACGCTTGCCTCTGGCGTGGAGGACCCGGGTTCGATTCCCAGTGCCAGCATGGGAATTTTTCCCCCGCTGGTAGGTCTGGCACGGAGTGCACTCAGCCTCGTAATTCCCGGGGAGACCAATTGAAAAGCTGCTTGATTGAGGTCGCGAAGGCCGCATAACTGACCGGGAGTGCTCGGGGCGCTGACCACGTCCCACCCTCCGATACTGCAGAGGTGGGGGACGCAGCGGCTGGGCGGCAAGCCTAGGCCCTGCATGGGCTGTTGCGCTAGGGGGTTATACTCTTACACACTATTTTTGCAAATGCTTATTTCTCTATCTACTACATTTTAATCGACATGAGCATTTTCAGAAATTACCTTATTGCGAATTTTTTTGTAGATGAAAGGGGAATATGGGAATATGGTAGGCCTTAAGTGATAGTGAAATGTTTTCAAAGCTGGTTGCTATGCAATGCCTTTAAAATTCCTTTCTCTTTGCGAGTCCAAGGAACGAAAAAACGAATAACATATTTCTATTTGAAAAAAGTATAAGTATTGGTAAATTCAAACAAATAAGAAACAATATCTCGTAAATTGTTCACTCAAATGAAAAGAAAAAAAAAGAAGAAAAAAATTATTTGACATAAATTGTGTGCTTTAAAGAGATCCATTATTTTTATTTAGTAAGCTTTTGTCTGTCTCATACTGTTTACCATTTATGCAAAAGTCATCCAGAATGAAGAGGTATTCTGAGGACATTCCCAGAAAATTCACGATATGACTTAGAAACTTTCATGGAGTCGCCTGTTTGTGTCTGTCACTACATACTGACTGTCTGTCTCTCCGAATGAGGAGTGGAGTGAGACATTGCCGCTCACTGCGTAAGGTTCTCCAAAGAGAGAAGGTTGGACACCCCTGTGTTAAACAGTAGTTAACCATAATACCACAAACTTAAGGATGTCGAGCGTTCGTGCTACACACGGTTCAAAGAAGTACGTATACAAAAGTGGCAGAATGACATGTAAACAAAATAATATGTAGATCATTACTACAGTAAAAATATAGAAGAAATACAACTGAACAATTTTTAGATGAGGGCGTTACAGATAGCAGTGACAGTGACAGTGACAGTGACAGTGACAGTGACAGTGATACTTCAACTGAGCACGTATCCCCGTTTGGAACAGCCTGAGTAAACTTATTTACAAAATCTTCAGTGATGCTTGTATTAATACGAACACATTTGCACAATTAATGGTCAGGTACATTGTGTGGACATTTTTCAGCATGGACTGTACCGCTTTACTAACAAGAACATCATGAGTAGCATATGAAGCTGACGCATCAATTCGCTTGGTTTCTGCAGCCACCTGGCTTTACAAGAGAACTCCCTTTCAGGCTTTATATTTACTTCCTCCAGGGGCCAAGAACGGTGAATCCAGCTTGTACTGTAACATGTAACTGATTTATCTTCAAGTATGGTACTGCACTGTTCAACATTGTTAGAATGCATATCTGTTTCTAATTATTGTGAAGTAATATGTTTACGCTGTTTATGTGAAGCAGGCAGCGATCTTCAGAGCGTGATATCCTACTTACCTGCATCTACTCGGTTATTTTGTGACTATTCTACTCATGCGTGACTTGGTTAAAATCGACTAATCATGTGCATAACAATTTCAAATTTCAACCAATAACAGCCTTCATTCGCGAAAAATTATCACATTTCATTATCACCTCTGAATTTAATTACCACCTCCTCTGCTTTTCTTATGTTACGATCAGGTTAGAGAATCTAGCAGCACTGTGCTACGTAATTTGACGCGACAGAGCGCTATGCAAATGTCAAAAATGGCTGGCTCTCTCTTCGGTGAAGCATTTGGAATCAGTTTGACAAATTTTGTATTGAATGGCATTGTAAATTAATATCAAATACTCCAACTTCTGACATTACCAACATCTTAAAAAATTGGATCATCAATATGATAATCTTGTAGGCCGTGACAATGGACTGTGATGTATGTATTCTTGCTACATATTTCTTTTAGCGGGTTAGTAATTACAATACACCATTTAAATAACATTTTATTGGTTATATAGTCCTCTAATTCGTGAAATATAAGAGTATTTAGAATAAATGCAACTCGTGATAGACAAATTCTCTGGATAAATTGACCATCACTCGAGGCATTACTTGTGATAAACTGAAGAGATTTATATGGTATTTTAATAACTGGACCTTCTCTCCTGTCATCAAATGTGTAAGGGAAAGCTTTGTAGTAATACTTATACCATTATTTATCAAATACTACATGTATTCACATTCTTTTTGGGCCTAGATTATGAGTATAGTGATAGAGGATACTTAAATCTCTCAAACTTCTTTCACAAGAATTACCTTGGGAATAATAGTAGCAATTCTGTCACAAACTGATGATTTTGTCTCTGTTGCTAGCAGACCTGTTCCCACGTAGGGTCCTTCGGTGAAGGTCCGGGGTTAGAATCACAATTCTAGATGCCTTTTGTCATTTATACGATGTTTTAAGAGCATTCTTGTATGGCAGGTTATCTATCCAATGCTCGTCGCCAGTACGAAATTCCTGTTCCGTAAGCTCTTTAGATATTCCACATGAGTAAATGCGCATTAACTGTGGATTGTTATTATTGCTTCGGGATATTTAGGTTTCTGTTTAAAAGCTTATTTCCTTTCGTGCTTAGTATTGCTACCTAAATGTTTAATAAATATGCCAATTACATGTTCCTTTTTGTTATATGTTTGGTTTTGAAGTTTGTTGCTTGCCCTTAAAGTGAATGCTCTAGGTTTCGTAATCATCGGTTGAGTTGTTATTGTTTTTGAGGTAGTTATTTTTGAGGATATTGCACGGTCATGACGAATTCAAGTGTAACAATAAGGCAAACTTTGATTTATATAAAGAGCTGTTTTACCACTGCAGATAACAAAATGTTTGTACATGTCAATACATTTAAGGCGTCGTTTCTATTGAAAGCTGCTCCTAATGTTTTATGCAACTTTAATAGCTCCTTAGTAATATTTTTTATTTTAATTCTAATCCATCAACAGCATCAGCCATGGGAAATGTTATGGCTCCACCACTCTGATGCATCTTGCGAATGACCTGCCTCAAGGCCGCAACCAAAGTCGGTCGCTCCTCCAATTTGCTGAGTTGCAATTTAACATCAAAATCCGCACATTTTTGCAGATTGTTCTGTATGGCCGCTGACCTTGAGCCGTCTTTTGTCATTTCTTGTCCGATAGCTACGTCACTGGTCCCGTATAGTTTTTTTTTTTTTTTTTTTTTTTTTTTTTTTTTCGTCTTTTTTACTAGATTCCTGGGATGTATTCATTCTCCTCTTTCTTTTTCTTGCCTCTTCTTCTCTGGCGCCTATAATATCTATGGAAGCTATATTTTCATTTTAATTATTTATTCTTGTAATACATTTATATTATTTGTCGGTTGTGTTCTTCCTTTCCATAATGCATTTGTAAGGTCACTGCTAGAAAATTTGTTTTCTAAATATAATTATAGTTCTATTTCTTTACTTTCTTCTCCAACTATTTGTACGGTTATAATAGCATTATAATCAACCTCCATTTGTTTGTTATTCCTCTTTCCCATTTCGTGCTCTATTTTATCTATGCTTAGTTTCTGTAGTAGTTCTGGGTAACCTTCAATTCATATTTTTTCATAGCTGTCGTATTTTATCAATTATTAGTTTGGTTTTATTATTATAGTCCCTCCTCTGTTTATGTAACTACATGTATTCCAATAGCTGCCCTAGCTTTGATTTATGTGAAACTACTCTCTAAATTCCTTCTTACGCAACAGGAAATATTTCGTTTCTTTTAAGTGTATTCCTTCGTTCTCATTTTATAGTGTTACTGTCCATAATCAGTATGTGAAGCTATCCTTTTCCAGATCTTGCAATATGTTGGGCAATCCTGCTTTCCTCCGCACTTTTTATTCCGTTTATGGCATGGAATGCATGTCGGTTGTTCTTGTTTTCAACAGATCTTCGTCTCAAGATCCTCGCCACAGCGGCCACAAGTCATTTTCCCTTGTGACATAATTTTGATACATGTCGGTAGACAAAACGTTCTAGGCATTTTACCACGGAGATACAATCTTTTGTTGTAAGTGACTGGAAACCTAAAAACTCTTTCCATGATGTATAATTATTTTCAACTTGGGTCGGAACATCTGCAGCTAGGTGTACTATCGCCCTGTTCCTCCATTGTTTCCATTTCCATAATTAAGCTTCTTCCTGGGTTTGCTTAGGCTCCTTATTTTAATTTTCTCAACGACCAGCTTGAGATTTTGAGATGTTGAGCAACATTTTCTGAATAGCCTCAATATCTGCATTTTAGTTGATGTAATAAACGCAATGTGATTTTTCATTTCCACTGTCTTTCGTAACTTCTACACTTTTTCCGTTGGTGCTGAAGGTGCTGTTATTTGGGAAAATGTTCCCATGGGTGTTTCTAGATTTTATTATTATAGAATTCCTTTAATACATTGGCTTCTGACTTATATTTTCTAACTTCAGTTTGAGCCTTCTCATTATTGCAGTTTGACCCAGGAGTGCAACTTATTTTTTCTTGTCGTCATTTATGTTTTCTTTCCCCGCAATGACATTTACTTCTAATATAATTTCACCAAAGGTCTTCTTCACTCCAAGATCTTCATTTACTTCTTTCTTCTTAGATACACTTGTTTCTTCCGTTCTTCACCCTTCCATTAGACGAACTATTAAGGAGAATTGAGACGTAAACACTTCTTTTCATTTTAACTATGGGGGAATAGGCCTTGAAACCCATTTACTGCTCTAGGTGTAAAAATATGTGCCAACACTATTATAGTTTTAATTAATTTACACAAATACAACAAATCATAATAACCCCACTACCAAAAGATTTTTAGAGCGTCAATGGCATCAAACGGTAGCAAAAGTTAATAAAGCTCAACCAACCAGCTGACTGGCAGGAGCATCTATGTACGTTATATCTCCACGGCAGAGGCAATAACTGCTACCGGTTCTCAAATAGCCATAAACTCGCGTTTTATTACAATATTTTTCACCTTCCTTTTGTACTTCTTTTGGTATTTTCTATTAGTAATTCCATTTAGTATTTTTCTTTTAGTATTTAGTGTCAGGACTGTACAATATAAAGAAAGTTCATTTTGCTTACAGTTAGCTTCGTCTAATGTTTCACTAGTAAAAATATTTCGGTTTTAACTTAAAAAAAGCGTTCGTTGTGGAGGAGCTCAGGTTGCAAGCGGCTATCCCACTTGGTAGCCAGAACGGTACCTATCCCGAACTGTAAGGTTTACCATACAAGACACCCTAACCATACAGGACACCCCAGTCATACAGGACACCCCAGTCATACAGGACACCCCAGTCATACAGGACACCCTAACCATACAAGACACCCCAGTCATACAAGACACCCCAGTCATACAGGACACCCCAGTCATACAGGACACCCCAGTCATACAGGACACCCCAGTCATACAGGACACCCTAACCATACAAGACACCCCAGCCATACAGGACACCCCAGTCATACAGGACACCCTAACCATACAGGACACCCCAGTCATACAGGACACCCCAGTCATACAGGACACCCTAACCATACAAGACACCCCAGTCAAACAGGACACCCCAGTCATACAGGACACCCCAGTCATACAGGACACCCCAGTCATACAAGACACCCCAGTCAAACAAGACACCCCAGTCAAACAAGACACCCTAACCATACAAGACACCCCAGTCATACAGGACACCCCAGTCATACAGGACACCCCAGTCATACAAGACACCCCAGTCATACAGGACACCCCAGTCATACAGGACACCCTAACCATACAAGACACCCCAGTCATACAGGACACCCCAGTCATACAGGACACCCTAACCATACAGGACACCCCAGTCATACAGGACACCCCAGTCATACAGGACACCCTAACCATACAGGACACCCCAGTCAAACAGGACACCCCAGTCATACAAGACACCCCAGTCATACAGGACACCCCAGTCATACAAGACACCCTAACCATACAGGACACCCCAGTCATACAGGACACCCTAACCATACAAGACACCCCAGTCATACAGGACACCCCAGTCATACAGGACACCCTAACCATACAGGACACCCCAGTCAAACAGGACACCCCAGTCATACAAGACACCCCAGTCATACAGGACACCCTAACCATACAAGACACCCCAGTCATACAGGACACCCCAGTCATACAGGACACCCCAGTCATACAGGACACCCCAGTCATACAGGACACTCCAGCCATACAAGACACCCCAGTCATACAAGACACCCCAGTCAAACAAGACACCCCAGTCAAACAGGACACCCCAGTCATACAGGACACCCCAGTCATACAGGACACCCCAGTCATACAGGACACCCCAGTCATACAGGACACCCCAGTCATACAGGACACCCCAGTCATACAGGACACCCCAGTCATACAGGACACCCCAGCCATACAAGACACCCTAACCATACAAGACACCCCAGTCAAACAGGACACCCCAGTCATACAGGACACCCCAGCCATACAAGACACCCCAGCCATACAAGACACCCCAGCCATACAAGACACCCTAACCATACAAGACACCCCAGTCATACAGGACACCCCAGCCATACAAGACACCCCAGCCACACAGGACACCCCAGCCACACAGGACACTCCAGCCATACAAGACACCCCAGCCATACAAGACACTCCAGCCATACGAGACACCCCAGCCATACAAGACACCCCAGTCACACAGGACACCCCAGCCACACAAGACACCCCAGCCACACAGGACACTCCAGCCACACAAGACACCCCAGCCATACAAGACACCCCAGCCATACAAGACACCCCAGTCACACAGGACACCCCAGCCACACAAGACACCCCAGTCACACAAGACACCCCAGTCACACAGGTCACCCCAGTCACACAGGACACCCCAGCCACACAAGACACCCCAGCCATACAAGACACTCCAGCCACACAGGACACCACAGCCATACAAGAAACCCCAGCCATACAAGACACCCCAGCCACACAGGACACCCCAGCCACACATGACACCCCAGCCATACAAGCCATCCCAGCCATACAGGACACCCCAGCCATACAAGACACCCCAGTCACACAGGACACCCCAGCCATACAAGACACCCCAGCCACCCAGGACACCCCAGCCACACAGGACACCCCAGCCATACAAGCCACCCGAGCCATACAAGACACCCCAGCAATACAGCCCACCCCAGCCATACAAGCCACCCCAGTCACACAGGACACCCCAGCCACCCAGGACACCCCAGCCGCACAGGACACCCCAGCCATACAAGACACCCCAGTCATACAAGCCACCCCAGCCATACAAGACACCCCAGTCACACAGGACACCCCAGCCACACAGGGCACCCCAGCCATACAGGACACCCCAATCACACAGGACACCCCAGCCACACAGGACGCCCCAGCCATACAAGACACCCCAGCCACCCAGGACACCCCAGTCACACAGGACACCCCAGCCACACAGGACACCCCAGCCATTCAAGACACCCCAGCCATTCAAGACACCCCAGCCATACAAGACACCCCGGCCATACAGGACACCCCAGCCATACAAGACACCCCGGCCATACAAGACACCCCGGCCATACAGGACACCCCAGCCATACAGGACACTTCAACCACAAAGAGATAAAGGGTGACCAGACAATGACAACGTTTAGTTTATTATGCCACTCATTAAGCAAGCGAGTTTTAATATCAGTCAATATTCGGTGTAGAAAGAGCACTTAATTGAAGGTTGTGTCCTACCTGATCCAGAGGCAACGACAGACGGATCAGAAAGGGAGAATGGCCTTCGCTAGTTGGGTCACACAGCTAGTCCACGGATATCCACACTTCTCGTCAACCTTGTTATTTATAGACGAAGCTGAATTTCACAACACAAGCTACGTAAAGCACCACAACATGCATTGCTTGATGAAACTCCGTTGTATTCGAAAGATGGACCTTCAGGTTCAAAGGGTCATCAGTGTGGACTGTGAAATTTGGAGAGTATCTACTCAAGACAGCATTTGTGTGATGGTAGGCTCAGTGAAGAACGTTATGTTCACATACTTTCAGCAACACAAGCTTCCTACTGCATTGACGCCCGAATATTTGGTACTAACAGAGTGGAAATTGAAATTAAGTTTTTATTTATGGGCGTTCTTTAACTGCTTTGGTTCTGGGCTTCTCATTCTATATTAGGCGTGAAAGACCGCTTAATCTTGCTCGTATCCCTCTTTATCAGGCTTAGGTTCGTTTACGTGCCGTAAATGTTTTACATGGGACCAACGGTTTTATTTCCTTTCCGAAGGAATCCATGCCAAGGGATTTTACGCCCGAAAAAAAGATCCATCGTCCCTCCGCTGCGTTTGAACCCGCGACCTCGGGAACCAGAAGCTAGCGTGTTAAACAGAGTGGAACACTGCCTGATTGGACCCGCCTTAATGCCATCTGAGTGGAACTGTGAGTTGGATGGAATGGACCCGATTGGCAATCTCACCCTTTCCGACACTATTAGTGTGTTCGTATGGGGCAACCTATAAAATATCGTGAACCCGAACTGTCAGTGGTGCTTCATTTTAACTTATCGAAACAGTGCATCATGCATGTTGCAACATATTGGGCTCTCCATGTTTAGACTTATGTAATGCATCGACCGGCAGGACCACCATCTGTTAAAATATGGATTTGCTGCAGGAAAAGAGGGAGTTCATATTTATCCAATGTGTACATACTGGTCCAGAACTATTTCTTCTCTTTATTTTGTATATGAGGATATCTACAAAGGGTAGAAATATAATTGATTCGTCAAGTTTGCTCTTTCACATTAATGTAATGTTACTCGCATTTATTTGTTGTCTTTATTATAATATTATAATAGCAATTTTTAATTTAAGTTACATTTTATATAATTGAGTGTTTGCTTTCACAAATATGATAGAATATGTAGTACTAGTCATTTTCATGCCAAACTATTAGTTTTCACCAAAGCAAATAAAAAAGAAGGAAAAGAACAACCAAAACTAAATTCCTTCACATGCCAGTGTTTGGAATCTGAACTTCTCCATTTTGCTCATGTGGTGAGCTAGTTCACGTGGGCGGAGTTTGTGCCCTTCACATAATTAACATTAGATATTTCGATTATAATGTTCAGCACTTCTGTCACTGAAATGTCTTTAGTTGTCGGTGTTGATCCTTTCGGGTTGCCTTCTCAGATCTGCATGGCGCTGCCCTTCTCCAGTGTATTCCTAGCAGGTGTCTGATCGGCCTTCTTCGGCTTCTCTTTCCTATGTAGGGGTGCCAAGTTGTTATTTGCGCCCATCTGTTCCCTTGTGGCCTTGAGGCTTGTCATCCCCACTTCCACTTTATTCATGCCGCTTCGTGGAGGAAGTGATTTCCTGAAGCCTCGTGTTGCTCATCCCATCTTTTATTGACATGTCAAGTTTTTCCTGTCCTTATTCCTTTGACATACTGCTAAGGTCGTTTTCTACTTCGTGGAGGAAGTGATTTCCTGTAGCCTCGTGTTGCTCATCCCATCTTTTATTGACATGTCAAGTTTTTCCTGTCCTTATTCCTTTGACATATTGCTAAGGTCGTTTTCTACTTGACTGTGAGGGCCCAGGTTTGCAAACCATACAAAGATGCAGGTGTGGAGTGTTTCAACTCATAAGTTTTCTACTTAGTGATTGATCCCGAAGAATGAATTTCAATGCCCAGAAACAATAGAACTTCCCAAACTAGAGGAAGTGCAAAACTTAATGGCATATGAGCGCTGAGCGCTGTTGCCAAACGTAGTAGACGGCAACTCTGTAACCAGAGCTCGTTTTACACGCAAGTCTGGCGCCGCCCAATGTTTCCATAATTAAACAACACATTAACTATCCTTACAGCATTAAAATCTTATCCTGCTATTTTTAACCCAGGAAACGTGTTTTTCAAAATCGCTCAAACCTTTAACTCGCTTTCCAACTTTGTGGGTTTTTCCCGGAGATTGAAATACAGCTACACTGCCTTTTTATTCGTATGAAGCAGCTTCACTACAAATTCGTGACACAGTGTGTACGCTACCTACACGACAAGCTTTCACAATCAGTTCTTGGATTTCTGAAAAATCTATAGTGCCCTATATTCTGGATTGGAGAGTTGTGTTTAGGTTCCCCCCCCCCCCCCCCACCCTCTTTACGTTGTATTCAGCAATTCAATTTTTCTGCCCTATGAATGAATCACTTCTCGTTTGTTTGTTTGTTTGTTTGTTTGTTTGTTAATAGAAAAATCATCACTTCGATGGACCTGTTCACACACTCGTATCACTAACACAGAGGAAAAAAGGAAATAAATAATTTAGGTTATATATTAACAATATTTGAGCTTGAGTTCCAAACACGACTTAACAGGTGCCCGTTTACTTTAATAATAGAATAACACACCACTGCACTGCTCTGAAAATGAACTGAATATTAGCTCACACTGTTGGAACTGCGCGGTTTGTAAACTGTAAGATTCATATTCGAGAGCAAGAAATGGTGGTGTTCTACAGGCTTGAGAGAATGTTGAAAGAATTCACTCCATGTGACGGTAAAAGGTGCATGGTGTTTTGCAGACTTATATGTATATCTTGATTGAAATTCAAAAATATATAGTTCGCCACCTAAGTATCCTAGAGACAGCATTTTTGAACAGTCATGAACAGAAAATAAATTTCTGTCTAACTATAAGATTGATATCCATCTTTTTCAAGTATTTATCCGAGCGTAATTAATGAAGGTAATTCTCGGTTCAGGCGCATAAGACGCGTGTGTTTGACAGCGTTGATAGGAGGGGCAAATATATGATTCACTCGAGTCCTCTGTGCGACCCGTGCCTTCATATGCCTTCAACATTTGTACTTCCTTTTAACTGTAGCCGGTTTAACTCTGTTGCCATAGCGGGTTGCAGTTGCGGCTAATAATAAATTATTCATTTCTATTTTCGCAGTTGCCAGTTCATTTTCTAACGATCACTGGTTGTTTCTGAAAATGTAGGACATTAGACTTTTCAACAAATCCCCCCACCCCACCGGACGCCGGACAAATGGAGGGGCGCCAAATCAGGTCTGTATAAGAGTCCTGGTCTCTGGGAGGCCCTAGCCGGACTCCGGTCCATCTTTTCTGTTCCCATACCTTTCCCCGTGAGACTACTTCACGAAACCTCAGGCTCAAAATTCAAACCCTTAACAAAGTTCTAAATTATAAATCTTAAAACTTAATTTTAAAACTTTTTTCCGTCAGAATGCAGACATTGCTGCCTTCTGTGAGTCACTTGTCAAGGGGCAAAATAGCTTCCTTCAAAATAACACTAACCTAAAACCAAACAAAGCCACCCTTAAATACCCATGCCAAAATAAAAAACTCCTATCTGCGGTTAAACCCTATTGGGGGTAGGTACGCAGCAAAAACCCATCGGGCTGAACCTCAGTCTGCCAGCAGCTCGTAGCGTAGCGTAGGGTCCTAGCCCTCTGGCACGTGCTCTGGTTCTTAGCGATAAAGATTATTTGTACGTGCTTTAATTAGTAGGCCGTTGATACCAGTTCTTTTCTTCGATATATATATATATATATATATATATATATATATATATATATATATACACACACCCAAATGTTGGAGTTCCCAAACTTTCGGATAGATAAGACACAGTTATTTGGATTCGCGTAGTAGATGTCCTAACGTGGCTAACGAGTTACCTTCGGTCATGTTGTAGTTGTTTTACCAATACGTTAACAACGTAGCCAACATATTCATTTTCCCGTTCGTCTGTTTTCAACGTACTTCCAGTATCTGTCTGGCAAATCTTGGTTCCATTAATTAGATGCTCTTGTACACAGCTTAGAAATGATACTTCAGCAATATCCAACCTTTACTCTTTAAGTGCAAATGTAGCTCAACCCCACCTACTTTGTTTTGTCGATGAAGCATTTCGTCTTCACTCACTCAAGTAACCAAGCATTAGAGAGGTTTGTTTTCGAATTCTGTGACCCAGCGAAAAGTAGGTGGGGACAAATGCGTTCTCTCCTCTTACACATGCCGCTATGCATCACTGTGTTACTTAAACATGTTTACTCCCAGTACGTAAGTGTAAATCTGACAAATTATTACAAGACCGGTTACCTACACCAATCGGATATGAAAAGCATTCTTTGTGTCCAAAAATGAGATTTGTATCAGTGTTTTCTAGATCATTAAAACAAACCACCAAATTGGCTATAAAGAACCAAATTAACTAGTTTAACTCGTAACATAAACATTACGTAAACATTACACAGTAGGAAGAAACAGTTCTGAACGTGAGGAATAGGGAAATGGTAAAGCGAGTGAGACAACGAAGCGACGCTGGGGCGGGTTTCCTCCGGGTTCTCCGGTTTCCCCCGCAATCTCTTTCCACCGGTGCTCCATCTTCATTCCATGCATCATCAGTGTCACTGCCTACGGTGCCGTATGTAGTAAAAGCGGGCATCAAACACTACACACCAAAAAATTAAAAAAAAAAATAAAAAAAAATACAACGAAAGAGACAAGGGTAAGGAAAGAGCGACGGATGGTTTGCACCGAGGCCAACTTGTGGTCGCATTTTGCACATTGCACTGTGCGTTACACTGACGCATGCGCCCTGAGAGTCGCACTTTAGAAGCTTTATTTTCCTTTGGTCTGCAGCCATGCACATATGCAATTTCTTTAGGACTCTCGAGCTCGTGCAGTTCATTTTAAATGTTTGTGATGTGACAACTTTAGTAAAGGCTGCTTGCAATTTTTTACTTACCACTTTTAAGCTTTGAGAAGCCTTATTCTAGAAGTCCATATTAATATGTGTTTCTATCCAAAAATAATACATTAAGTACGGTTCATACTTCAATGTCCGTTTTAAATGGCGCTAAATGGCATCTCTAAGCAGCTGTAACGTGAAAATGGGCTTCTCACTTATTACTCAGCGCTAAGCATGAAACCACAAATTTTATGTATTAGAGATTCACAACCCGCTATTCCAACAAGCTACCTTTTGAATAAAAATGCTCTCGGGAAACTCAAAAACGAAAAGTCGGTTTAAAACCAAAGTTGGTATTTAAGTTTAGTATCCTTCAGGGATGCGACACGAAGATTTTGAAGAAAATTCCTTCATCTTAAACTACCCTTTACATGGAAAATTTTTCGAAAATTCTGATTTTCTCAAAAATAGCTCTAACTATTTTGATTAACATGCTATATGCTCGATATATTTTTATGGCAAATGAAATGTATATTTTGAATTTTCTCGCTATAGCCCAGTAGACCTGTGTATACTTGATGACCTTTGTATAACTTTTAAACTATGCAAAAATGTAGACCTCGTCAAAACACACCATTCATGTCTAAATGCATTTTTTGAGCAGTGAATCATTTCGGAGATATTCCTTGTTATTTGTGCCAGTTCTGCAATACTTACTTTTCTGAAATGGAAGGTCGTTATTAACTTTTTATCTCTTAGCCGTGCGAAGAGAACGAAATGTCAAAGACCTCATATAGCGACCAGCTTTAAAAGATTTGACTATCGCTCAAAGTCTACTGTATTTCCATATTTTCCATGCACCTACAAGGAGATAAGCAATAAAATAATTTCTGCAAATGTTCATCTCGACTAACATGAGGAAGATGGAGGAATAGAAGTTTTTAAGAATATAAGAGTACAAGAGTACAGTTTACAAGAGTGAAGAAAGTCATGTGAGTGCCGCACTTCAGATTTTTTGGTGTGAAGTGGTGATTAAATCAGCAGGTACATTCATACTGTGATATTCAGTACCATGCTCAAAAGGTGCGTGATTTTGGGGTGCAATTTCTCGTATAGCAAGAGAGGGAGAGGAAGACTGAGCGGGTGAGACTGAGAGAGAGAGACAGAGAGAGAGAGATGATGATAACCATGAAACGATGTTTCAGTGCACATATTAATGTACTGAAGTTATTTTCCGACGATACATTTCGTGAAAGGCATTACATACTACCAATTAAGCGATATTTGCTCATTTTAATTTCCAATTCGTTAAAACCAAGCAGAAGCGTTGGTAAAAACAGAAAACAGAAATACCTATATTGAACTTTGTTGTACAGAATACAGTCACTGTCTTCGGTGGTAGAGGCTAAAACTTCGACCGCTGGGCTTTTAAATGCGCACTTTTTGGCTTTTAATAAATCAAAGTTGTTGATTTGTGAAAAAAAAAAAAATTAAATCGGCATAATTCAGGAATGCTTTGATAAATTAACCACCTATTTGGAACAGGCCTGGCCGACTCGCGGGATACCTTAAGTGATCTTCCAAAACATACAGCTATCAGTTAAGGTCGTGAGCAACCTGCGCCCTCTGGGCAATAGTTTCCCAGCCCAGATTTGGAGCAAACCTAAATAGCAACGTTTATTTCCGTACCAATAAGGAAACAGTTTGCTCCAATATGATAAGAAAATAATTAAAGTCATAATGATGTATTGGGGTGCAATGTAGATCGACCTCCATGCTGGTGCATCCTGGTCAACGCTCTGCGGCAAAATGGTGCACAATTTTGGCAAATGGAGAATAACATGCACAGAGATCATCTAATGCGCTGCCCGGCCAGAAAATACTGGGAAGCCAGACTCAAGATTATGAATCAGATGGACAAATAACAATGCTTGTTAATATTTCATGCCATTAGAGAGATAGATAAATAAATATGTATTAACATGTACGTAAAATTAATAATACCTACCGCAGAAACCTGAAACTCCATCTAGAATGCCCACATTCAAGAGATGCCCAATTCGAATCTCGGTTAGAGTAGGTTACCTGTATAAGAGGGTTTTTGCGGGGTTTTTCTTTATTCTGAGAAGACGAAAGTTGGGTAACTCTTGGACTCTGGAGACCCCTGGTCCATCTGAATATAATTTAAGTCATTTCGTTCATTCACCGTCTGATATGACCTACGCGGTTAAGGAGGTCAATTAACCATTAAGTCAAATCTACACAGATATCAGTTATACACTTCGATGTTCAACATTTAAAAACCACAAGAAGAAAAGGGGGGACGTCATTCTTTTGTCAACGTTGAGATAATGGCAAAGTAGAAAGTTTATGGATTGCGAAGGTCTTACACTGTTAAATATGAAATAAAGATGCACATTCACTGCAGTATGCTACTTTGAAATTTTATTCACAAGGAAGAAAAGGGAAAACTTGAAATCAAACAGCTAAAGAGGTGCTATTTTATTCCTGTGCAATTAATTAATGTTAGCAGAATTAATTACGATTGTCTTAATGGTAACTTTTGCTTAATAAAAACCAAAATTTGTATTTCAATAAATAAATATAAAAAATAATACATTATAACAAAACTGAAATATAGCTGATCATAACCCTTTAATACTGTTTAAAAACTTAATTTGCTATAGTGTAACATTTAATTATTGCTAAGTTACGTGATAAATAGTTATAAGATTATATTAATTATTAATAAACCACATAACTTTAACAATGTGCCTTTCATATTATGATATTCCCACTTCTCTTCACTGTTTGTCTGCCATTAATCCAGACATTGTCGATTAAGAACATACCATTACTACATTAAGCATCACCAATAATGCAAGTGATATCTTTAATCTGTGAGTCTTTGTTTAATAAATTACTATGGAGCTTTAAATTAGCTCCCCTGAAAAATGTCATCCTGACACTCCCCTCTGCCGTAGTCTTCGCTTGGTAATGGGCCTTAAAAGTCGTACATGTTCCTTGGTTAACAGGAACACATTTTTACAGAGTTCAATAAATGAATACTTCGACTTTTACCTGGGGCAGGTCGGTGTGAGTGAGTGAGTGACTAAGTGAGTGGGTGGGTGGGTGGGTGAGTGAGTGAGTGGGTGGGTGAGTGGGTGAGTGAGTGAGTGAGTGGACTTTAAGGGCCCGTTGACAACTTTGTCTTTTGGGCCCGAAGTGAGGAAGACAATTTAGCCGCTATATGGCACATTCTTTAACCGGAATGTAATATGTATATTCTATATGCCCGGTTTTTAGCAAGTGCTTCAGTCTTGAGCGCAAAGTGTTAATATAAACATGAAAATTCTAAACTGTGCCAGACAAATTCTTGTCCCAGCTTTAATTAACAAATACATAAATTAATAATAGTAATAATAATAGTAGTAATAGTAGTAATAGTAATAATGATGGTAATAGTAATAGTAATAATAATAGTAATAATAATTATAATAATAAAATGCACACAAATTGTGCAAATATTGATTGCTGTTAAGTTTTGCAAAAGTATATATATGTTCGTACCACCATCGACATCACCAAGTTCCGAACCTCCTGGTTTGCGCCTGTCCAGGACCAGAGGACCAGTTCACCATGGCCTGTGTTATGTAAAATTCGTTAAGGATACTCTCCCTCTTGGTTATCCTGTCATCCAGTGCCTTATTCCAGTCTGAAGTGGAGGTCATATAAAACTTCATTCTGAATTCTATCGGTCTCTCGAACAAGCATATGCACGTCTACAGAGCGTGTATTTAGACACTCCTAGTGTAGCCTTCAAGAAACCAGTCTTTGGGTTCTCTAAAGTGAGGAGGTCTTTCGTGTGGAAAGAATTTGTCCCCTAGTCCACACCTATAATTGGGGACTATTTGGTGTCCGAGATAGTCATCGCAATTTTCAGTAATAACTTGGTTAGGTCTCTGATATCGAGTTTCGCTTATGTGGTTGCAAGTTGCTCTTTGTTTAGTGTGTAACCTGATTGAATTTGTTGTGGTCTGTAGAGTCAATTCGGTGCATTTAACATTGTTTATGTTTGCACGAGGCCCTTGATTGAGGGAGATTTGGCCTTCCTAAAGTATATTTCCTAAATATGATGTACTTGGTTTTCTCCTCGTTTATCTGAAGCTCGTTTTTTTTCCAGCGGGGAGACTGTCTTTTGGAGTAATCTTTATCATGAGTATGCCAGTACTATGTCATCGGTGTACATATAATAGCTGACCTGCGGTGATTCTCCTCTCAATGTTTGTACGACGTCGTAGATAGCAATGTTAAATAATAGCGGGCTGAGGGTGGTCTCTCTATGGAGCTCCGTTTGTCTGTGTTATGTTTGTTGACGTGATTATGTTGTCTGTAATGCGTGCGCTATTACTTCTTATGATGTAGTGAATCAGACATGCAAGACTTTTATTTATCACGGCTAATGATTCCAGTTTCACAGAGGTGATGTCCCTGTTCGATCTATCAAGTGATTTTGAGAAGTCAATAGCTACCGCATGGAAATTTACTAGGGGGAGTCGCAGAGCGATTTCTGTCATCCAAGAGTTTTCTGATGCCGTGGATTGTGTTTTTACCTGTTTGGAAACCAAACTGCTCTTCGGGGATTTTACATTCTGTCTTCTGTGATCCTTTCTGTGATCAGCCTTGTCAGTATCTTCAGGTGGTTATTCTCTAAGCTGATCCTTTGATAAGACTAAGGGCCACACGGTTCTCCTTACCTTATTTGTTGAAGATTTCCATACTGTTGGGATTTTGCCCGTTTGCAGGCACGTCTTAAGCCTGTTTGAGCTGGAAGTAGTATCTCTGCTGATCACTGGATGTGTTGTATATGTCCCCTGGTCCACATGCTTTCCTGTTTTTCAGTTTTGATAGAGCAGTGTCTGTATCTTCATCTGTAAGTGGGCTAAAGGAGCTGTTTGACTCTGCGATCTTAATAGGAGTTGGATATGCTTGTATGGATATTCAGTAGTTCAGGAAATTTGTAAAACTTTCCTCCCATATATCCACGTATTATTTTTATTAGCTGTATTATGTCTTTCGGGCCTTTAGTGCTATACGCGGATTTTCTTTTGGTTCTTCTATTAATCCTAGCTGCTTCAGTTTCGATGTGGTAGGTGTAGAGAAAGTAATTACTTCAGCAGCAGCCTGTTATATATTGTTTTATATTCCCTAAGAATATTTTGCATTTTCTGACAAGCTATTGCATTTTAAACAACTATAATTTTAAGCTGTTGATGAACACGTTGTCTCACATTTCACTCTCAGCTCAATTTCAGTATTTTAAAATCTGGGCTTAACATTCAACACAAGAGGGGTCTTGACTACCATACTTACGAGGGAAAGGTTATTCCTGCTCCTTTCAAGAATTTCTCATTGCAATCAAAGGAGCAACAATAATGCACCATTTCCGTTTACCTTAGAGAAAGCATTTCACATGTTCTTTACAATCTAAAACCACTGAACCTTTTCCAAATATAGCGACAATTGCACCTCTTCCAGTGGACATAATACTCACGAAACCTACATGTCACGTGGCTTTATGATTGAATGATGTCCTCATGCGTAGTGAATCACTTAGCTTTCTAGTCTGTTATTACTCTGTGGATCCTCCTCTTGTGCGACTTCAATGTATGCTCCCTTAACCTCGCGTCGATATTTGGTCTTTTCCTTCCCTTCTTTCTGCAAGACGCTTTTCATTTTCACGAATCACTTTCTGATAGTGCTTACCACTTTCTACATGTCCACTTTTGCATCCTTCTTTAGAAGCCACCTACTTCCGATATGATCATGAGGCTTTTGAGGGCGTTTTTGAGTCATTCTTCCTGGTCGTGAGCAATTATACAGTATGTAAGTACATATATTACTAATCAGTATAAGGATGGCATTGCGAGTCATGAATATGCAAAGAACCAGGGCTGAACGCCGGTCCTATTCACTTGTGCATTGCTTAAAACAAATAAAACTAAAATAAATATAGGTGCATTTATGATTAATTAACGTTATAGCATTACATGTTTCAACATGAAACATCTTGCCAATTGGACCATGCAGCTTTTATCGTGAAGAAAAGAATAGAATTAATTTCTGTACACATGCTTGTGATACCAAAACTGTATAAGACTGGAGGCGTATTCCCTAGACTGAATAAAGTAGTAATTATAGCAGTACTCCGTGACAAATTTTTGATAAATGGTAATCGCACACACTCCGAAATCTTTCAGTGAACGCTGTAAGGTGGTTTGTAGACTTCACTATTAGTTTCAGACTTAGACATATTAGTTAAACTAAGTTGCACCATTGCCACGCTGTTTGGTCTGGAAATACTAATTTATCAATAGTCTTTGAAGGGTCCAAAAACATGCTAGTATTAAGCATTCGTTTAACTTGCAGTCTCCCTATTCCATTTTCCATTCTTCTTGACTGGAAAAACTTGGGAAAACAAGTTGTACAGATGATGTGTATCATGTATACCTGAGAGCATAGTGACACGAGACGGCACCTGGACACAAGAACGGCTTCAGCAGAACAGCAAGCGATGCTGCCCAGTAGCACTTGTAGGCGTTGCTTCTCGGTGTCACATTCTTGCTTGGACTGATTCCAGCCCACCATCTGCTCCCTGCGCAGGACCACGCTTATCTCAGTCTCAGTATGAGTCCGTTAAACCTAAATGTTGGTAAACAGCCGAAAACCACTGTGTATGGGTTAAAGTCATTTCCATTTGGGTGGAAGCTATTATTATGAAAACATATGTCTAAATATTATGAATTACCATTTAGATTGCGTTTATTTGTGAAACAATGAAAATTGTTGGGCTTTAAATAATGAATCATGTGAGTTTTGACTCTAATCTCCGGATCATGAGATTTTCGAAAAATACCCTTTTGGAACATGTGAGTTTTGATGGTAAACATTTGAGATAATGAACATTACTTGAATGTCGCCAACAGAAGGAGCTAACCGACCACTGCAATAAACTAAATAATTAATTAAAATTAATTAATTCAGAAATGGCAAAATCTAAAGTTATTCGTAAAAATAAATATCTGGGACCATAAATGACAAAATGGCGTTAATGTGATCCTGGCAATGGAAAGGCGTCAATTATTTACCTCCTACGATAGCCAATAATTAACTTATAATTACACTGTGGTGTAAACAGTGTGAGAACGGTGAAAGCGTGCTTGAACATTATTGAACTTGCGTATGGTGCCACATTCTTAATAATTAAAAATTTGAATATGTGTATGTGGAATGCATGTTATGTACAAAGCTTAGGTGTAACGTTATCACATGCCAAATATCCAGGCCCTGATTTGCTTTAAATTACTTTATTAATGTCCGATCACACCAGTGATGAATACAGTAACCTTCCTTGGGGGGTGGGGGAATATTAAGCTTGTCGGGGACAGAAAGTGTTAATGGTATACAGGGTGGAAGGGAAGTCATTACATTCCATCTAATATGTGCTTCATAGAAGCATTACAAACAAAAAAGTATAATGGCATTTTGTTTTTTGAATGCCGATTTCGAAAAAAATAAATGGTTTTTGATCCAATTTGGATGCACAGGAATGTACGAAGATAACAGTTTGTTACTTGTAAGACGCGTAGAGCAACTTATTTCTGACATAGCTTCGGTAGTAATTATGCGAAATTACATAGGTTTTCGAAATAATTAATCACTTAGAAGATGTGAAGGAATACTCCAAGCTGTTTTTCACACGTACAGTAAGCCGACAACGTTACGTTGAGGTTGGTCAGGGAATTGACCTGGTTTGTGCATGTAAACAGGTCTGGCACTTCCGCTTTCGCTTTAATATTTTGGGAGCTAACGCTTGTGATTGGCCTACACTCTCGCAGTAAACACAGGACAAGGCAGAGTATTTGTTTGTGTTCTCAAGAAGCACCTTTACCGTGTTTGTTTATGTACTGGGCTAGGGAAAGTGACACCCACACAATCTGCGGTGTTGTCAGCTTGTTTTCGAGAAAACTACAATATCTCCGTGGGAAATAGTCAGATACAGAAACGTAAGATACAAAATGTGTCACAAATATCGATATCTATCACTGGTTTAAATTAATGTTATTACTTCCCTTCCACTCGGTATACATTTACAAATAGATATGAATTTCTTGGGGGGGAGGACTTTTTAATTCCCGGGGGGGGGGGAATTAATTCATCACTGGATCACACGCACAGTCGAGGGGCGGGGGGGGGCGGGGGGCAATACCAACCTTGCTAATCTGGCTTGGCTTCTTTTCCACATTTCTGGAAGAGCTGCACGTTTCCGTAGTCATCCTGTTTCTGCAATAGGTGACACTTTTTCTTCCATCATTATATGCGTGAAAATCTTAGCAATTTAATCGCCGAACTTGATTGCATTTATAAAAAACTGAGAGCACACGTAGAACGGAGTCCTTCGTCAACTTCAGTACAGCGCGGTACTGAGGTGAAGGACAAAGAGAAGTATCGCTGATTGGTCGAAAAAGCGACGGAACAAAACTCACAAAATCCAAAGTCACGAGACTTTTGATATAAAGCGTGAAGTTTGTCGCCTATTTAAACATGGATCAAGTGAGAAATGAATCCAAATTTCTCCGGAATCATATTCTACTCGAAAACTAAATCGTAGCATAGTGCTAGCTCCATTTTGTATTTTTTGGTCATGTGAGTTATGACTCTAACCTACTCATATGTACATAAAAATTAGAGGGACGGAGACGACAGCAACCTTATCCAACTTCGCATAGCAGCGTACTCAGTGAAAGGTACTCGGTTCAAGCTGGTGTTCAGGAACATTTGAAAACATTCCCATGTTTCCGTTCTCATTCCCTTTCTAGAGGTTCCGACTTCCAGAATCAAGTATCTGACGAGGATGTGCGTATTACGGTGCTACCTTTGATCATCAGAAGCCTCTCAGGTAACATATCCATTCACCCAACATATCAATGTTCGTTCTCGGAAGTCGCTGAATTTTCATATTGCACCAATGAGCGTGACACTCCAGCCAATGAAATCAAACAAATCACAAATGACTGTTATCAACTTTACGTGCAGTGAAACACAGCGTTGCAACAGTTCCCCAGTTTTCTCTCTCATTCTGTTAGTTTTCTCGTGACATTGGTCTTCCAAAAAGTAACTGTTCACGCGTGGAGTGCGAGCGTTTACTTGGAGAGAGAAGTGACAACGTTGTTTTTTCGCGGCAATGAATACCTTCATCGTCTCACCCGCTTTTGATCCACCGCATGTTAACTATTACAATAGCGCAATAATGTAAATAATAAGCCAAATAATGTCTCAAGCTACTCTACTCAGAGCGTAGAGTAACAAAACTATCCCCGTGGCGCAGCAGCCCTTCCCGGGCCAAGGCTTACCTCCCGACCGCTGCGTCCACCAACTCTGACTACCACAGGCGTTATGAGTGGGGTTAAGTACTGCAGGGAGCAACGTGGTCTGCGGCCAGGTTCCTCCCAACCGGTATATGCGGTCTTTTCAATCAAGTAGGTTCTCGTTGGGCCCCTCAAGCACCTAACGAAACTGAGTGCACCGTGGAACAGGTCTCCCAGCGGGAGAAAATCCCCGCACCGGTACCCGAGTATCCCTCTTTGTAAGCGGCAGCGTTCCCACCGCGCTAGAGAACGCTACCTAAAAACGCATGCTTTATGGACCACTATCATACAAGGCTAAGAGTTATAGATGTGCCAAAGATATTTACTCAGGGTAGCTTATGGGTAGGGTAGACCAAATCACTGATCTTCTCGAACACTTGGTAGGTATTTTCCTCACTCATTACAATTTGATACAAGAGCTTTAGCCTGGGATAACTTAGCCATAAGAGGCTTGCCTGTAGGGAAATCCTACCTATTGTGTACGCATTGTTACTTAGTGCTCGAGATGATTGAAAAAGAAAGGGGGTGGTCCTTTTATCCCTTAAGCTAATCCGGCTGCTCTGCTGTTGACACTTGTAATTTGCGACTTGCAGTCATAGTCCCGACATTAAACACCACCGTGCTATACTAAAATGTCTTGTACTGTATTTCGCACTAGTGTGCTACTGTAAACCACCTCATCTTTCTGTAAACCTGCCTTCATACTGTTCCATAGTTAATTTCAAGCCTTGTATTTCTCAACCCTTAGAGTTCCTATATATTTACAAATTGTACATCCTAAGCTTTCCTTGCTGTCTACATTTACAATATTTTACTTTATCTAGCCCCTGATCCTGTT
Organism: Tenodera sinensis; assembly: GCA_030765045.1. NCBI lineage: Eukaryota > Metazoa > Arthropoda > Insecta > Mantodea > Mantidae > Tenodera > Tenodera sinensis. The sequence goes on from CM060962.1 coordinate 39,300,742, forward strand.
TGCGGTAACCAGGGAAATAAATAGCACTATCTTATAGTTTTGCCCTAGTCGCATCATCACCCTAGTTGTTGCAGAAGAGGGTTCCGCTTTTTTACAAGTAAAGACACTTGCATTTCTAGTGTTATGTTATAGACTAATGTTACGCCACAAGGTCATTTAAATCATTAATACATGCGAAAATGAAAAATTTCAGAACAGACATCAACTAATTTATTCCTAGTGACGGAAAAAGCCATTTTGATTTTAATATAAAAGGTAAACGTGATTGGAATTTGATTGTCCTTCCTCTTCGCAACTTCAAATAAGATTCTAATAAACATATGTATTTATTCTCCAATCACAGCACTAGATTCTCTTTAGAGCCAGGAAATGCCGAAAGGGGCGATTTCTGGATAATATTTTGTGATTATATCTTCAAAGGACTTTTTGCCTAACATAACATAATATGAAAGACATTAAAATTATAACTATTGCAGCTCCTTTATTGGTGAGTAAACGACAGCAAGGCCAAGGCTAGGCCCTCCTTTTTGTTACTGGTCTACGTTGACTCTCTGAGTTTGTTCTGCCCAACTTGGTCATAAGTGTAGAAACCTGCATAATTTATGTTCAGAAAGCTTTAGAATAACGCAAAAATTTACAGATTTCCTTCGCGACACATGTACTCTCACTGAAAATTTAATTGTGAGTTACATTTTCATTTCATCTTCAATACGCATAAACTCCGTATTTCTTTTTTTAAAAGAGAAGTGATAAGAACGGTGACAAGACAATGAGATAGAAAGGAATATATTTTAAACATCCAACACTTCCTTCATATAGCCAACATGACATACACTTTGCCCCCAAAACTTGGCGGCAAACCAAATGTATTAACTAATGGATAATTGAAAGATCAAGTTACTTCATACCCGTTGTTAGCCTGTGCAATGCATCGTGTGGAGGTGAGAGGCGTTAGATTTGACCCCTCGATGACAGCGCCATATTACCACAACCTTATGTACCTTATAGTACTGTTAGTATGATTAAATATGTAACAAATGCCACATTCCGTTATAAAAAGCGAAGTCAAATATCAATGGTATAGTCCCCCAGCTTTGGCATATACTCCATTTCTTTTATTTAAAACATAGAATTTCCTCTATTTATTTTAATTATTAATTACGCACAGTTATCTTAAAATTCTACTTAATGAGACGAGTTTTCATATATTTCTAAGCAGTTTGGTTTCTATAAGGTGCCAAAATTGCAGTTCATCTATTATTATTTATAGCTATTTTTGATAGTGCATATTTTATCAGGGACAGCTGTCCTCATCGACAGACCTACAACGTTAGTGTTAAGTTGTGTCCCTAAAAAGAGGCAACAATGCGCCACGTTATTGAAGTGAAAGTAAACGCTTACTATAAAAGGTCTGTTTGAATGGCGTTTAGTAAACGTTGGGAATAAAACTCTGAGTTTTGAATCCTGTGTAATTAGCCACAGAGAGACATTATGATGGCGTAACGTCTACAGTGGCTTGCTACACACCGAGTTTCAAGTACGAGTAGCTGACCGCAGTTCCTCAGTCACGTTAATATCTCTTTAACACAGCATGCTTTTCCCTGATTGTTTCTTCTACTTGAGATTTTCGGATTTTGGAATTGTATACCATATTCATCTTGAACATAGGTATCTGTTACTTGTAGTCTATAGTACCAGCAAGAGGAAACTTCTAGCGAGTGATTGTTAGCAACTAGTTATAAATGAGGTATTTTTGTAGTGAATGTGTCCACTCTTGTGCAGCATATATGTTACATAATTTTTTCCTCATATTTTCACGAGTTTTAAACACACTTACTCCATTTACTCTCTTTTGTTTCAGGTGAAGTAGTATGTGATTCCATACTACAAAATAAACACAAAACTAAAAGTTACTGGGAACAACTAATGATGGCTGCCGTGACTTCGGAACAACCTGGTAGAACGCCGTGTCATTCACCGGATAGAGATAATAGTTTTGATACAGTCAAAACAAAAGATCTTTTGAGCCTAAATAGTGATGGGGAGAACAGCAAACCTCAAAGCGAATTGTCAGAACAAGAATTTTATGATGCTCGTTCTCAAATGTCGCTATCATCACCTTCGGAACCATTAGATTCATTAGACACTAGTACTGCAGCGCCAAAAATTGTAGAAAGTGTGGCAAAGAAACTGTTTCTTGAAGCTGAAGCCATACAAATAAAACATGCCAGTAACACAAATGACGAAGAGAGTGTTATTGAGAGGGAAATTAGACTTCAGAAGGACAAAGAAGAGGCCCTGGCAAGGGAACGTCAAGAAGCTTTGCTAAGAGTAGCAGTAATATCGCAGCCAACTTCCACACCTGAAACACCTGAACCACCTGAACCAGCTGAACCAGCTAATAAACCTGGCATTCCTGCAACGAAGCTAAGTCCGGTGCTTGCTAATGCTGAGACCAAGATCGCCTTGGAACTGCGTGAAATGCGTAGAAGAGAAGAAGAACTGAGACGCCAGCGTCAAAAACTACAGATGTTTAATGGAAGCTCGCACATTAAGCAGTCCGATCAAGTAGCTGACGATGTCTTTAGCAGCATACCAAATACAGATGACGTTAAATTTTCAGAATATGGCAGTGAAGAGAGAGAGCTAAGCGTGGATGGAAATAGCAGGTAGGCACATTCATTTCTAAAGTAATATAACAGCTATTTACATTGAAGAGAGATGCATTTAAATTGAAATGTATTTTAAGACCGTTAGGTATGCTGGGAAGGCT